>VXBU01015877.1:144639-200318 GCA_013400315.1 Bombycilla garrulus | reverse complement strand
GAAGTTTTGGCAGATTCCTCTGCACAGATCAGTACAGATGTACACATCTCCGAATGTGTGTGACTTGATTATACTATGAATGCTTTTATCATGAGTCTCATTTAGTCTGTTAAAATGTAGCAAATGCTATTGAATGTTTAATGGTTAAATCAGTCCATGACTGAAGGCTGCTAAACCCTTTTGCACCCTTCTCTTTTTGCACCCTGACCCTTTTACATCCTCGGTCTCCACGTAAATCATTCTAAATGGATTCCAGTCTGTTTCTCCCATGCATACTTCAGCCATGCAGTCAGTAACATCATGAACATTGTAACTGAACTCCCTTAACAAGCACTTTAACAAGTTTGCGTTAAAATCTGCTTTTTGCCAGTACCTTTGAGTGCCCAAACTATTCACTGGTGACAGAAGTGGGCACACACGGCTATGTACACCTGTGTGCACGTACAGACACACAGACACACCCATATGTGTGTCTGGCCACGAAGAGGAAGACACAGCCCTTACAGGAACACCAACAGCACCAAAACCTCCTCCTGCTCCCCTCTGTCCAATCAGTCCCTCAGTCCCTGAGTGGAAAAACACATCCCCACACGCGCAGATCCATGTACACACACGGAGTGCAGAGTGCAGCTCAGCACCTCTGCCTGCCCGGCAGCTCTCCCACCGTCTCTGCAGGTGCGGGCACCCGCAAACACCATCGCTGCTCCCCCGTCATCTTCCACCAAAGGCGTCCCAGGGTCCCCCTCAGCTCCCGGGAGCGAGTCGGGGCCGTGCGTGGACGGACCCGCCCGGCTCCGAGGCAGCTCCGGACCCAGGGCAGGGCGGAGGCGTGTGGCCGGTAGCGGGGCCAGAGAGGAGCGGGAGTGTGGGCCGGCAACGGCGGCGAACGAGCGGCGGAACGGGCCGGAGAGCGGCGTACGGCAGTTTTTGGCTCGGCGCGGCTCGGCTTGGCACGGCACGGCACGGCTCGGCGGCAGGAGATGCACCTACGAGAGTCAGACCCCCAGCACAGCCCATCTCCCTCTGGGACCCTTGCCAAGGCCGTGCCAGTGCGGCGGTGGAGCGGGGAGAGGGACATGCGGGCACGGGAGTGTGCGAGGAAGAGGAGAACGGCTCTGAAGAAGTTTTCCGAGGAAGGAGTCTCTCGGAGCCGCTCCGTCGGGCAGAGCGCTGTACTGTGTGTGCTGCAGCCGTGCCGGCTCGGTTCTGGTCGGGTTCGGTGCCCGGTGCGAACAGCTCCCTGCTGGGCCAGTGGCGGCTCACGGGTGTGCGAGCCCAGAGGCTGCGAGATCCCCTCCACAGCCCCGGCCGCCCTCCTCCTGAGTTCCCAGGGTGTCCCAGGCAGGTGTTCGTCCTGGAGCTCCCCACTAGATGGACCCCGCGGCCTTGCGGTCCCTGGACAGGCTCTGGACAGGCAGCAGCGGGAATATGGCTCATGGCTTAGGAGGGAAACCTTACCTGGTTTAGGGGGAAATGACGGCTGAGTGAGAAGTCATTACTTTATTCTGGCCAGGATGTGCAACAGAAATTATTTCATCCACTAATGCCTAGGTTGTGNTAGATGGACCCCGCGGCCTTGCGGTCCCTGGACAGGCTCTGCACCGGCTGCAGCGGGAATATGGCTCATGGCTTAGGAGGGAAACCTTACCTGGTTTAGGGGGAAATGACGGCTGAGTGAGAAGTCATTACTTTATTCTGGCCAGGATGTGCAACAGAAATTATTTCATCCACTAATGCCTAGGTTGTGCAGTGAAATTCATTCCATCACACCTGCTTCTTTACTGAGACTTTTCACATATTTATACACACAAAACCCTAAAGAAATTCTTGTTAATTGGTCTTAAATTACACAATTCTTAGTATTTGATCTCCTATTGGTTATTGATCCCTTTGCCTTCAATGCTAATTGTGTCTTCATTCTTTGGTTCCTTTGTCAATCCTCCACCCCTGACACTCCTCAAGGTGCAACCTCCATCTGTTGAGACTCTCTAAGGGATGTGACATATTTCACTGAACCTGAGGGGAAGTTTTGGCAGATTCCTCTGCCTCACACGGAAAGGGGGCTGGACCCTGCAGCAGAAATTATTTGACTCTGATTTGCAGAACAGAGTGGTGTAGAAGTGGGCAGATTGCTAATTTAACCCTAGTGGAAGGTGCCCTTGGCCACAGCAGGGGGGTTGGGACAAAATAATCTATAAGGTCCCTTCCAACTAGGCCATTACGTAATTCTATGAACCCCTTTACAATCACAGAATCACAGAATCACAGAATCCCCAAGTTAGAAGAGACCTTCAAGATCATCGAGTCCAACCCGTGTCCAACTCCTCACCCAAACCCTGGCCCCCAGTGCCACATCCAGGCTTTTGTTAAACACATCCAGGGATGGTGACTCCACCATCTCCCCAGGCACCATTCCAGAACTTTATCACTCTTTCTGTGAAGAACTTCCTAATGTCCAACCTAGATTTCCCTTGGTGCATCTTGAGACTGTGTCCCCTCATTCTGTCAGTTCCTGGAGAAGAGCCCAAGCCCAGCTGAGCACAGCCACCCTGCATGGAGCTGTGGAGAGTGATGAGGGCGCCCCTGAGTCTCCTTTCCCCAGGCTAAACACCCGCAGCTCCCTCAGCTGTTCCTCACAGGGCTTGTGTTCCCAGCCCCTCTCCAGCCTCAAACCAAGGGCACCCTCCTCCAAAGTACATCAAAACTGACTGGAGCAGCTGCAGAACTGCTCTCCCTGTCGTGGGCTCCGCCATCACTCCTTTCTGGTCCTCAGCACAGCTGGCTGCACAACTGGCAAGCATTTCCCTCCCCGGTAGAACGACCCCACACAGCTAAGGAGAGGAAGCAGCACAGTGCCGTGGGCGGAGCAGCAGCCTGGGATGCCCAGGGTATAGTGGGGCACAGCTGAGCAGTCACACCGGCTGCAACATCTGTACAACAGGGATACCATTTGCTGTGGGACATCACTGCAAGTAATTAGATCACTGCAATTAGTTTGCTGACAGTTTAGAAAAGCCCAGGAAAACCCCCATAAATAACACTTCTGGTGCCTGAGTCCACTGTTGTGGAAGGTGCTGACAACCCACCTCTCTCCTTACCTCAGCTCAGGGGTTACCATGCCATTCATCCAGGCATGCTTTCCCAAGCCTGGCAGGGCTTGGCAGGACACAGTCTGGCCTAGGCTCATTGGGTCAGGCATCCTCCATACCCTGCATGCAGCACTTACCTCTAAGGCTGAGCAAGTGGTTGCTTAAGTGACCGGTGCCAGCCAAGAGTTTCCTCTGTGCCTCCAGAAAAGCAAGCCTGAGCACTTTTTGGACTCACTATGATTCTCTGGAGCTGTGTGATTGGGGTCTCCAGCCAGTGAAATGGACCCAGCCTCGAAGATCCTGCAGCCCCAGTATCACATGGTCCAGGGCACAGGTGAGCAGTGTGCAGCGGCTGCAGGTGAAATCCTGCAGAGAAGGGGCTGATGGGGTGAAGGGAGGAAACTGTCCTTGGGAACTGGCTGGAGCTGGCTTCTCCATCTCACCCTGCATGATGTGATTCAGCAAATGCACATTGCCATGGGCAGCCTGGCTGCTTCCTAGTACAGGTGGGGAAGCCGGGGACAGAGCTGACCTGGGACACAGGCACTTCTGTGTCAGAGACAGTGCCCAGCCCGGGCAGCCTGTCCCACCCCCAGCCCAGCCAGTGGCACGCCAAGCACTCGCCCAGCTCCCCATGTGCTGGGTAAAGAGGGAACAGCTGCAGGGGCCCTTCTGCTGCCTCAGGAGCTGGGACAGCACCCAGAGTCGGGCCGGGATCTAAATTTAAACTCATGCTTTGTGCGTTTGTACATGCGAGTGCAGGCTCCAGCCCCCACTCCCCTGCCACCTCCCCTGCTGCACGGAGGAGACAGAGACCCAGAGGAGCTCCAGCTGGCTGGGACCTGGGGAAGGGGGGCTCCACTGCAGGGCAGGAGGGGAAGAGACAGCTAAGGGAGCAACACCATGGAGCCCGCTTCTCCCCAGGGTGACGTGAAGAAGAGGCAACAGAAGGAGAAGTCCAAGAAGCCGGTACCACCAATAGCTCCTCGTCCACCCAGGGCTCTGTTCTGCTTGACCCTGGAAAACCCTCTGCGGAAAGCGTGCATCAGCATTGTGGAGTGGAAGTATCCTCTGGCTGCAGGGGCTGGGGAGCAGCATGTGTGTGCGTGTGAGCGTGGCAGGGGTGCTGGGGGCACGAGAGCTGTCAGCCTGTTCCAGCCTTGTGCTGTCTCATCAGGCCTGTAAAAGGCAGCGAGGCACTCGGGGAGCCCTGCTAGGATGCACTGGCAAAGGCAGTGGCTGTGCTAACTGGGGCATGAATAGGCTGGTGGGGAAAGCTGGGGCTGGGCCATGGGCAGCTTTGGGGGGTGGGACAGGGACAGGCAGGGGCAGCTTGGGGACGAGGAACTCGTGGGAACGAATGTGTTGTGTGTGTTTTGTGTGGTTGGGAGAAATGGGGGACAGACTGTTGAGAGGGAGTTTTGTGTGTGAGGAGGGGACTCAGGGCCCATCCAGGGGTGGGAATGGGGTCAGGCTGGGGACAATGTGATACTCTGAAGACAGAGGCTTGGGGGTGGGTTGCAAGACCATGGTGAGTTGCTTGGGATGGCTCTTTGTGTGTATCACCACTTGCCTGATCCCTTTGATCATTTGCTGTGCTCTGCCCTGGGGGGGGGCCTCCCCCAAATCCTTGCTGACACCATTGTCCTCTCAGCTCCGTTTCACATTCCTCCTTGGTACTGCTGTCACAGGTGAAGGCTTTTTGTGGGTGATATTCAGAGGGAATAGTCTTTGTGCCTTTGGTTTAGTGTTGTGTCTTTGGCTTAGTGTTGTTTGGGTGTTGCTTTTTGACCTTTTCACTGGGGCACTGTAGCTCAGACATACCAAAATGTCATGTTTCTGCCACACGTCCAGGAACTATCACGTTGTTCACCTATATTTTATGTAAAGGAAGAGAGTGGGAGATGAAATATTTCACTTCAATTTCAGCAAAATGTTTGGGCTGTAGCAAAAATTATGGACTCGGGAACAGAATCGAGTTCTTCCACCACAACTTTTCTCATTTCAGTTGCTGAACCTTATCTGTGTGTTCCTGGCCTTGGCAGGATGATCCCACCCCTAGCTAGGCTCTACTCTAGGAGGTGGCTTGGTCACCTTAGGCTGGCTGTATTGCTGTGGGGATGCCAAAACCGTGCCCAGAGATGCTGCTGTGTTCAACTTCTGCTGGGAGCCTGTTGGCAGGCATTGAGGGCATGCTCAGCTCTGGTGGTGCTGGAGTTTGAGACCTCATTCCTTTACTGCAAGGGGACTCTGTCCTCCAGGGAGTGGGAATAGGGCCAAAACTGAGGAGTTCTCATTTCCTGTGTCTCTGGCAAGAGAAATGATGGTTCTGTGGGCACATAGAAGGGATCTGTGCCTGTGTCTGAAATGGGCACTGAGTAAGGAAGAAACTTGTGTGTACACCCGCGTGGTAGGGGAAGAGCTGGAAATAGGATTTACATCTTGCAGCATGCTCAAACACATTCTTCCTGCTGGGCCAGTGCATGCCAGAGCAAGTGCATAGCACAGGGAGGGTCTTCCCTACATCAGTGCTCTGGAAGGGGACAAGCGGGTGCCACAGCAGAAAGGTGGCATGTGCAGGTGGCTCTGACCTGTGCAGGACAAATGATCCAGGGAATCAGGTTTCTCCAGCGCCCGGCTGTATTTATACCCAGATGCACCTGGCTGCCCTCACTCAGGGATCAGGGTGTGCGAGGCGTCACAGGGTCGGGTCGTTCCAGTTCCTGTGGGTTATTATGGTCTGCAGGGACATGCAGGCTGCCAAGGGGAGATTAGCTGTGACCCTCTTCTGTGGGAGTACCTGAGCTGTAAGTTCTATGTGGCAGGACGTGTTCCTGTTCCTTGGGCCCATCACTGCTGTAGAGCTGCTGCTATAGGATGTTGAGACGCTTGAACATGCCCAGAGGAGGAAACAAGGCTGGTGAGGGGCTGGGAACACAAGCCCTGTGAGGAACCACTGAGGGAGCTGGGGCTGTTCAGCCTGGAGAAAAGGAGACTCAGGGCTGAGCTCATCACTCTCTACAACTCCCTGCAGGGTGGCTGCGCTCAGCTGGGCTTGGGCTCTTTCTCCAGGCAGCACTGATAGAATGAGGGGACACAGTCTCCAGCTACACCAAGGGAAAGACAGGTTGGATATTAGGAAGAAGTTCTTCATGAAAAGGGTGATAAAGTTCTGGAATGGCTGCCTGGGGAGGTGCTGAAGTCACCATCCCTGGATGTGTTTAACAAAAGCCTGGATGTGGCACTGGGTGCCAGGTTTAGTTGAGGTGTTAGGGCATGGGTTGGAGTCGATGATCTTGAAGGTCTCTTCGAACCCAGTGATTCTGTGATTCTGTGCTGTCTGAGCACAAAGCTGAGCCACAGGAGTGGGCCAGGGTCTTTTTCAAGTAGTTGAATGGTGGGGACCATTACTCCACTCAGCCCAGGCTGGGTGAAAGGCTGGCTTGATGCAGAGGGTGTTTTGTGCTGAAATTTGTTCACATCTCAAAAAATATGTTCATTAGAACAAGGAAATCTGAATGTTCTGCAGCTTACTGGGTCTTGTGTGCAAGACAGTCCAACAGCCTGATGATGGACATATCTCGCTTTGTGACACCACCCTGGTATTTCAGGTCATTTTGTAGCCAGGAGAACTTCAAGGCAAATGGGTGAGGATTCTGGGGACCCTAAAGAACCACAGAGCTGCAAGACACAGAAGCCTAATTCCTGCTGCAAGGCCGATGTGGGGACCATTGGATGCTATGTGGTGGGAGCATGCTGGACAGAAAGAAGTTAGAGTGCAAGACAAGGAGATGAGGAGGATGCTGAGGCTCTGTCAGTGTCTGGTTTTGGTTCAATCTGTCCCACTGCATTTGTCCCTCATAACTGTGCCAGACTCACAGAATCACAGGCAGCAAGTGGATTCCAGCTCCAGTTACAGGAGCTCCAGTTGAGGTCACCCTTCAGGAAGGGCTTGTCTTGTCCTGTCCAAGCAGGCAGGGAAGCCTCCAACCCGCCTTATTACCTGGACACAAAGGGAAGCAGCTTTTCCAGCTGACTTCAGTTTTTAAAATGTCATCAGGTTGATGGATAGAAAGGTTCAGAAAAGGAAAAAAAAGGCTGTGATGAGCCCAGGACACACCTGATAGCACTCAGCCAGCACTCAGGCTGGTGTGGATAGCATGCTCCCCAGGTGCCCCTTGCTCTCTCATACTGGGCTGGACAGTGGTGTGGCCACCAGAGCCCAAGGCAGCCCTCAAGGGAGGATGCTGGGGGAAACACAGAGTGGAGATCTGTGGAGGGAGAGCCTGGCTGCAAATCAGGCCCTGGAGACAGAGTCTGAGCTCTTTGGAGACTTCAGGAAGGTGAGAGCTGAGGCTTGTCCAAGAGGTTTCAAGGCCCAAGCAAAGCAATGACAGTAGCAGGAGCCTGGGAGTGACCAAGTGCCTGTCCCAGGGTCTCCATGGGGAAATAGTAAAGTCACCCCTTTTGTTCTGACGTGTCATAGGGCCCAAACAGCACAGTTTCTACCTTGAAGGGAGTGGGACAGTCCTCAGGCTGAGAGCTGTGGTCACTCCCAGCCCCTGGCACTCCTGGGGACAGTCACAGGAGTGCTGCCTGTACTGGGCCACCAAGGCTGCAAGGACGCCTGGGCATGTTCTGCCAGAGGAGCCCCTGGATGAGCTGCCTTGCCCTGGATACCTTCGGCTGTGGCCACACAGCCCGACACTGAGCAGCAGGAGTCCCCTCATGGATGCTCAGTGCAGAGGGAGCCGGGGCCTGCCTGCTCTGGAGGGGCATGCTGAGGTTCAGTGCCGGCATTCTGCAGAACAATGATCCTTCAGGGTGATTCACTGAAGCTTGAGGAGGGGGAAACTGCCAGCTCTCCCATTCCTTTGTCCTGTGTCAAAGCTGACCCTCTGCAGTGGCCATGTCTGAGTGTCCTGGCTCTGCAGCAGCTGGGGCAGCTGAGGATGTGCTGAGGCTGAGGCTTGGCTGCTCTCTCTGTGCTCTGCCCTTGGGTGGTTGGTTCTCCACACTCACCCAGGCAGGCAAGCACAGGGCAGGGGTGGGGTGGGGTTATTCCTGCTTTTTCTTTTCTGGCTGCACTCCTTAACACTTCCTCTTAGACCCTTCGAGATCATCATCCTCCTCACCATCTTTGCCAACTGTGTTGCTCTGGCCATCTACCTGCCCATGCCTGAGGACGACACCAACATCGCCAACTCCAGTCTGGTAAGGAGCAGTTGGATCC
Source organism: Bombycilla garrulus (assembly GCA_013400315.1). Classification (NCBI taxonomy): domain Eukaryota; kingdom Metazoa; phylum Chordata; class Aves; order Passeriformes; family Bombycillidae; genus Bombycilla; species Bombycilla garrulus. Next base: position 191,996 of record VXBU01015877.1, on the reverse strand, counting down.
CTCCCCGCAGCCCCGAGGGCTCTGTGGGGCTGGGGGCTTGGTGTGACACGGCTGCAAGGTGCCAAAAGCTGTTCTGGGGCCATCTGCTGCCCCAGGGGTGGAGTCAGGGACTGTTGGTCCAGCCAAAGCTGCTGTGGTCAATGGGAGGCAGGGGTGGGAAGAAGTGACTGCAAAATGGGTTTTCAGAGGGGCTGAAACCACCTCTGGGTTAAGATCAAAGGCAGCAGGTCATGTGTGGAGTACACATGAGGGAGGAATTGATGCCCATAAAAGAAAAAATTTCCTCTGATTTTTTTTAATCCCACTTTCAAAAGGAAACATCCTGTTCCAGAAAGGCTCAAATAGTTTGTTTCAGCATTTTGGAATAAATTTTTCTGACCTTTCCTTTCAAAACTGTATTTTAATTTTGTTACTTTTTATTTAAGAGGGAAAAAACCCTGTTTCTGTTAGGCAGACAGGTTACTCCTTTCCAATCATTATTCCATGTTCTTCCACAGTCGCTCCAGTTTTCCTGGAATATGATGTTTTTATGTGTTCCAGTTCAACACTTTGCACTATTTTTAGTTTGCCACTCCTTTCTGCTCTTCAGATGCCAACTGTGGTTCAATCCACATTGATTTCCACTGAGAGACTGAGTGTGATGTCTGAATCAAAACATCTAAATCCCTCTTTTAATGAAATGTTCTCTCCTGCTGGTTTTGGGACTCCTCAGGGCTGATGCCCATAGAGGATTAGTTCCTTTGTGGCCCCCAGATTCCGAGCAGCACAATTAAGACTCCAATAATTCAGGCTTGTGCATCAAGGAAGAGAGTTTATTATACTACATCATCTACTATGTTCTTCTACATTCTATTCTCTATATTCTGCTATATTCTACTATATTCTCCTACTATATTCTACAGCAAGAAAGAGCTGTGCTCTTTTTATAGAACACATCGTTAGATATAATCGTATTGGTCAATTAAAGACAAACAAGGGACTAATTGGTAAAGAAAAGAAAACAATCCTCTGAAAGTTAAACATCATGTAGCTCACATAGAGCTGAACAGTAACCACAGGTGCCTATCTTTGTTTTTTCATTCCTGACATTCTGCTCTCCCAGGATAGCATGAGAGCTGATTTCTTCTCCTGAGCCCTCTGCAACTTCCCAGGCTGGGCCTGGGAAGAATTGCAGGTTTCTCAGGCTGTCAGGCTGGGTGCGACCACATCCCTTCAGCCTCTGGCTGGTCTGACCAGCCTCCCTAACCCTTGGACTGGTTTAAGTTTGTCCCCTGGCCCAGGGGCATAGCAGGCTTTAGTGGGTACAGTTATCCCAGGGGAGAGGTTAAAGAGGCAAAGCAAAGCAGGAGCAGATTGACCATGGGGACAGGGGGATGGGGACAGGGGGGATGGGGACAGAGGGGATGGGGACAGGGGGAATGGGGGCTTCCCTCTGGGAAGGGGCTTTGGATGTGGCTGAGAGCTGTGAGGGCAGAGCTGGGGGAAGGCCAGGTGTGTGTGGGGATAAGCGAGTGAAGTGGCACTGGCCTCACAGGGCTCCCAGAGGGGCTGATCCTGCCCCAGGACCTTTTTCATGAGCAAGAGGCACACAGGTAAGGACCAAGTGATGTAAATTCATTGCATAAATGAAATTCCATCCATTTTTATTTCTTGTATATTAGATTACTTATGCTATACCCTACTGGGGGGTGTTTCAGCCTGTTGCCACCACCAATAGGTATCAAGAACCAGGCAGCGCCAGGCTGCTGTTCTTTCATGCCTGCTTGCTGTCCCTTCCTCACCATGTTCTGGTGGCCTTATAGGAGAAAACCCAGCTGGGAATTTAGCCAGGCACCCACCTGGGGCATCCGGCTATGCTTAGTACAGGCCTGCAGGTAGTGAAGAAAGACTTGTTGAAGCATTTTCCTGCAGCAGAGAGGTGCTGTGATGTGTTTCATCTCTCCCTGTCCATTTTTTGTCTCTTCATTGCCCAATCCTCTCTGGAGAAGGTTAAATTTATAAAAAGATGTTGAAATCAATGAGAAGGCAAAATGTATGAGGGGAAACTGAGTCAGGACAGTGAGGATGTTGCCCCACGTTGTTTGTGGAGACAGGATTTGGGGTTCCCTCCCACTACAGCTCACTGCTGAGGGGTGTGCAGGGCCTGCCCAGCCCCAGCTTCCTTCAGGGAAGTCTCCTGCAGCCCAGGCCCTCAGAGCAGTGACAGCCACTCTGCTTCAAAGCTGAGAGGCTCCAGCAAGTGATGCCTTGATGGGATACCCAGAAACAGAGGTCAGAGAAAATTAAAGGAATGAAGAGCAGTTCTGTTTACTGAAGGGCCTTCAGGTACATTTAGGGCAGATGAAGTCCCCCAGGGGCTACACTCAAAAATGGACCACAGGTCGCAGGTTTTCATACTTTTATAAGTTTGGTCCATTTGCATGTTGGGGGTTAATCTTCCAATTACAGCTTCAGGTAATGAAGTCATTTACCCCCAGTTTACTCCCCCCCAACTCACTTCTGTTTCCATCTCTCGGGGCCTGAGGCAGTGAGGTGTCCTTGATTGCCAGGCCTGGAGAGGAATTGTGTCTGACCAAACTGGGAAAGTAGCAGCTCAGACTGAATAGGGAGTAGAGTTATACACTAAAGAATTACAGGATTACAAATATATGAAAAATGTAAAAGCTAAATTCCTAAGGCATCACAGGGAGAGTCTCAGGAAGAGAGGATTCCTAGGAGACCTCTGCTGCCACTGCCTTCCTGCAAGATTGGAAAACCTGCAGAGCAGCCACACTCTCTGTTTCCAGGACCAGCCAGGGAAGAGTTACAGTCAGAGTTTACACTAGGTTTAGAATGCGTCTCATGAAAGTTTGGTTAATCAGAACTCATTTTTGGCACATGAAAAAATGATATACCATAAAATGAAAATAATGAAATGAAATAACCATAACCATGAATTTTCTAAGAATCCATTTTGCTTTATCCTGGAAGAAGCACAGGAGTACAGAAGTCTGTTTAATTCCAACACATTTCATTATTATTCTTTCTATATTAGATTTATTTTTATCCAGAAGGGTTTTTAAATCCTGTTTGTATCTGATTTTGTCTTTTTCTAATGGAATCAAAATATTTTCTTCAACTGTGATGAAATTATTTTGGCTTCTCAACTTGTTCCAAAATTCACTACATTTTTATTTTCACTTTTACTTGAGTTTCCACGGTTTCAAATTCCACTGTTTTTCACTGGAAACCTTACTCCAAGAGCAAGCAGCTGCAGAGTGTGTTTAGCAAAGCAGATTATTCACAGGGATTCACCCAAGAAAATATAGATGGCTGTATGTGACCTGGCTTCCTGACCTCTGTTTATGAGCAGTGAAGAAATAAACCCAAATTTAGAGTACAGTTCATCTCCCAGGGCAGTTGAGCCATTTCTGCAGCTTCAGTGAGTGATGCTTGACATTCTGCACACGCTGAAATACCTGGTTTTCATAGAACCATAGAACTGTAGTATGGTTTGGGTCAGGAGGCTCATTCTATGCCCTGCCATGGCAGGGACACCTCCCACTGTCCCAGGCTGCTCCAAGCCCTGTCCGGCCTGGCCTTGGACACTTCCAGGGATCCAGGAGCAACCACAGCTTCTCTGGGCACCTGTGTCAGGACCTCACCACCCTCACAGGGAGGAATTTTTTCCTAATATTTAAATGTACTGTCTGTCTATTTAAAGCCCAACTCTCTTTTCAGTTTAAAGTTTTTTCCCTGTCAGTGGGACTCGAGGGTGACATCTTAGAGGGAGGCCACCCTTTCAGACCACCAAAGAGCAGCTGTCCTGAGTCCTACAGGCTTTGTAGGAGTGTCAGGTAGAACATGGGGCCTAGGGAGTAGGGGACAGAGCTGGAGCTCAGACTGTCCAGAAGACAATTTAAATAGCACAGGTTTCTGTGCAGGCATGCTGCTGGCATCACAGATAATGGCTTTGAGTGTTTTAGGTAGCATGAATGTTTGATGAGAGTATGCTTCTGAAAATCACACCATTTTGGGTTGTATCTCAGCTCTGGGGTTGGGGAATTCCTGTTGGGGGAAAGCCTGAACAAAGCCTCTGCTACAATTCAGCGACAGGAATATGGATGTCTGATGCAGTTGCAGGACTCTCAGCTTTTCATCTGCTCTGGGGAGCTGTAATTACTTGTGAGTCCTAGATAATGGCTGTCACCCTAGGGCTGTATCCTAGGCATCTCAGGAGCACTGGAACAGCTGGTTTTGGGCAGTTGACTTGTGTCTCACAGTCCCTGAGCAGAGTTTGCTGTCCATTGCTGGTTTTCAAGAGCTCTTGGGCCCTGTGCCTGGAGGTTGGAATGAATTACTTGCTGCAGGAGAGTCGTGATTGCATGTGGCTTTCCTAGAGCTTGGGGTCACCCTGGATCTCCTGGAGTCCTCCAACAGCTGTGACAGTGGGCAGCACTCCTGCACGTCTGCATGCACAGACTCAATCAAAGTGAGGAACTGCTTCTGCCCTGGTTCTGGCACCTGGAGGGTGCACATGCAGGGTATGAGCTACCCCTGCCTCCCTCCTTCCCCTGACTCTGGCCTGGTGCCAGCAGCAAGGGCTGGCCCCTGCCCGGCTTGTGGCTTGGCCACCTCTGTGGTCACCCTGGAGTTTTGGGTAGATGAGCCAAGCCCCTCTCATCTCCCCCTCCCTCTGGGCCAGCAGAGCTCACCCTGTTAGCATTCAGGAACGCATAATCACAGAATGATTATATGCAGGTGCTTTTATTAAACAGCTCTGGGTGTCAGAGGTACAGACCCAAATCTGACTCCGCCATAGGTTCAAGATGAGCATGCTTTTAAACCCTTATCATTATATAACTACATGTTAATTATTAATTATATTGTTCTATTGTATATATTGATTCCATCCAAGCATGGATTCTTGTGATTTTCCCAAACCCCCCAAACATAATTTCTCATGATTCTTGTTACGGTTCTTAATCATATAACAATGATATCATTTATCATAGTCATTAAATGGTTACACAGGTGCAGTTAACAATTGTCTGTCAGTTGTTACATGATTATACAGGTGCAGTTTCACATGATCTAGCAAGCCTAACATTCCCAGGGCCTACCAGGCCCAATCTTTCTTCCCTAAATATCCCATGATTTTAGAAACATTTTAACCCTATACTATCAGCCCTTCACTCACCCTGAGTGCCACAAGCAGCACCTCAGCCTCCTTACCCTGCTCCATCTCTCATGCCCTGCGGTCCCCAGCTCCACAGTAAGGCTTCCTTGCAAGGGCCTTGCTGCTCCTCTGTTCCCAGTAGACCAGGTTAGCTGCAGCTTCTTGAGGTTCCTGTTCTTCCAGCTGGGCTTTCCATACCCCAGGTCTGACTGACACCACCGAGTCCTTGTTCCTGCTGTGGTCAAATTCTTCCTTTTGTTGACTGAGCTCGTAGCACCCACCAAAGCCTTTCCAAAGCAAGCAGACCTAAGACATCTAGTCCAGGGCGAGTCCTTAGGAATGCCACCAAAGTGTCTCACAGACATTGGAGCCGGTGTGGGGCAGCTGGTGTGATGTGAAGCAGTGAGGAGCTCTAGGTAGCCAGCGAGGGAGATGCAATGGAGAACAGCTTGCAGGACCTCGTCACTCTGTGCTCTCATGGCTGCTGTCTGGCTCTTCTGGTTCCTGTCTCTGCAGCCCTGGGGTGTCTCTTGTTTGTGGGAAAGGAGAAGCTGTGGCTGGAGAGTGTGGCAGGAAAATCGCAGCGTTGCAGAGCAGCGAGAGATGGAGTGACCTTTGGAGATGATCTGCTCCAACTACCTTCTCTAAAAAATCCCTGCAAACAATTCAAAAACTCTCCCAAATTCTTTCCTGCATGTCTTCCCATCCCAAGTACTTCCTGTACTATGACAGATGCTGTTGTGGAGAGCAGAAGTGTTTCTCTTGATGTCTCTTCCTGGCTGTGGTCTGCAGCAGTCCCAAACCCTGCCTGCCTCCCCCTGTGTCCTTCCCAAGCCAAGTGCCAGGGTTTCCCACCACTCAGGGGAAACTTCCTTGGCTACAGCCCTCATTATCATCTTGTTTTCAAATTAAGGGGATCTTATGAGATTGCTGTAAATGTATTCCCTGTACATGTAATGTAAATGTATGTACATTACCTGTCCTGTCCCCTTCTCTGTCTCACATCTGTAGGATTTCATTCCCCTCCATTCAGGGGACTAGGAGGAGGACACTGAGCTGCTCTGTTTTGCAGAGGATGGTTGCTGCAAGCCTCTAGGGAATACCTTTATGGATGTTTTGTGTTTACAAGGGGCTTGGAAAGACTTCAGCAGTGCAGCTCCCTGCCCTGCATGTCCTGGTGCTGGAAATCTGGCATGTGTCGTAGTCAAGACGTTGGTGCTCCTACAAAAAAAGTTTTTATTAGGGTGGGCTGGAGGTGCAGGGGAAAAGGGGAGCAGGGCCCAGCTGGGACTGGGAGGCTCAGGAGGAGGTGCAGGGCTGATGGTACAGGAGCAAAAGGCATGGAGAAGGGCAGAAGGCTGGGGACAGTTGGGAGGAGTCAAGGGGGAGGGTGAGGGCTGTGAGGTCTCGTTGCAGGTGGATGTAGCATGGCCATCTGTGTTGTTGCCATGCTGTGCCCGCACCACCTATTCCCCACGTTGCCCAGCTGGGAGACTTAATTCAAACCCTGCTTGCCTTCCTCCCTGGGAGAGGGCACCGGGGACATGAAGGTGGGGCTCATTCCAGAGTCCCGTGTGGCTGTTGAGACTTGGAGCTGAGGATGCTGAGCAGGCTGGGGCTGTGTCACATTCCATCACATCAGCGTGGTGCACACTGTCACCCTGCTGCCCCATGGCTCATCCAGAATGGGTCAGGTTCCTGTGTCCTCAGACACGTGGAGCCCTGTGTGTAACACAGACCTGTTTCTTTTCCCAGTGGTTTTTTGGCTCTTCGTACCACAGCCCTATGTCCTGCCCTGAGCATCCCGCAGTGGCTGCTCATCCCAGCTCTGAATGCTGAGGAGGGGACAGTGGTTGGTGGTGGCACAGAGTGGGTCCCCAGGTGCTGGAAGCTGGCCAGGGCTTCAGCGGAGCCAGCAGAGCTGTGTCTGGCCGTGGCACGTGCCTGGTGTGCAGGCTCTGCAGTGTGGCTCTCAGGGCATGGGCCCAGGGTGGCCACTGGGCCATGAGTACTGTCCATGTGCTGACCTGCAGCGTGGGCAGCAGCAAGGCTGGAGGAAGCACATGGCTGATTTCTTCTCAAATCAGCCTGGGCACAGGAAGTGGGCTCTGCAGGGCAGGACTTCTCATCCTGGTGAGAAGTTTGCCAGCATGAAATATCCTTCAGCTGCTCCGTGCTGGTCTTAGGAAACTGCACTAAGTTTGCCCTGGCTCAGACCACTGCATTGTAGGCACAGGAGTTTAATTGCCAGTACTGTGTTTGATCACAGTCCCAAAAGCTACCCATGTCTTGGGCTCACCCCCACAGCAGGTAAGGGAAGCAGGAAGTAGTGGGGATTCTGCCCTCTGCTCTGCTCAGGTGAGACCCCACCTGCAGAGCTGCCTCCTACTCTGGGGTCCCAGCACTGGAAGGATGTGGACCTGTTGGAGCAGGTCCAGAAAAGGCCACAAAGGTGCTCTGAGGCCTGGAGTCCCTCTGCTCTGGAGCCAGGCTGGGAGAGCTGGGGGTGTTCACCTGGAGAAGAGAAGGCTCTGAGATCTCATCACAGCCATCCAGTACTTGAAGGGGGCTTACAAGACAGATTGAGACAAACTTTTTGACAGGGTCTCTTGCAGTAGGACAGAGGGTGATGGTTTTAAACTGAAGGAGGGTAGTATTAGATTAGTTATAAGAAAATATTTTTGTATATTGATGGTTTTTATACATTGATTTATACATAAGAAAAGGAATTTATACATTTAGATTAGTTATAAGAAAAGGTTTTTATACAACCCTTGCCCAGGTTGCCCAGAGAGGCTGGGAATTTGCGGTTATGTCCCTCCCAGGCTGGGGGAGGGTTGCTGGGGGCAGGGGGCTGCCTGCTGCCTCTTCCTTGGCCCAGGTTTGAACCTTCCTGCTCACTGGCTGGACCTGGTGAGCACTTGCTTGAAGTTGTCCAAAGCACCATTCATCTGTTGTGGGCTTCTCAAAGCGACCTCTGAGGAATAGCAAATCACCTTTTGATTCTGGGCAAGGGGTTTTCAGAGGAAAATCCCTTCTAGAGAGAGACCCTGGAGCCTGAGTCCATTCTGCTGGAAAATCAGATGGAATTGACTTTTGCAGTGCTGGATCCTGACATCAGCCTCAGCAGCTGCATCCCACTCCAGGTTGGATCCTGACACTCACCAGCCCCAGCAGCTGCAGGGCTGCTGTAGCTTTCAGTGGGCTTTCTTGATTTTTCTCTGCAGCTGGAGAGAAAACCCACCACACCAGTGGCGGCTGGCATGGCTCTGCAGCTCCTCCATACGTGAAATGATCCTCATGGCAGTTGTATCTGCATGGGATTGCAAGGACAGGCTTTGGGGGACAGTCTAGGGGGCATTTGGTCCCTATGGGTGGGAGATGAGCAGTGTTGAGTTGCTGTAGATAAAGCCAGGATCTCTGCTCTGACCCTAGCTGCCCTCAGATCCAACAAGAAATGGCATTGTGTGGGTGACAGTCATATGGGGACACTCAGCACAGTCACTGCTTTTGGACACATTAATTGAGCAAGCAGTGGTTATCTCCTGAGTTCTAGCCCTGGTTTGTAAAAGGAGAGGATTTTCCATTTGGCAGGGCATGGGAGGAAGGTGTGCTCACAGCACTACAGCAATTCCCAATGAAGATCTACTCCCAGTTTGGTCTCAGAGAGAGATTTCTGCCTTTCTGAGGGCAATTCCCTGGAGATCCTGAGCAGTGATGCTCCTTGTCCTTCAGGGGATATAGGCTGAGGAGAAGGACCAGGGAACCAGAAATATAAATAGCCCCATCCACCTGGCTGCTTCAGAAGGCTTTAAATCCCGGTCTGGAAGGGACATTGGCAGCAAGGGCAGTGATGGCAGTGACAGGCAGAGCCAGCTGGGCACAGGCAGCTCTTGGCTGCACTCCAGGGACAGATGAGCTACCCTGGCCCAGCAGCTACAGGGCTGTGCCAAGCCCCTGCAGTGGGGTGCCAGGTCCTGCCTGGGAGGTGGTGCAGCACCTCTGCCCAGTGAGTTCCAGGCCCATTTCTAGCTGGTCATTTTGCCAGGCAAATGTCTGGCATTAAGCAGGTGGTCTTGAGCCCAAGGCCTCCATTGCCTGGGAGCTTCCTTAGCACCCCGGGCAAAGGGAAGCCATGGTACAGCTGGCTTGTCCCACAGTGACTGTGTGGGGGCTCCAGGACAGACCCAGCAAGCTCTCAGGATGAGAAAGGATGAGAAGGTGTCATGCTGCCTGTAGGAAGAAGGCTGTGGGGGCAATGAGAGAGTGAACAGCAGGGAGGAGAGCCAGAGAGGAGCAGTGCCCTGGGCCAGGCACCTGTGGGTGGCTTTGCTGGAGCACTTTATAGGAACCAGAGCCTCAGGGCAAGGTCCTGGCAGGGATAAAAGGCTGGAGGAATCATTCTTCAGGCCAGAGAGCGGCATTTGGTGGCTCAGCATGCCACCCCTTGTCCCCAGGGTGCTGCTTGGTGTGTGTGGGAGGTACAGATGGGGTAGCAGCAGGGGCTGATCCAGGGTGACTGGTGAGGATACCAGGGGAGGTGACAGTCTGCTCTAATGAAGCATTCTCTCCTGCTTGCCTTTGCAATCCCCAGGAGAAGATCGAATATGCCTTCCTCATCTTCTTTGCCATCGAGGCCATGCTCAAGATAATTGCTTACGGCTTTCTTTTCCACACTGATGCCTATCTCCGAAATGGCTGGAATGTGCTCGACTTCTCCATTGTGACTCTAGGGTAAGGAAAAGTGGGAAGGCTGCTGCTGTTCAGCTTGTGCCAGTCAGGGACTGGTTTTTCTGGTGATTGCAATGTGTTTGGGGAACCACTCCTCTACTAAGTTCATGGCTCTCTCCCGTGGGCCCCGTGTTCCTGCTCTAACATCCACTTGGATCCTCTCTAACTCTTATTTCTTCCTCTCTTGACTCCTTCATGCCTCATAGGTCTCCTTGCCCTGGAGAAAGGGGGTGGCATGGAGTCCTCCAGGGTTTGCACATGGGGTGGGAGGTCCCTGGCTGTCAGCAGTGAAGCTGAGCCCAGGAGCTGGACTTGCCAAGAGCTGCCCCCTGGGTGAGGCTGAGCATGGCTGGCAGTCCTGACCTTGCTTTTCTGCCTGCAGAGCTCTGAATCCTCAGCTCAGTTTTCTCGATCTCCATTCTCATGCCCTTCTCTTTTTCCTTGTCCTTCCTTCTGCTTGTTGTCCTTCCTTCCCTGTGCCCTGGCTCTTTCAGGCTCATCACCATGACCCTGGAGCAGGTCAATGTGAAGCAGGCAGGGCCTTCGGGGGGAAAAGGCGGCTTTGACGTGAAGGCGCTGCGAGCATTCCGCGTGCTGAGACCCCTGCGCCTGGTGTCCGGAGTGCCGAGTGGGTGCTGGGTGCTCTGCTGGCAGGGCTGCTGGGTGGACAGAACCCCTGGGCCTGGCCAGGGTGGGGAGCCAGGTCCCCATGGGACAGCCTGCTGTGGGACAGGTTTCTTGTTGTTGCTGGATCAAGCCCAGCCATGAAGTAGGTGTAGAGGAGCATGGGTTCTTGCTTGTTCCTCCAGCTAGTGGTTATCAGCCCTGGGGATCTGCAGGCTGGCACACACCTGGCTGCCTCCATGGCTCAGTGGCAGTACCTTTGGGTGGTCAGTGTGAAGGGGGCCAGGGTCTCGCTCTGGTTTCTCAGAGCAGGGGTCTTCTTCCATAACTCATGTGAATACAGCCAGGATGAGAGCACCAGAACAAAGGGAGGGGCATGAAGCAGCCTTCCGCACAGCCTGACTCTGTTGTGCTCTTCCACATGCTTTCATGGTGGGTAGAAGAAAGGATTTCCTGCTTCAGAGATTTCAGTCCTGCTCCACCTGTGCCCCTCTTCCCTTGGCAAGGGGCATTTCAAAGGCTGCTTGTTGATGGGCTGGGAGGGATATGAGGTGCACCCAAAGCTGTTTAGGAAGTGGTTGACCTCCTCTCCCTTCATCTTCGTGCAGGCCTTCAAGTTGTCTTGAACTCCATCATCAAGGCCATGGTGCCCCTGCTCCACATCGCCCTGCTGGTCCTCTTCATGATCATCATCTACGCCATTGTCGGGCAGGAGCTCTTCAAGGGCAGGATGCACAAGACCTGCTACTACCTCGGGACAGGTGGGGCTATGCTGGGGGCATGCACAGAGCTGGCTCTGTGTGGCTGCTCTGAGGGACTCTGTGTTTAGCAGAAAGCATGCTCTGGGCAGCATCAGGCCCGGGAGCGTGGCAGGACTGAAGGATATTTGAACCAGCACCCAGCTGGGTGGTGAAAGAGACCTCACTTGGAGGGGGAGGAAATGTGGGCTGCTGCGTTTGGCCTGGCCTGCTGCTCACACGGTGGCTTTGCTCCTCAGATGTGATTGCCACGGTGGGTTCCGAGAAGCCAGCGCCGTGCACCAGCTCTGGCCACGGGCGGCACTGCAGCATTAATGGCAGCGAGTGCCGCGGCGGCTGGCCTGGGCCCAACAACGGCATCACCCACTTCGACAATTTCGGCTTCGCCATGCTCACCGTCTACCAGTGCATCACCATGGAGGGCTGGACTGAAGTGCTCTACTGGGTATGATGCCTTGTGGGGCTACCTAAAAAACACAGGCCTGACAAAATTAAGAGAGTAAAAAGCGGTTGTGTTTATTGAAGGGCCTCTAGGTACATTTCAGGCCCCCCAAGGGCTACACCCATAAATGGACCACAGGTCACGGGGTTTTCACACTTTTATAAGTTTGGTCCATTTGCATATTGGGGGTTAATCTTCCAATTACAACTTCAGGTAATGAAGTCATTTACCCCAAGTTTGCTGCTCTCCAGCTCGGAGCAGGGAATGCCCTCCTAGAGGGAGGGGACCCCATGGAAGGCTCAGTCTTTGCCAGTGAAAGACATCCTGCTCCCACCAACCTTCTTACTGTGATACACATCCCATAACACCCCAGTCCTGTCTCTGCATCCCTGTAAGCACTGCCTGGGCTGTCCTTGCTCTCCAGGTAGACAGGAGATTGCTCCTGGTCCCACCAATGTGAAGGGGTATGGGCCAGGCACAGCACTGACTGGAGGATGCTCCTCCAGCAAAGCCCAGGTTTTGCAGCCCTTTGGAGACAGTTGTGTTGAAGCTTAGGCTTGGGGCTGATGTTTAAATCTGCTCCCAAAACATTTGGGTCTGGATGTCAACCAGACAACAGAGTTCTAGACAGCCAGGGCTTGGAGCCAGGTTTATGTGCCACCATCCCAAATGCTCCTTTTGGAGGGGGCAAAGATCCCAGAGGCTGATGAGGGCTCTAAGGGGAAACAGATGGAGGACAGTGCCTTCAGAATATTTCACCTGCATCTGTCCTTTCCAGGTAAATGATGCCATGGGGAATGAATGGCCCTGGATCTACTTTGTCAGCCTTATCTTACTTGGTTCCTTCTTTGTGCTCAACCTGGTGCTGGGTGTGCTCAGTGGGTAAGTGCCACCCTATCCTTTCTTCCTTTCTGTCAGCAGAGGAATTTTAACTGGTTTGAACTATACAAGAAAACATCCTGGAAGTTATGTTCTTTCCCCTCTCTCATTTCTCACCCCTTTTTTTTTTTTTTTTTTTTTTTTTTTTTTTTATTTTTGTTCTGCACACTTAGAAACACTGATCTGAGAGTTACTTTTTGTGTTAGTGTCCGTTATTTTCTGAGGTTTTAGCTCAACTCCAACACAGAAATCTTTTCCCTGTGGCACAAGCAGCTGTCAGCAAGCTAGCCCTGGAGCTCATGGGTTGTTTTGTGTTCTGCCAGCACATACAGCAAATGGAGCTGAGCAGGGAGCAGTCACTCCAGGGCTGTGGGTCTGGACACTCTTCACTGGTACCTGCAGCTGCTCTCCTGCTATGGGCACACATAGTGTTCTCATGGCCAGCCTAAGAACATCTTTGATGAGTGCAAGGGGTCCAGGGGAAGGATTGTTAGTCTAATTACTGCTTCAGCATTCTCGTCCAAGTACACCAATGAACTGTTATTAGTCTGTTATGACAATCTAGGCCAAATTCAATTAGTGTTAATTCCCCCAGTAGTACAGTTAAAATCTGAGATGTTACACTCAACCTACCATGCATTGCTGTGGGACTGCTACCATCCCAGTTGTGTTGCTGGGAAATATGTGCTGTCCTGAGAAGTGAGGAGGATGTTTCTCCTCAGGTCTGTGTAGGGTCAGGGTCTTTTTATATGTTTCAATCCTTGTTTGTACCAGTGGGTCACACTCATCACCTCTGTTAGTTCACAGGGTTAGTTACACCCAAATTACTTGGATTTGTTAGGCCTCTTTTATGACAAGAACCATGCCACTACAGCATTAAAACAAATGGGGTGTTACTAAAACTAAAACAAGTTTAAAAGCACAAGATAAATCACAGAACCTGATGCTTGCATAGAGCTGACTGTAACTGCAGGACAAGCTGGACTATTGTAATTTGATTCTGGAGTACATTGCTGGCATGGTAAAGGTTCTGAAATATTTTTGCAAATACAGCCAAATTATATTTGGGATCAGGAAAATTACTGTTATAGTGTCTAAGATCTATTATTAACACATGACAATACCAGCATGGCTGGGCAGGAGGTCTACAGTCTGCTGGAGGAGAAAAGAAATGAATTGAAAGGGAGCAGGAGGAGGGGGCAAGGACATTGGCAGCTCTGTCCTTTCCATGTTACCATGAAGAGAGTGTCCTGTTTCCCTGCCATGTGGTGAGGTCACCTTCTCCATATGGAGAGCTTGGGGCAGGTTTTTGCCCCCCAGGTGTGTGAGACCCCTCTCTGATGCTTAGCAGGACTGGGGAACTGCCCTGGCCAGGTGTCAGTTGGCCTGTCCAGCTGCAGCACCCTGCAGTGAGAAGCTCCCGGAGCAGCAGGGGTGGGGAAGGAGCCCTGCCTGCCATCAGGTGATGGGCCCCCATGATTGTGGGCCAAGAAAGGGGAAAGCCACTGGAGCAGTGCAGTGGCAGTGTATAATTTCCAACAGCAGTGCTGGTGGCAGGGTATTCCAGGACTTTCCTACAAGGCCTGGCCTGGCACAGTGTGTGGTTCCTGACCTCCACACCATCCCCTGAGTCTCTGCTGCTTGCCTTGTCCCAGTGAGTTCACCAAGGAGCGCGAGAAGGCCAAGTCGCGGGGCACGTTCCAGAAGCTGCGGGAGAAGCAGCAGTTGGAGGAGGATCTGAAGGGCTACATGGACTGGATCACCCACGCAGAGGTCATGGACAGTGATCGCGCCAGGGGAGAAGGTACCAGCTCTGCTTGGGCACAGACTCTTAGTGTGAGGGTTGGGATCCTAATGCTGACCACCTAGAGAGGCAAGGTGGGAATCTTTGAAGAAATCACAAAGACTCATTTTGCCTGAAAACCCATGAAAGAAAATGCTTTGACTTCTGCAGGACAGTTTCCTTCCTCTTTTTTTTTCACATTTCCTGAATAATTTGGTTGAATCTGACCCAAATTAGCAGTGATTTATCCCTGATGCTAAATCTCCAACCACAGTGTTTAACATTTGCAGACCACAAGCAAGGCTTTGTCAAGAGGCACTTAAAATGGCCGTGAGGAGTGTGTGCCGTTGGTGAGCAGGGATGCAGTGCAGGGCCACAAACTCTCATGCTAGCAGATACATTGATTTCTTGCCATCACTTGACAATTTCAAGGGATTGGAAGTGGCCCAGGGAAGGAGGTGGATGTACAGCCAAAAGCTCAGCAAAGCCTGGGGAGCTCTACCACAGAGCTGTGCGACCCTGCCTTTTGATGCCTCAAGCTGAGTGATGCGTGTGTGCAAAGAGCCTTGAGAAACAGTGGGACAGACAAAACACCTCTTCCAGAGCTGCAGCCCGTGTTCTGTTCAGCCTTTCTGAGATCCCAACTGGCCCCAGGTTTCTCCATGCTGGGGTACCTGCTGCTGTCCCTCTCTGGGCTGCTGCTGCTCATCCTGCAGGGCAGGAGTTTCTCATGCCTCGTGCTTGGTTTGCTCCTGACCCTCAAAGCCCTCTGCCCAAGCTTTGGTTGCTGACTCCCTGGGATGGCATTGTTTGGTGGGGATTATTCACTTCTGATGGGGAGGCTCTTCCTGGTGTACTTCTGGAAGAGGTTTCCTCCCACATATTCTTCCCAAGGGCTCCAAGAAAAGTCTGTAATGTCATTCCCTGTAGGTATGATGCCATCGGATGAAGGAGGGTCAGAGACAGAGAGCTTATATGAAATTGAGGGCATGAACAAGTGGATTCTCTTCTTGTAAGTATGCTCTGACTGAACCATCTGCTTGCATGTGAGCTTCCGCTGTCTCTCACTTGCTGGCCCAAATGGGCCAGGCTTTCCTGGTCAGCCCCCAGTTTCTGGCAGAGAGACAGGGACTGATACTTGGGGAAAGATGCAAACATTGGGGCAGCAAACAGGGAATTTGGCTGTGGTGCTGGCAAAAAGCTTTTCAAGGTGAACAATGGCTTTGCTGTGGGAGCAGCACCCTCCCATGGCCCATGCAGCACGGTGTGTAATTTGGGAGCTGTGCCTGCAAGCCCCCTATGAGAGGTGCTGGAGGCCAAAATTAAGCTGGGAGGGTGAATGAGCTGCAGTGCCTGAGTGAATCCACTGAGTTCCAGGGGCAGGAACTCATCCCTTCACAGGGAGGGAGCAGGGTCTGGCCCACTGGCCAGCTCTGCTGATCCTTTGCCCTCTCTCCAGCCGTCAGTGGAGGCGTTGGAATCGAATGTTTCGTAGGAAGTGCAGGGATGTGGTGAAGTCCAAGTTCTTCTACTGGCTTGTCATCCTGATGGTGGCACTGAACACCCTCTCCATCGCCTCTGAGCACCACTTCCAGCCGGAATGGCTGACACAGGTGCAAGGTGAGCAAAGAACCTAAGAGAGAAGGAGGGCCCAGGACACCCTGCTGCCCCAGAGATGTGTATGAACTCCTGCTGTGAGTGCACAGCCACACCAGCACGGCACAGAGGCTCTTGGGCACACACAGAGCCTGCACTCAGTGTGTGTGCATGATCCTTGTTGTCATACAGCTCACACTGACCATGCACAGCCTCTGTACTCTTGGGGACATGATCTTGCATGTGAACACACACAGAGTGTGTCCACTGGCACCTCTGCACACTTGGCACACACTCAAGCCATGCAGCCACAAGCTTTTGTGGATGCAGCCCCACTGACTGCACCTCCACCCACCCACACACACCCAAGGTCACACAGAGCATAGGTGCGTACACACACACACACACACACACACAGAGCCACGTGGAGCACAGGCGTGCACACACACACACACACAGAGCTCACACACAGAGGCACACGGAGCACACACACACACACACACACACACACACACACACACACACAGAGCCACATGGAGCACAGGCGTGCACACACACACAGAGCTCACACCCAGAGGCACACGGAGCACACGCATACACACACACACACACACACACACACATTCACGTGGAGCACAGGTGTGCACACACACAGCTCACACCCAAGGTCACAAAGAGCACAGGTGTGCACACACACACCCAGTGCTCACACCTAAGGTTACACAGAGCACAGGTGCACACACACACACAGAGCTCAGCCCCACATACCCACGCACAGCCTTCATGGACTCACATGCACTGTACAGATGTGTGCTCACATACACAAGCATGCAGCTGCACATCGCCCTCTCATCTTTCTCCCCAAAAACAGAAGCTCAGGGCTTGGTGGGCCAGAGGAGGGTGAGCAGCACTGCCCTCCTTCCCTGCCTGCACAGCCATGATGGGATTGAAGTGCCTGCTCTGACAGGCTGGATCTCCCACCCCAGACAATGCCAACCGATTGCTGCTTGCCCTCTTCGTGGCCGAGATGCTGCTGAAGATGTACGCGCTGGGGCTGCGCCAGTACTTCATGTCGCTCTTCAATCGCTTTGACTGCTTCGTGGTGTGCTCGGGGATCCTGGAGACCATCCTAGTGGAGCTGGGCACCTTGTCCCCTCTGGGCATCTCCGTGCTGCGCTGCATCCGGCTCCTCCGCATCTTCAAGATCACCAGGTTGGACAGGGAGCTATGTGGGTACTGGCAGCTCATGGTGCCCGGGCATCACTCACAGTTCTGGGGCATCACTGGCCCTGTCCCCAGGGGAGGCTGCAGTGTGAACAGAGCTGGGAGTTGCTGGGCAGAGGAAAAAGGCCAAGTTGGGGATTTGTCTCCAGGACATGGTTTGTCTGGGAGTGGAGAGTGGGACAGAGCTGAGGCCCCACTCTAGCTCCGGGTTCTAGGATGTTGTGAATGGGGCTGCTGTGGGGCAGGACTCCTAGCTCTTTGTGGCCCCAACCCACTGTGTGTTCACCTCTCTTCCCCGTCCTGCTTGCTGGTGCTCTGTGCAGGCAGCAGTGTTATCTTGCTTGTCACACCACGTTTGCAGCTTCATTTCTTCCTCCTGGAGCCTGCCTGGAGCAGTCCCAGAACCCAACCTGGTTCCAGAGTCCCCATTTTTGTGGTGCTGGCACATCACCTTGGTCTGTTTGGCTAGGTTCCCTGTGCCTGCCTAGCCCTGCCCGCAGCCTCTTTCACCTCTCACATGCCTCTGTCTCTCTTCCCAGGTACTGGACATCTCTGAGCAACCTGGTGGCCTCTCTGCTCAACTCAGTCCGCTCCATTGCCTCTCTGCTCCTCCTCCTCTTCCTCTTCATCATAGTTTTTGCCCTGCTGGGCATGCAGCTCTTTGGGGGCAAGTTTGATTTTGAGGACATGAAAGTACGGCGCAGCACGTTTGACAACTTTCCCCAGGCCCTCATCAGTGTTTTCCAGGTTTGGGGCTGTGGGAAGGGCAGCAGGGGGTGGGAGTTGGGGGGCTGGGGGTCTCACCTGGGCTGTGGGTCTCCAGGCAAGAGTTAGGTTTCAGGGGGATGTGGGTTTGTGGGGGTGATGTGGCTTTGAGACAGGAACAGGGAAATGCAGCTGGAGTCATGAGCAGTAGTTCAGGTTCAGGGCTGAGCAGAAAGGAGGATTTCACCATGGGGCAGGAGCCAGAAGGGTGGGATCAATGTGTGGCACAGACTCAGTTCTGCTGTGGATGCTCATAAGTCTTTATTACTGCTCTGCTCCCAGATCCTGACCGGAGAGGACTGGAATTCAATCATGTATGATGGGATCATGGCCTTCGGGGGCCCGTCCTTCCCTGGCATGCTGGTCTGCATCTACTTCATCATCCTTTTTGTTTGTGGGAACTGTATCCTCTGCCTGCAAGGCCAGGCCCAGGCCCCTACACCCAGCCCCATAGCATCAACTGCACAGGACTGGGAGGGGGGAAGCAGGGACTTCCCTCAGTGTTTCAGTGCTTGCCTTAAGCTTTTCGGGTCTGAAGAACAGTGGAATAAACCACAGGCTTCAGGGCTTGCACTGGTGGTGGTTGAAGGCTGGGGACTGGAGGAAAGCACATCTGGAGCAGGTCTGGATGTCTGGCAGGCAGAGATTCAGCCAGAGAGGGCAGCCAGCTCAGAGCTCAGTGCTCCCAAGGGATGGATGCTGGTTAGGGATCACCAGCCAGGGTTATCACAAGAGCTAAGCTCCAGAAAGGTTTCTAAGGGCACCCTGGAGACCACAGGTGGCTCTGGCCACATTCTCCAGACAGGAAGCGAGTCCATATCCTTAGCACTGTTCTTCCAGACATCCTCCTCAATGTCTTCCTGGCCATTGCAGTCGATAACCTGGCTGAGGCTGAGAGCCTGACCTTAGCCCAGAAGGCCAAAGCAGAGGAGCGCAAACGGCGGAAGATGTCCAGGTGAGTGCTGCCACCCCTGCCCATGGGAGCTCCCAGATGAGGTGTTTGGGTGTGAGGGGACAGAATCACCTTTCCCATGGCCCCTGCCCAGACTTCAGTTCTGCTCTGCCCTCCTCTCTGCTTAGAGGTTACCCAGAGAAGTCTGAAGAGGAGAAGCAGATGCTGGCAAAGAAACTGGAACAGAAAGCAAAGGGAGAAGGAATTCCCACAACAGCCAAGGTCAGTTCTGGTGGAGGTCAGCCTTGGTGAGCTCCTGGAGAGAAGCCTGTCTCCTCCTCCCACCAGCCAGGATAGATAAAGGCTTGGAGCCAGCCTGGGTCTGGCCTCTTGAGCAGAATCATTCCCTGCCATAGCACCCACTGGTGATGGGTCTCTGGGTGATGGGGGCTCTCTGGGGCCAGGCAGGACATCTTGCCTGGTGAAACAGCTCCATTGCTGGGAAATCCTTTTTCTCCAATTCATTTCCTTGGCCACAGCCAGTTGTTAGTCGCTGAGATAGTCTGGTGCACAACAGTGTGGAGTGGAGCAAAGCAAGGCAGGAGCATCCCAGATCTCCCCTATGTTCACACCAGCACCCCCCATATACAAACCCCTCTGTTCAGCTGTGCTGACTGTGCTGAGCTGCCTCTGAGAAGCATCTGGTCAGCAGCTGCTTTCCCATCCACTTAGAAACTCACCCAGGAGTTGCTCCCTTATTCCCCCTTGGCATATTTGCATGGCTCCAGGCTCTTGCCCAGCACACATTCCTGTTTCCCATCCTCTTTGCTTTGATTGCAGCATCCTCTCGCCAAGTTCCAGCCTGGGCCAGCACTCCATGTGCTTGGTGCTGGATGGGCCAAATGCAGAGATGCTGCTTGTCCCACATAGCTTCCAAGATGAGAGGGTCTGGCCAAGTGGCACATGCAGCTGCACAGCCTCCTCTCTGTCTCTCCCTTGTTTCAGTTGAAAGTGGACGAATTTGAATCCAATGTCAATGAGATCAAAGACCCCTACCCTTCTGCAGACTTCCCAGGTAAGACTTGTCCCTGGCAGGGCAGGAGGAAGGCTGAGGAGGCACTGCAGAGGGATGGTGTGTGAGGAGCAAAGGATGCAGTGAGCTTTCACCAGCCTTGGGGTACTGAGGTCCTTCTGGCTTCCATGAAAAACCAGGATCATGGGATTGCAATATTTTCCATAAGGTCATATGGAAAATATCCCTTTCTGGATGATTATTTTCTTTTGCCTTCTCGTGGTCACCCTACAGGTGATGATGAGGAAGATGAGCCTGAAATCCCCCTGAGTCCTAGGCCACGTCCCCTTGCAGAGCTGCAGCTGAAGGAGAAGGCTGTGCCCATGCCTGAAGCCAGCTCATTCTTCATCTTCAGCCCAACCAACAAGTATGCACTGATGATTATCCCTGCCCTGTAGGGCCAGGCATGGCCCAGGTGCCTCTGGCACCAGCTGCTCACAGCAGGGTCCTGTTTGTGCATGACAGCCGGGTCTGAAGGGAACCAGCTCATGGGGAAAAGCCTTCTGTGTGGAAGGACTGGTGCAGACATCCTTCCATGCTTAGGGCCTTCCTGTCCTCAGGGTTCAGCCGTAACCCTCTGCCAGGCTGCCACGACCCTGTTCTGATGCCTCTCTGGCCCCTTGCAGCATCCCATAGCATTTCTGTCCCTGGCAGGTTTCGGGTCCTGTGCCACAGAACTGTTAATGCCACCTGGTTCACCAACTTCATCCTGCTCTTCATCCTGCTCAGCAGCATTTCCCTGGCAGCTGAGGATCCCATCCGGGCCGAGTCCTTCCGCAACAAGGTGCCCACAGAGACCCAGAGTTTTGGGATGGGTGGGGGAGGCTTCATGGAAACTCCCAGCTCCCCAGGAAGCAGGAATTTACTTGCCAAATGCTCTTCCTAGGCTGGGATTCCAACCCTCTGGGAGGGCAGTGCACTCTGGCAGTAGAGGCTGGATGTGCTTTCCATTCAGGGGGCAGCTGGGACAAGGTTTTACTGCTCCATGTCTCAGTTTACTTCTGGGTGAAAAGATCCACCTGACAGGGTGTGCAAGATTATTTTGGTTTGAAATTGTGGTGGCAGTTGTGGGGATATTGGGGAAAGAGACATCCTGTGAGGCAGCAAACTGGATCTCTGGCGTGTGCAGTGCCCTCGAAAGCTGCTGGCATGCAGCTGTGGGAGCCACAGCTCCTGTTTTTCAAGGTACCAGTGGGTTTGGCAGGGACTGAGGGATCTCCCATGAGACAGCTTCCCAGAACACTTGGGGTTTTTGGGGTTCAGATGCTTTCAGGTGAATCAGGTGGAACTCACCTGGAAAGGGAGAACTTTGTCCCAGCTGCAGGTTGGATCATGCACTGGAGAAAATCAGCAAAGCTGGGGAAAGTTCAGGAGTCTTCTTGGTACTGGGTTTAGGGACTCTGTTGAGCTAGATGGCCTCCCCAGTCCACAGAGTGGACAACTCCAGGATGTTTGAACACACGGAAGCATTTCCCATGTCACCCAGGTCTCATCCAGTACTGGTGTCTCTGTCCCCAGATTCTCGGATACTTTGACATTGGTTTCACCTCTGTCTTCACCGTTGAAATCGTCTTGAAGGTGAGTCCATGGTCCTGCCATTAGCATGGCCTAACACATAGGTCTAGGCTGTTGTGGCCATGGACACTCACACTCTTCAGGCATTCATGCTCCTGAAGGTCTCAGTGAGGAGAAGCTTCCAGCTGATCCTCCTGGAGAATTCATTCATGCAGTCTGGGTGGTGTGTGACCTGTCCCAGAGGCCATGTGTCCCATCCAGTGAGGTCAGGCAGATAAGTCTGTGACATGGGGACACATCAGCCATGGCACCAGCATTTCTATTCTGACATGCCATTAAGAAAAAGAGTGAAAGAGAAAACAGTGAAAATCTGTGGACAAAAGTTGCAGTCCAAGCTGCTGCCACATGTTGTTCCACTCCACGAGTCTTTACTGTTTTCTTCTTTAATTTGCTGACTGACTGGGAGAGTTTTGTCTCCAGCCAGTGCTGCACAGAGGATTTCCAGCTTCCTGCCTGGCTGCAGAGGTCTGAGCAGGACAGGGTCCCCAGGCCATGTTGATGTGAGAAGTCCCTTATGCCTTGTCCACCCTTCCCCCTATGGAGAAACCATGTCCCTGAGCCCCCCCCAGCCTCTCTCCTAACTCCTTTTGCTCCCCAGATGACAACCTACGGTGCTTTCCTGCACAAAGGCTCCTTCTGCAGAAACTCCTTCAATATCCTTGACTTACTGGTGGTTGCTGTGTCCCTCATCTCCATGGGAATTGAGTAAGCACCTCCATGTGCCACAGAGTGGGCACTGGGCTGTTCAGGCTGGTGGGGCAGCTGGGATGGTGGGTGGAGAAGGAGCAGCCAGCACAATGACCCCATGTGTCAGTTATGTCATGTTCAGGGGACATGGACATAGACAGGGGAGGCAGGCCTGCAAACTGGTTAAGGAGGTCAAAGGACACTCCTTGAGTATCAAAAGTCTGTGGGTAGAAGCTCAGTTTGGATCTGCTTTCTCTAGCTGCCAGTGTCACTTGGCCTTATGTGTGTGATGGCCACATCTGAGTGTCTCTGCCATCCCCTGTCCCTCACTGCTGGCCCCAGCCTGCCCTCCTTGGCTGCTTGGTGGGGTTGTGCCGGCCCAGCCTGGGCAGGGAAGTGGCCCCACCTCAGCTGTGCGTTCCTCCCCAGATCCAGTACCATCTCTGTGGTGAAGATCCTGCGGGTGCTGCGGGTGCTGCGGCCTCTGCGAGCCATTAACAGGGCAAAGGGGCTGAAGGTAAGTGAGAGGCTGGGACAGGGGAGCTGCTCCCATGGCAGTCCTACCAGGAGGCTCTGTGGCAGTGTCCTGTTCCCAGTTCCCACTGCACATCTGTGGAAGGGGTCTACGCAGTCCCTCTTGGCAGGCTCCCACTCTTCCAGGAATGGAGGGTGTGGGACACAGAGCAGGGGCTTGCCCCAGCTGTGGTCACATCTGCACTGTCCTTCACCTCTGCAGCACGTGGTTCAGTGCGTGTTTGTGGCCATCAAGACAATTGGTAACATTGTGGTTGTCACGACTTTGCTGCAATTCATGTTTGCCTGCATCGGAGTTCAGCTCTTCAAGGTGAGCGGGGTCTCAGATGGGCGGGAGGGACCTTCTGCTCGAGCACATCCTTGCCAGGCTCTCCTGGACATCACCTTGGGAACAGTGCCTGCCAGTGCTGGGGGCAGCACAGGCTGTGCTCTGTGTGCTCTGTGAGAGAACCCTCAGAGCAGCCTGCAGTGAGGAGGGCAGGAAGCACCCAGGGTACTGTCAAGTCCAGACAGCACCTGTAAATGAGCTGACTGCCTCACCTCCCTTCATGCCCCAATTTCCTCTTTCTAAGGCAGCAGGCACTTCTGACTGATTTCCTCTATGCTTTGATGTGAAGGGTTTCCTTTCTCACAGCACCGCTCCTGCTCTCTGGTCCTTGGCTGTTCTGAGGCAGAGCTGGCCCTGGCTGAGCTCACTTTTGTTCTAATAACTGAGCTTAAATTCCGAGCTGATGTGGGAGGAGCTTTCAGGACACCCAGCAGGCTGAGCAGACCTGTCAGCATACCTTAGCTTTTTAGTTAATTCTCTGGTTTCTGATTTCTTCCTGATTTTCCAAATAGTTTACTCTGAGATAGGGTGAGCTAGGTTGGCCTCAGCTCAGGACTGTGGAAGGTTTGTTCCCATCACCAGGCAGCATTTCTTGATCTCAGCTGGGATTACTACAGGTCTGCCATGACTCTGGAAACACCTTGTGAACTGGCTTGTGTTGGTAGGCACGGTGGGAAGCCAGTGATGGTGGGAGGCCAGGGCCAGAGTCTGCATGGAGGTGGTGAGGGGGGCACTGACTGAGGGCTGGGAAAAGATCAAAACTCCCCAGGGCTTCTAAAGTCAAAGCAACTCCATGGCCACTTCTGGTCTCTGTTGAATGCAGGGCAAGTTCTACAGGTGCACAGACCCATCCAAGCTGACGGAGAAGGAGTGCAGGTAAGAGCTCTTTGCAGCTCCGAAGTAGGCAGTGGCCAGGGATGGGAGCTGGGGAGGATGTGGGGAATGCTTGTGTTCCTGCATGGGAATGTTGCATCCAAAAAGTGGACCTGAGGTGTTGTCCTGGTCTCCCTCTCCCTGGGGTAAATCAGGAACAAGAACAGGGCTGTCCTCCCCTCCCAGGGACCAAGGAGGCCCAGCCTGGGCTGAGGGGCCCCTGCCAGTGAGCTCTGTGTCCCATCTGCTGCAGGGGTCAGTTCATCAACTATGTGGACGCGGACCCCACGCAGATTGAGGTCCAGCAGCGTGAGTGGCTGCACAGCGACTTCCACTTCAACAATGTCTTCTCAGCCATGATGTCGCTTTTCACGGTCTCCACCTTCGAGGGCTGGCCAGAGTGAGTCTGCTGAGGGGAGGTCTGTGCTGGGAGCAGGGCACTGCTGTGGGCCTTGGCTAAGGTAAAGAAAGAAGAGCTGTGCAGGTTGAGAAGCGGGACCAGTCACCCTGGCAGTGGCTGTGGAACCAGCAAGGTTACCCAGGCAGCCCTGTCCCACTGTTGTTGGATGTCCCCAAAGCTCTCTGTAACCTTCAGGAGGAGACACGGTCTTTCTCAACCAATTAGGATTTCTGTTGCCTCAATTTCCCTGCTGTAGGCTGCTGTACATGGCCATTGACACCAATGCCGAGGATGCAGGTCCTATCTACAACTACCGGGTGGAGATTGCAATGTTCTTCATCATCTACATCATCCTCATTGCCTTCTTCATGATGAACATCTTTGTGGGCTTTGTCATTGTCACCTTCCAGGAGCAAGGGGAGAATGAGTACAAGAACTGTGAGCTGGACAAGAATCAGGTAAGGGGACTGCTGGAACAGGACAAGGAGGACCAGCCCTGGATCTGGCACTGCTGCGGCTGGCTGATTTGATCAGCCTTCTCTGTGGTGACACTGCTGACACAGATGAGTTGAACCTGCCCCAGGTCTGTTTGCTGCTGGGGCGGGGCCAGCTGGACCCATGTCTAGCACAAAACAAGGCTGAAGGAAGGGCAGAGGGCACCAGAAACAGGGAGTGGGCCTCCCTGGACAGGTAGGGTGCCCAGAGTGAGCTGGAGCAGCGGGTTGTGCCCAGGTCTGGGCTCCCCAGTAAAAAAGCAACATGGATATACTGGAGTGAGTATATCCAAGCCACCGAGATGATGGAGGGTCTGGAGCATCTGAGGAGGGTCTGAGAGTCAAGTCTGAGAAGAGAAGGCTCATAGGAGTCTGACCTATGGGTATAAACACCAATGGGAAGGCATAGGGGAGACTGAGCCAGGCTCTTTTTAGTTGTGCCTAGTGACAGGAAAAGATGCAATGGACACAAACAGAAGAAAACAAGAAATTATAGAATTTTTAAACATTTAAAAAGCCCTTTTCTATGGTGATGGTGGCCAAACACTGGAACAGGTTGCCCAGAGAGGCCCTGAATTCTCCATGTTTGGAACTATTCAAAAGCCAACTATCGTGGGCAGTATGCTCCAGTTGGCCCTGCTTTGGGCAGGAAACTGGGACTAGACCATCTCCAGAGGTGCTGCCAGCCCTTCTGTGATGCTGTCGTGCTGTCATTCTGGCTGGGGACAGGAAGGCTGAAAGCAGCAGAGGCGTTGGCAGAGGATGTGGGACACGCTGGGGAGGACATTGGACAGGGGCAGCTGCTGGCCCCGGAGTATTACCATGCTCCTGCACTGAGGCAGCACGGGGAGCTTGAGCTGGGGGTGCCAGGGTGATGTGAACCACACAGAAACCCAGCAGAGATGGCCCTGGGTTGCCTGTGCAGCCACCTCAGTGCCCCCTTCACCCCTGGTTCACGTGCTGTGTTCAGGGTGCTCTAAGCTGGTCCTGAGAGACCCTGCGGAAATGCTGGGACAAGCAGGCAGGCTCTGGGCTAGAGGAGTCAGGCCAAGGGCAGCATGGCCATCTTTGGAGGCAAAAGATGACCTTCTCAGCTTGTTCCATGTGGATACTTGGGGGTGTTTTTGCAGGAAGAACAGCAGTTTCATGACCCACTGCTGTACCTGGTGTGCTTGGACTGGGAGAGAAGGGTGCTTCAGCTTGGGTGTGTGGGGATGAGCAGCGCTGATAAAATACTCTTCAAGCCAGGTGTTGTGATCTCTCTGAGAGTTTATCACTTTTCAGTTTTGTCCAGCAAGTCCCAATGGCATAAAGTAGTGGGGTGGCATCAAAGGCAGTGTTGGAAACAGAAGAAGGTTTATTAAAGACAAAAATAACAAACTGTACAGAGAAAAGCCATGCCAGAGGCAAGGAGATCCTTGTCTCTGCTAAAACACCCCAAAAATGCCACGAGGTTCCTTTGTTCAATGCTTTTGTAGTAATAGCCCAAGTGGGACTTCTGGCATTAGTCCAACCAGACAGCCCCAGGTCTGAGGTGAACTCCAGAAGGTTCTATGAGGTCTCTTTATATTAGCATACATCCAAACTGGGAAGGAAAGTTCTGGCTTTTCACCTTTTAAAGGAGACAAAGAGAAACTCAAATCCTTTCTTGATTTGGCCACCTGTCATTGGGGGCACACTGCAGCACAGCACTGCTGGTGGTGCTGAGGGTGTGTTCTGCAGTGGGGTCACTTCTGCCCTCCCTCTCTTCCTCCCCAGCGCCAGTGCGTGCAGTACGCGCTCAAGGCTCGCCCGCTGCGCCGCTACATCCCCAAGAACCCCTACCAGTACCAGATCTGGTACGTGGTCACCTCCTCCTACTTCGAGTACCTCATGTTCTTCCTGATCCTGCTGAACACCATCTGCCTGGGCATGCAGGTAAGGGCACAGCGGGCTGGAGGGGTGTCTGTGGGAGTCACGGCACTGGCTCAGCCCTGCCGTCCCCAAGAGGATTTCCTCTGGATAGGGAGTGTTTGATTATGGTATGATGGGACAAAATGGGACTGGTGGGATGTGGGGAGCTCAGAGAAGGGGCTGCAGGAGGGAGGTTTCCTTTTTGCTGAGCCATAGGCCTGGCTGTGGGAGGGGGCTCTGCATCCAGCACACATCTCTGAGCTCACAATGGAGGCTGGATCTGCTGTCAGCTAATGCCTCCTTCTGCCTTATCTTTAGCATTACAACCAGTCTGCAGAAATGAACCACATCTCAGACATCCTCAACGTGGCCTTCACCATCCTCTTCACCCTAGAGATGGTCCTCAAGCTCATGGCCTTTAAAGTCAAGGTGGGAGAAGAGTGTGATCAGCATGGAAAGCAGGCCAGGCCAGGGGGCCCATTTATCCTGCATTGGGCATCTCTTGGGTACAAGCACTTGTAGCCCTACAGCTCCAGAGAACTTCTCCTTGTGAGACCCTTAGGGACCCCCATGGGGCCCTTGGAGTTTCTGGAAGGACTACTGCTTGCCAGGGCTACCCTTGCTAGCTAAATCCCACCCAGTCCAGTTGGCCATTACTCTTCAGTGTCATGTCTATAGTGGAGTTACAGCCATCCTGATCCACCCTCCTCATTTCCCTGCATGGCAAGACAGGACCAAATAACTGAGCAGAGGGTGCAAGCTCTGTCTACCATCCCTTCTTCTGAGGGTTAGAGTCACTGAAGAGCCTCCTGGTACCCCTTCCTCTGGGCTCCAGCCTCTGTCTCTTCCTTGACTTATACCTTTGCATGTTCACTCTTCTTTGGCTCCTTGCTGACAGGGCTACTTCGGAGACCCCTGGAACGTCTTTGACTTCCTCATAGTGATTGGCAGCATCATTGATGTCATCCTCAGCGAGATTGACGTGAGTGTCCGGGGGCTCAGGCACTGTGCTGTCCCCACTCAGGCCTGCACTCTGCACCTGCCCTGGGATGAGGCAGGAGTGCTGGGATGGTGTTCTGCTCTGCAGGGGAATGGTGTCCTCTCCTCCCCTCTCCCTGCTCTGCTTGGTTCTCAGGAGGGGCAGGCCAGGATCAGCACATGGTTCGAGGGCATGGAGAGCATTGGAGCCCTTGGAGCATTAAAGCACAATTTAAACATCCCCAACCACCCAGCAGGTCACATTGCCCCCTCCCCTCTGGTCTCCTGAATCTGTGGCACTGGAGTCCTGTGGAAAACAGGGGACTAGCTCACTCAGGACTAGGTTATAAGCAGCAAGCTGTGTGCCAGCCCCTGCCCCACTCCCCCTGTGCATGCCTGGACAGGCATCCACACACCCCGCCTCAGATCAGTGCAGCTGGAGGTAAAAGAGTTCCCACAGCTCCCTGTCCCCTCAGGACTCTGCTGGCCCACGGGAACGATCAGACACAGCAGATTTCAGGATGTTTGTGTTGTGTGTGTCCCTTTACACAGCAGCCCGCACACATTCACACGCTGGTGGTGGATGTGTGCCTGTGTGAACTGCAGCCATCACTGCAGGAGCTCTGCACTGTGTAAGCTGTGGGGCTGGTGCCTCAGGCAGTGCCTGTTTGGTGAGTGCTCTGCTGAGAGCATTTTCAAAGCAGTGCTAGGAAGCCAGCATGCCCCTGCCTGCCCTAGCACTGGTGCATCCACACCTGTGTCTGGCCCTGAAAATGCCCTCTTGCTGTGGGAGGTGTGTGCTTCGTTCAGCAGACCTGGAGGTGGCTCCAGAAGCAGCTGTGGAACGGGGAGATGATGGATTACCCCTCTCCAGTGACTTGGCAGTGTCTCCTCAAAGGGGCAGGGCTTGCCCATGCACTGCAGGGCTGGGACTGGCCCTGCTGCTGCCTCTGCCACCCCTGCACAGGATCACCCTCAGATGTTCTCTGTGCAGGATGGTGAGCTTTTCAGAGACTCTTGAGAGCAGTCACCTTCTCTGTAGGGTATTCCAGGCCTCACAGAGCTGGGATGAGCAAAAACCATCCACCTTCCTCTCCTATGAGAGCCCTGTGTTCCTGTCTGCACAGTCCTGCCCATCAGCACAGCCATCCTCTGGGCTTCTCAGCCTTCAGAGCTCCCAGATTTCATGCCAGTGCCAACAGCTTTCACCTGTCATCAGCTCCTCCTCATCCTTGCCCAGCAGCTCTCTGCACCTGTGCCTTGGTTTCCCACTGCCTGTCAGGTATCCTTCCCCACCCTGCTGTCACTCACAACTGAAGTTCAAGGGCCGCTCAAGGCCCTGCGCTGGGCACTGATTTTCAGTCCCTCTGGAGCAACAGACCACTTGGCACACATCCCAGAATCCTGCTGTGCTTGCTGGGGGGCTGTGAGGGTGCCCAGGATACTTCACGGGCACTGGGAGGAGTCTGATGCCCTGGATGGGCTGGCAGGGACTGAGCCAGGTACTGTGCTCTGTGTGCTGTAGCACTGCTGACAGCAGCAGGGCTGTGCAGAAGGCCAGGCAGAATTCTGGGAATGTTCTGTGTGGCCTGAGCTTCCCAGGTCCTTTCCCCCATGTCTGTGTGCAGGAGCACTAAGAGCACTGGTCTCCTTCCCCAGCCTCCCAGGGTCTTCAGGGGCCTCTGTCACAGCCAGCCCTGCTCTGGCAGTGTTCATCTCTGTCCCCTCAGGGCTGGCTTACCTGTCTCAATATGCTGTCTTTTCCAGCCAGCCCACATCTCTCCCAGCATTGCCAAGTGTTTCCCAGCCATCTGGTGATGTGCAGGGGGTTGGGGTTAGGATTAGGAGTCATGGAGAGAGGGGAGGGGATGGGGGCAACTTCACCTTCCCTTCTGGTATGTCTCCTTCCTCCTAAGAGGTCAGTACAAGGTGTGTGTGTCACCTCTTGTTCTCAGGAGCTGTTTGCAGGCATTGTAGCCATCACAGCTCCCCTGGGGGGCTGCAGTGTGGGGCTGGCAGGTGATAGATACCCTGCACCAGCCCAGCCATTCCTGGTGGCACCCAGGCACTCTCCTCTCTCCTCTCTCCTCTCCCCTCTCCCCTCTCCCCTCTCCTCTCTCCTCGTCTGGGTATCCCAGATCCCCGGGATGTTGAGAGGGATGGGGGCCCCACTGGCAGTGGTACCCCAGGCTCTGGAATGTGGGAGGCTGGAGTGCTCCTGCTGCTGTGTTGCTCCTGGCACTGCGCTGGAAGCTCAGCCCCTTGGCAAGGCCCACCCCCACAACTGCTGGCTGGGACCCCCAGAGCGAGCCTGGGCTTGCAGGG
The DNA here is from genome assembly GCA_013400315.1 of Bombycilla garrulus. Taxonomy (NCBI): domain Eukaryota; kingdom Metazoa; phylum Chordata; class Aves; order Passeriformes; family Bombycillidae; genus Bombycilla; species Bombycilla garrulus. The sequence goes on along the minus strand of VXBU01015877.1, from coordinate 161,985 downwards.
GGCACGGGGGCTGGACCACCCCCCAAGAGTCGGGGTTGGCATTGAGTCCCCGTGCCCCAGAGCGTGCCAGGCTCTCTGCAGACAGGAGGAGTGTGTCTCAGGGGGGTTGCCCGCTGCTCACCCCTGGGGCTGCCAGTCTCGATGCTCACTCCAAGCAACCTGCATCAGTTTTGCCATGGTGTCCAGGCTGCCATGCTGGGCCAGCCCAGCTTGCAGCAGAGGAGTCCTGTGTTGGCTGAGGAGCTCAGCTCTCCCCAGATCCCTGGGCCTGACCGTGGGGGGCAGCAGCATTGCTGAGGGTAGGCCCAGCTTTCCTGGGAACAGCCCTGCCCTTTGGGGGTGTCACAGCAGGTGAAGGCAGCCGGGCACAGGGGTGGGTGAGTCCCTCGCGTCTGTGTGGTTCCTTGCTCAGCCAGATGCTTTCCTCTGCCTATCAGCAGTCACATCACCTTGTCCTGAGCCTAAGGGGTGGTGGGGGTCTGCCTGCCCTTCACTGTGCCCCTCCCCTGCTCCCCAGTTTCCATCTTACTCTTTCTTCTGTGTCTGTGTTATCTTCCTGTGTCACCACCCGTCCCTCCCTCCCTCGCTGTTCTTCCTGCCTCCCTTGTGCTGACTCTCTTGTTCTCTTGACAGACTATTCTTGCACCCAGTGGTGGATTGTACTGCCTGGGAGGAGGCTGTGATGGCACTGTAAATATCTGCATGTGCCTGTGCTGCTCCCTCACTGCCTGTGGCCAGCGTTTGCATGTGCCCTGCATGTCCCTGAGGCACCCCAGCCCCAGCTCTTCTCTCTGGGGTGTGACTCTGCCCTCGCTGAGAGGGATTTGGGGTGACACACAACACACAGACGCCCCTTCCCACCCTGAGAGGTGCGAAGCTGTTCCCCAGCCCTCCTGGGACTGTTTGAAAGCCCAGCCCTGCCCTTCACCATCCCATCACCTGGAACTGCCATATTGGAGGGCCTTTTCAGTTGTAGGGCAGGAAAGCTAACCTTGGTCCTTCTGCCCATCACCCTGGCTGCCTAAGGCCAGCCAGATGCTTGAGAGGGGTGATCCCTGCCCTGTGCCTTCCCCAGAGCTGGCCCTGTCCCCTGGGTGCAGCCCAATGTCCCAGGGGCTGAGTGGGCCAAGCCCTGCAGTGGTGGCCAAAGATTACTAAGGGGGTGCAAGTGGCAATGGGGTGTCCTGGGCTGGTTTGAAAGTGTGGAGGGGGCTGACTGCACATGCCAGAGCCTCTTCCCAGGGCCCTGGTGCTGGGAACTGCAGAGCTGCTCTCCACAGGACACTGCCCAGGTCCCACTGGGGGTAATGGGTGCACTGGGGCTGGTGGGATGTTCCTGACCACTGGGCTCACTGAATGGGCACGAGGCACCAGGACAGTGAAAGGCAAAAGAGCAGATGGAGTTTTTCAGTGTAGCTCTGGGAACTCATAAGTGTGATACTGAGGAGCTGCTGTGAGGTGTATTTATGCTGGATTTTGTTGCCCTGAAAGAGCTGGGAGTGAGTGGCCTGGGTGATGGGAGTGAGAGGGATCCAGTGGCAGCAGTAAAGCTCTGGTGGGCTAAGGGGGCAATGGGAAAACCATCCCAAGCAGTGATGGAGTCCAGGCAGGCAGTGCCAGGAGGGTCTGTTCATGGCTCCTGGTGGCAGAGGCTGAGGCTGTGCCATGCTGGGGCTATCAGGGGCACAGGTCACCAAGCCCCCAGCATCTCCAACTGCCACTGCTAGGTCCTTCCAGACAAAACCAGGTCCTTTCAGGCCAGGAGTCATGCCTTGCCTCACCTCCTGCCTGCTCACTCTGGCCTGACCCCCTGGCTGTTCACCCCTCAAGGGGGATACCCACAGAGAGTCGGCATCACTGCACAGCCAGATGACACTGGGCAGCACCCCACAGAGACACCTCTCCTCAGTCCCTCCTTTGGTCCTGCTGTAACATACTCAAAACAGCCCTTCCCTGCTTAAACAGCTGTCATTAGCCCTTCCTGTGCCTGGTGCCCACCCTACAAGTTTCAGGACATGCTGGGCAAGATCCTAGTGGGACTAAGCCTGTTTGTGGTGGCCCTGTGGCTCTCACAGCTCTCCCAGTCCGTGTGGCAGCATGCCTTCCTTCCTGCATTATCCCAGTGTCAAAAGTGTGAGCATGGGGGCCTGGGGAGGTGAGATCCCTGGGAAGGCTGGGGGAGAAGTGCCAGGGGGAAAAGTGCCAGCACATCTTTGCAGTGGGATCCTGTGTGCAGGCAGGGGCACCGTGACTGGTGCCTGGGGCTGGGATCTCGTTACCCTTCCTCACCCCAGGACCTGGACACCCCTGCCTTGAAAGCCTGGAGGCTTCAGCACTCTCTGTCCTCCAGCTGTTGTCCTCTGCCTGCAGGACCCTGATGACAACTCCCGTGTCTCCATCACTTTTTTCCGGCTGTTCCGGGTGATGCGTCTGGTGAAGCTGCTGAGCCGGGGTGAAGGAGTCAGGACCCTCCTGTGGACCTTCATCAAGTCCTTTCAGGTCTGTGAGGAGCAGTGCTCCCCTCCCAAACACACACATGCCCAGGGCTGGCAGAAGTGGCTGATCCTCAGGCTGGTAGCACGAGCAGCCTGTCCTCATCAGGCAGAGGAGAAAGCTCCAGTGCTGGCAGCTTCTGCTGACCTCAGGCTGGGCCGGGGGCTTGTGATGTGTAGAACAAAGCCCATGTGGGTCGGAAGGTGTGTGGGACTCCCTGGCTGACAGCTCTGAGTGTCAGAGCTGGGCCAAGTGCTGGCAGTACCTGCCTGGGCCTGCTTGGCTGGCATCTGTAGCAGTGGGTACCTCAGGGCAGGCTCACAGCCCTGACCTGGCAGTTCCCTCAGCCCTTGGGGTGCTGAGCCTCTGTCGCAGCCGCAGAGACCAGTGCTCCCATGGGCGCTGACCTCAGCCTGCCATGTGTGGGAGCCACAGAGAAGGGGACAGCAGGAGTGTGCTGAGAGGAGCAGCTGAGCTGTCCCCTCCCCATGCAGGGACAGATCCACCTCCTGCAGCACCTCCAGAGCCCTGTCCCTGGGTTGTGGCTCACTCAAGCCATGGTCCTTCTGTCATAGGCTCTGCCATACGTGGCCCTGCTGATTGTGATGCTCTTCTTCATCTATGCTGTGATTGGGATGCAGGTGAGGGGCACAGGGGCAGAGGGTGGGAATTGATTTTTGTCAGATGTCCTGAGTCTGATGGCATCTGGGGAGGTGGGACAGGGGGGTACTGGTTCCTCTGTTAGGGCCTCTCTGGCACTTTGCACATGATGGGACCTGTTTAGCCTGGTCTGCAAGGATGTTTGCCACTGCAGCACCCTGACACCCCTGGGCTTCAGCCAGGGCAGCTGAGGCACCTGGCAAAGAGCACATTGGGAGTCAGTGGCACAACCTAGACACACAGACAGCAGTGCTTGTGCTGGTTCAGGAGACCTTGTCTCCTTGGCCCAGATGAAGTGCAGTTGTAGTCAGGGGTGTTTTCAGCACTGGCAGGAATGTCCAAGTAGCTTCTAAGCCCCAGAGCACCCACACCCCAATCTCAATCTCTTTTGGAGACACCCAAAGCCAAATAAACAAGAGGAAGTGGAGCTCAGGCACCAGAGGTGCTCTGGAGACTGGCTGGTGCCAAAGAAAGGATGGCACACTGGAGATCTCCCACTGTGATTTACAGATGTTTGGTAAGATCGCCATGGTGGACGGGACCCAGATCAACCGAAACAACAACTTCCAGACCTTTCCACAGGCTGTGCTGCTGCTCTTCAGGTCAGCCTTGTCCTGTCGTGTAGGCAGCTGCAGAAGGGAGCCGGGCTCTGGGCCTGTGGGAATGCCCAGCTTGGAGTGAGGGAGGAGCAACATTTCAGTAGCTGATTTCTTTTTTGTCCCACAGAAAGATCTCCTGCAGCAGTGGGAGCATTTCAGGAGAGGCTTTACTTGGTGTTTAATGAGTGTACTTGGTATGCTGGGCTGCTGGAGAGAGGAGCATTTTGGGGTTGCTATTCTGAATATTTCCTTCCATAGTGGATTTTAGTTGGTGAATTGTGAGGAAACTCATGGGAAGCAGGAGCTCAGCCCAAGGCTTTCCTTGGCTCCAGATGCTTTCTGAAGCTTTCAGTGGCCCTATAGCAGCCATCCCAGAATCCTGACTGCTCCTTTCCCAGCAGCTTCCCATTCCCCTATGTGCTGGACTGGTCCCAGCCCTCCCTGCATGCCCAGAACAGGCAGGGACCAGCCGGTGTGCCCTCTTCCCAGGTGTGCCACGGGTGAGGCGTGGCAGGAGATCCTGCTGGACTGCAGCTACGGCCGGCGCTGCGACCCCGAGTCTGACTATGCTGAGGGCGAGGAGTACACCTGTGGCACCGGCTTTGCCTACTTCTATTTCATCAGCTTCTACATGCTCTGTGCCTTCCTGGTATGCTGGCTCCCACAGGGCCCCTTTGGCACCCCTGTCCTGCCCTGGGCAGCCACGGTGTTGTTAGTTGTGTGTCTCGTGGGGTGAGCCCGCAGCAGCTCCTCCTGGGGACATCACCCCAGCCCACCTACCCATACTGTAAACTGACACTGCACTCCTGAGGGACCCACGATCCCCTTTTAGTTTCTTCCCACAGCTTCCATGTGCTCCCTTCCAGATGTGTTTTTGCTGGCCTTGGCAAGGGTGGAGAGGGACAGGATGCTGATGTGCTTGTCCTTTCACATGACCTGTTTGGGCAGGAGGTTCCTCTCTGCATGGGAAGACCCTCACTCAGCATTCTGTGATTCCAGGAGATCCCAAGCCCCTTCTGCTCCAGAACACATCTGCCCATGTTTTCGTAGGGCCAGTCTCTCTCCCCTGACTGGGTCCTTGCCATCCGTTCCTCTGCCCTCAGATCATTAACCTCTTTGTGGCTGTCATCATGGACAACTTTGACTACCTGACACGGGACTGGTCCATCCTCGGGCCCCATCACCTGGACGAGTTCAAGCGGATCTGGGCTGAGTATGACCCCGAGGCCAAGTGAGTATCTGGGTGTTCCATGGAGTGGGAGACATGCATGGCAGGGTGAGCTGTGGCACTGCCTATCAGCCAGGTTCCTTCATCTCAGAGGTGGATGTGGATGTGGGCTTGCCAGAGTTGATCCAGGTCTGACAAAAGCCATCAGGATATTTGGGAACAGTTCCCTCTTCATCCAGCTGTGGTGAGGCTGCCAACTCCTCCTGTGCCACTGCACACCTTTACCTGCTCCCCAGTGCCACAGGGAGCAGTGCTTTCCCCAGGAGGAGCAGAGGGAACAGTAGGGTTTTGCCCAGCACAGAAGCACAGGGCAGGTCCCGGGGATCAGCCCCCAGGGCACCTCCCCAAGCCACTGTCAAGCAGGTCTGCTGCCTCCCTGCTGAGCTCGTGTGTTTCCTCTGCAGGGGGAGAATCAAACACTTGGATGTGGTGACTCTGCTGAGGCGTATCAACCCTCCCCTGGGCTTTGGGAAGTTTTGCCCACACCGTGTAGCTTGTAAGGTAAGAGGTAAGGCGGTGACAAGGTGTGTGAGCACAGGGACACCTTCCCCAAGCTGTCACTGTGTCCTCCTGGCAGGCTGAGAGTGACAGTCCAGCCATCTTCCAGTGCCATGGCTTATCCTCTGCTCTGACCTGTCCTTATTAATGAAGGGGTGTACTTGGGGGGCAAGGAGAGATGCTGCACAGAGCTGATGTGGTTCTGGCTCCTGAAGATCAGGATTCACCTGTGCTCACCTCCTGCTTCAAAGGTGTGGCACTGAGGGGCTGGCTCTGCCCAGAGCCCTCATTCCAGGGACTTGCAGGCCAGGCTGCAGCTGGTGCAGGAGGGCAGTGCAGGGCCTGAGCATGTGGCCAGGCCAGCTGGGCTGTACAACTTGTTTCCAAGAGCTGATAGTGCTTAGGGAGAAGGAAACCCCAACTTTCTTAGCAGAAACACACTTTTCCTGGCTTAGCTCATTCTGAACAAATCCAGGGCCTGTTTGAGGTTCATGTGTAACATGCATGGGCAGGAGCACAGGCACTGGTGTAATCCCTCCTGGGTTTTGGGCAAATGCAGCAGGAGATGTGATCCTCAGATTGCTCACAGCAGCCTGGAACAGGTTTTGGAGTGGGGAGTGCAATGCAAAATGACTCCCATGTCTCTGAAAGCAGCTGGGGGGCTCAGCCTGGAGAAGAGGAGGCTCAGAGGGGAACTTCTTGATCCCTACAAATACCTGACAGGAGGGGGCAGCCAGGTGGGAGTCCATCTCTTCTCTCAAGTAACTATTGCTTAGAAAGGCAGACCTAGAAACAGAGACTAGGCAGAGTAAAAGAATAAAAAAGGATTTATTGAAAGGATCCAGCTTGGGCCATGCAGGAACCCCTTGGGGCTACACCCAAGCAATCCAGCAATGGTCCCAAAATGGACCCTGGGCACGAGGCCTCACACTTTTATAAGCTCTGGTCCATTTGCATATTGGTGTTAATTGTCGAATTACAGCCTCAGGTTATGAAGCTCCATCCTCTTTGTTGTTTCTCTCTTCTTCACTGTTTTTTACACTTTTGGACCTAAAATTTGACCTTGGTCCCCAGCTAGAAAGGAATTGTTTTGTTTATGTGAAGAGAGGTCACCAACCCTTCATATGAAACCCAGAATTACACATTAAACCAGCACAGAGTCTGAAAAATATAAAAGCTAAAACTTAAGGCATCATAACATGTGGCAGTACAAGAGGAAACAGTCTCAAGTTGCACAATGAGAGGTTTAGGATGGATATTGGGGAAATTTTTTTCACCAAAAGATTGGTTAGGCCCTGGGACAGGCTGTCCAGGGAAGTTGTGGGTTACCACCCTGGAGGGATTTAAAAAAGCCTTTAAAGTGTGCATATGGTGCTTGTGTACATGGTTTTTCTGCTGGCCTTGGCAGTGCTGGGGGAATGGCTAAACCTGATGATCTTACAGATCTTTTCTGACCTAAACAATTCTGTGATTCCACAATTTTCTCCCATGGCACCCATGCCCCTGTAGGTTATTTCCCCTAGCTCTACCCATCACTTGTTCTGGCTCAGCTGGCTGGGACCAGGGCTGTCACTGCCTCTGGCAGTTGTGGTACCAGGAGGGATGCAGAGCTCCTGTCCTGGGCAGGGCAGGTAGGGCTGGAAGGGCTCCACGGCCTGAGCAGAGCCTCTGGCCAGGCCCTGGGTGTGGGGGCTGGCAGCCTGCTCTGTGCCCTGGGGTCACAGCTGTTGGTTTGCTGTGCAGCGCCTGGTGTGCATGAACATGCCCCTGAACAGCGACGGCACCGTCACCTTCAACGCCACCCTCTTTGCTCTGGTGAGAACAGCCCTCAAGATCAAGACAGAGGGTAAGCAGTGATCCTGTCTGCCTCTACAGCCTGGCAGGGGACCTTCCTTGTGGTGCTGGGTGTGGGTTACACACCATTCCCCCACTGGCGAGGGATCTCAGGCGCTGTGGAGAAGCTCTCAGCTCTGTTCTTATTGCCCATCTCTTTGGAGCAGAGCCCCTGGTGCCTGCATGGCCCTGCTCAGCCAGCCTCGAGGGTGTTGTTAGCTGATGCCACACATGTTGCAGCCCTGAAGAGTGAACCAGTGCCAGCGTCACACTGAACAGCTTAGGACTGGGGCTGGTCCAGCTCCCATCCTTTGAATTTAGCTGTGCTGGGGAGGAGCTGCTTTCACCCCTTCCTTGCCAGCAGCAAGGTTTGTTGAGCTTTGCTGTGGGAAGGTGTCCCAGCAGCTTATTTCTGTGGGCTGTGCCTGTCCTGTGAGCAGCTCTGGGCTGGGCTGGGAAGCCAGCTGTGGCAGGAGCCAAGGCCAGGCAGTGGGGGGCTCCTGGGATCAGTGTCTTCCGGCAGTGGGGCATGGTGCTTCCCTCTGGCTGGGGTGGGAACATGGCAGCCTGGGAGAAGCACAGGAGATCTTGGAGACAGGCTGGGGTTTCAGGAGTGGTGAACCCTGTGGGAGCACCAAAGGAGAGGTCAAAATCTGTAAAGCATTCTGGCTAAAATCAAAGCCTTGCTCTTACTAAGCTCATTTTTGTTGGGTGTGGAGACACAGAGAGGAGCTGTCACACCCTCCAGGAGATTGGCCAGGTGTTCACAACTTTGTCTTCGCTCTTGTTCACGTCCCTGGGAATGAACTGCTCTGTCCTGCTCACTTTTCTCACAGGTAATTTTGAACAGGCCAATGAGGAGCTCAGAGCTATTATCAAAAAAATCTGGAAGCGAACAAGTATGAAGCTTTTGGACCAGGTCATCCCACCCATTGGAGGTATGTCACCAGGTGGCACTTCCCAGAGGGACAGAGCAATTCCTGGTCAAGGTCTCACTGCTCCAGCCACTTGGGATCTTGTGACAGGCAGAACCATCATGTTGATCTCCTCCCGCCAGATGATGAGGTGACAGTGGGCAAATTCTATGCTACTTTCCTGATCCAAGAACACTTCAGGAAGTTCATGAAGCGCCAGGAGGAATATTACGGGTACCGACCCAAGAAAAACCCTGTGGAGATTCAGGTTGGTGTGGGGGTAGTGCTAGAGGGGAGTTTCTTCCTGGAGGCAGGCAGGAAGTTCTGCAGGTCAGGGAGGAGGTTTCCCCCAGCCTGGGGAGGTCCAGGGTGACTCAGAGAGCTGCAGGGACCCCGGTGCCTCAGGCTTCTGGAAGTGAGGTGTCCCAGGTAAACAGCACTGAACTGGCCACGAGTCCCTGCAAGAATGTCATGTAAAATCTCCTGAGCTGTACTGCTCCAGCTGGTGAGTTTGGGATCCCCTGATAGGGAAATCCCTGGCAGTTCTGTGCTAGGATTCAATGAGGCAAACAGGACTTGCTGAATTCGGTCTTCAAGGTTGTTTATTGTTTCTTATGTACAATTCAGTGTGCTGGCCGACCGCAGGCTTAGCACACTTTAGAGAGATGCACCAGCAAGTCACAAGATGTACGGTTTCAAGGACTCTTATACAGATATGATATCCAATTAACTCTTACAATGTACCTAAAACGTACTTTATTTTTATTCTACTACCAATAACTAATTATTTGTCTGTTCATGCAACACCTGCAATGCGGGTGTTTCTGTCCAATCCCTTTGTGCCACCAACACTGCAGAAAATGGAGCAGATGAAGAGCAAGAAGAATGCAGAGCCAATGCCTAAATCCTCCATCTTGTCCCCTATCTACTTTCCTTACTAAAACTCCAAAACTCTTAAGTTTTCACCCTGTGACAAACTACACTTCTATCCACTTCACACACTCACAAAACTCAACTCATCCCAAAGTCCTGGAAGCTTTCTCCATGGTCAAAGTTTAAAAGCTGTGCTCTCCTGCGGAACAAGACCCCTCAGGACAGGCAGAGGAATATTTCCTGTGCCCTGGGTTCCAACAAGTCCCCAGCACTGAGTGTGACCTTGGTGTCCAGAGTGCAGGTGATTCAGAAAGCAAAGGAGGGTTTTGACTCTCTGCTCTATTGACTCCGGTTGTGGAGAGGGCTTGGCAGGATCTGGTGCTTCACCAAGTAGTTTTAAGACCTGGGAACTCCCACCACAGACCATTGTCTGTGCCAAATGCTGCTCATCCAAACCCTTACCTGTTGGAACTCAGGGAACAAAAAATATTTCCCTACCTGTCCTGAGGAGTCCTGACCCTCAGGAGAACACTACTTTTAACCTTCATCCATGGAGAAAGCTTCTGAGACTTCAAGGTGAATCAGAATCTATGAATGTGTGAAATAAATAGTAGTATAGTATTTCACAGGGTGAAAACTTAGGTTTTTGGTTTTTAGTATGAGGAGACAAGATAGAAGATTTGGGTGTTGGCTCTGCCTTCTTCTTGTTTTTCAGCTACTCCATTTTCTGCAGTATTGGTAGCAGAAAATTCATTGGACAGAAACACCTGCATTGCAGGTGTCGCATGGACCGACAAATAATTAGTTATTAATAATAGAATAAAAATAAAATACATTTTAAAAGTTAATTTGATATACTATCTATATAAAAATCCTTAAAACTATACATCTTATAACTTACTGGCACATTTCTTCAGTGTGCTAAACCTGTTATCAAGCAAAGCACCGAATCCCAGACAATGAAAGAATAAAGAAAATTAAAGACAAAATTCAGTGAATCCCTTTCATTTCTCAATCCCTGCACAGAACTTTTCTAGAATTTCCCCTATCAGGGGATCCCCTTGGAGGATGCCACAATTTGGTGCCCCTCAGTGCTCAGTGCCCCTTTCCCACTTGCTCTGCTCCCTGTCCTCCCCTTAGCAGTGTCTGGATAGCTCCATGTGCCCGGTGTGCTCTGTTCTCTCAGCCTTACAGAGCATCAGGGGGAGTCACAGAAAGGAAGGGTCAGAGGGGGTGTCAGCGTGGCTGACTCTGAGTTGAGACCACTGCAGTCCAAGCAGCCTGCACAGCAGGACTGAGGGGTGCTGGCAGAGGATTTCTGTGGCTGGCCAGAAGGCTGGGATGTCCCCAGCTTCTCCTGACTTTGCAGGGAGGAAATAACCTGTCGAAATAACAGACCAGGCCCCAAAGGTGCAAAGCAAGGAGAAGAGCCAGGCCCCAGATCAGGGACAGAGGCCCAGCCTGCCATTGGCTGTCACCAGCCCAACCCTCCTTCAGGCTGGCATTCCCTTTTGTGGGACAGCATGAACCCAGAATCTGTGGGGCAGCTGTGGGCAGCAGGAGCTCAGGAGCAGTGTCACCAAGCACAGAGCCAGCCAGCTGCAGGTGTGACCCAGGGCCTGTCCTTGGCAGGACACCAGACAGGGGGAGCATGCCTCGTCGTGTTTCCCTCTCCAAACACCAAGGTGAGGGGTGGTGGGGCACGGTCACATCAGCCCTGCCTTCCTGTCCCCTCCAGGCTGGGCTGAGGAGCATTGAAGAAGAAGCTGCTCCCGAAATCCATCGGGCCATTTCTGGGGACTTGACTGCAGAGGAGGAGCTGGAAAGAGCCATGGTGGAGGCTGCCATGGAGGAGGGGATATACAGGGTGAGCTCAGCCCTAAGGGCACAACACACTTTGCTGGTCCCACCCGGCCCTGCTTTCAGAGTGGTGGTGGGGGGGTCAGCTTGGCTGCTGGGGGCAGTCTGCAGGGTGTGGGCCACAAGGATGATCAGCACTTCTTTCCTTTCTGTGAGCATCAGGACATCCTGGTTGTGTCATCTTAAGCAAGCTGCTCGCTTCCTCACTTTCCCCTCTGTGAAAGGACCCAGCCCATGTGCCTGGCGGGGCGTGCTGGATATTTACCTGCTGGTTTGGAGGTTCCCACTTACACCTTCTGCCAGGCTAAGGTGGGACAGCTCTGGTGTCACAGGAACTGATTCACTTCCTGCTCCCTGGGAGTCTCAGAGACAGCCTGAGCAGCTGTGGGGTTGCAGAGTTGCACCTCCTTCTGTGTCCAGAGGTGCCACCACCTCAGGCTGTCCCACAGAGGTGACAGAATTTGTCATGGGCTGGCTTATCCCTGTGCTGCTGCATGGCCTTCAACCCTCAGTGCCTCAGTTTCCCCGCCTGGGCACGTGACCAGGGACCGTGTGTTCTGCAAGGCCTGAGCAAAGCAATTCACTGTTTCAACATGGGAATGTCCCCAGAACAGCCTGGAGCTCCAGGCTCCCCCTGATGCCCTCCCTGTTGGTTGCAGAGAACAGGTGGCTTGTTTGGCCAGGTGGACAGCTTCATGGAGCCCAGCAGCCCCCTGCAGCCCCAGATGGCCAGCCAGAGGCCCCTGCAATTCACTGAGGTGGGCACTGAGGACCTCGACTCTCCCGTGTTCCTTGATGACTTCCCCCAGGAAGGCAACACCAACATCAACAATGCCAACAGCAGCAGCTGGCTGGAGGGGTAAGGGCAATCAGCCTTGGTGTGCAGGCAAGGAGCGCAATGCTGGCCATGCCAGTGTCTGCCCTGGGGCTGTCCTGGCAGCTGGCTGCACCCTGGCCTACCCAGGGCTCCCATCCCATCACTCCTCATCTCAGTGCCACGAAGATGGAGGTGGACAGCAGGGCTCCAGGGATTGCAGGAATCTTCCCTCCCCCTCATCTGCCAATCTCTGAGGGGCAAGGCCCAGGCTGGGGCCACCAGCACGTGCCTGGGCACAGGTAGAAGGGACAAAAATTACCAGTGTAAGGGGATGTACTTAGTCCTGCTTCCTGGGGTCTCCACCATATTCATCCATTCCAGTTGTCCCTACAGGCCTGTCCCCCTGGGCTGGGGAAGGTGGGGAGGGCTGCACCCTCAGTGGAGCTGGGCTTAGCCCAGTCAGGCTGACCCAGCTGCCTGCCCTTGCCAGAGTGCAGTATGAGGATGAGGTGCTGAAGAGGACGGTCCCAGCAGCACGCAGGCGCCCAGCGTGGGGTGAGTCTGGGCTTTGTTGTTCTTCTGGGGGACTGGGATCAGCTCAGCTGGGGCAGGGGGAAGGGTCTCATGCTGGAGGGTGGAGGGAGATGCAGGCCACAATAAGTTGGAGTTTGCTGAGAGCACTGAGCACAGCAGGATCTCTCTGGAGAGCTCCAGGAGACCCTTCTCCCTCCTTCTACCCTTTGATGTGATGAAACATGGGGGCAGTGCCTCAGGTTGGGGGAGCATTGGCCATACTATCTATGCAGGGCCACCAGACCATGTTCGTTTCCTTAAACAGGGACTTTGGGTGCTGCTGAACTCCTAAATCCTTTGATCCCCCAAGTGAGCCTGTTCCCAGCTCTGTTTGGTAGTGGCGTCCCTGCTCTTGTACCCATCTGATGTCCCTGCCTTTCCCTCCCACAGAGCACAACCGCCCCATACCCATGGAGAGGCTGAGGAGGAGGCGAGGGGCCTCCCCTGGGGGTCCCTCATCACCAGGAGCACTCCTCCCCCAGCAGGTAAAGGGGCAGTGCATGTCCAGAGGGGACACGTCATGTGGGGACACAGGTGAACCTCCCTGCCATCCTGGGAAAGGCTGTCACAGCTGTCACAGCTGGGAAGGAGCCACTCTCCAGGGCTCATGGTGTGAATCCAGCCTTGCTGGAGCTTTCCACTTGAATCAGCGTGGAGGTGGAGCTGGGCTCCCATGCTGCTGCTGTAGCAGTCCTGGGGAGCTCCTTGAAGCTGGAACAGCTGAGAGCACATTCCTCTGGCTCCACATCTGCCTCCAAAGCCAGGGCAGGCAGAAGGGGTGCATCGGATTTGCCCCCATGCTCCCTTTGCTGGCCACAGTGCCTCATGTCCAGCATGTGCCAGGGCAGGGGGCCAGGGCTGGTTCCCAGCTCTCTGTTCACATGGCCCTGCTGGTCCCATTTTGGGGACACCCTGGACCCAGGAGCTCCAGCAGGATGGTATTGCCTGTCCAGGCACTGGGCAGGGACAGGGGACAGAACCTGCAGCCCCCACAGTGACATGGGAGAGGTGTTCCCTGGGCAGTGTCCCAGCACAAGTTGCAGCTCTGTGCTACTCTCACCCAGCTGCCCACAGAGGATGGCACTGTGACAGGAGCAGCATCCAGCTCAAGGTTCCAGCAGAGAGAAACTGGTGAGCCAGGAACATCCTCCACCCCAGCCATCACCTTCCTCATTCAGGAGGTAAGGCAAGGGCACATCCTGGCAGAGGGAGCAGCAAGGATGGCAGGAAATTCCAGGGATGCCATACTTGTGCCATGGTGGGAGACTGAGGGGCAAAGCAGGTGTGTGCCAGCACAGAAGGCAGAAGGGAGGAGAAGAGGGAGGGTGAGTGCAGTCAGGGCAGCTCCCCAGGCTGAGCACCCAGGCTGTGCTCTCGTCTTTTGCACAGGCTCTGATCTCCGGAGGCCTCGGGGCTCTGGCCCGTGACTCATCGTTCCTAGCAGTGACCAGGGATGAGATGGCGGCCAGCAGCCAGTTGGAGGTGGATGAAGTGGAGAAAGCAGCCGTGGAGCTGCTAAAGGGAAGAGAAACACTGCAGGGCACAAAAAATGGCTCTGCCCCACTGGACACCTCAGCTGTGCCACCAGGCACATCCCCAGGGCTTGGTGCAGCTCCCTCCCAAAAGACCATCGCCACCACTCGCCTGTGAGCTGCCCACTGCAGTAGCCCAGGGTCCTGTCACAGGGGCTGTTGGAGCAGAGCCACATTGTTCCTGCTTCTGTCCATGCTCCTGAGGTACTCTGGCCAGCTGTGGTATTACTTTAGGAACAGGTCTCTAGGATGCTGGTGCAGAACAGGACAATGCTGTTCCAGCAGGGTCTTGCAAGAGCTGGACAGGTGATTAAAGTGTTCCTGCCGTGTGACTCTGGATGCCGCTCCTCTCCTTCCTCTGCCTGCCTGCACAGCCAGTGGAGGGGGTTGCAAATGTGAGACCACGTTGTAACCAGAGCTGGCAGTGATTCATGTGGAGCCTCCAGTCCAGTCCTTTTGAGGTTGCCAAGCTCTGGGGATCTCCTGATATCCCAGCAGCTGTACCCTCATGTCTCTGCTGGAGCCTGCAGCCAAATCTGGCCTGTGAGGAGGAGATGTGCCAGGAGCTGGGCAGCAAAATGGGGCTCGGGGCCTTCTTGGCTCCCTGTCCCAGCTGTGTGTGAGGCTGGGGATGGGGCACAGGTGTGAAAGCATGTTCAGGCTGGGGAAGCAGCCCTGGGGTTGGACAAGAGGAGAGTTGGACACTGTGATGCCATTTCTGCCCCTTCCACTCTCTGTGCACTGCGCTCTTGGGGTCAGGCATCCATCTCAGTCTCGTTCAGCCCGTGACATCCATCCCACAGCTCAGGGGGCACAGGCCAGGAGAGTGTGGAGCTGTTCCTGCAGCACTCCCAGCACTGCCTGCGCTGGTGCTGAGCAGCGGCCGAGGTTGTTCCTCTCTGGGCTGCCCAGGGAACTCCACAGTGCTCCCAGGGGATCTGGGTGCTGAGCATCGGGGCAGCCCCATCTCCCAGCCCAGCTCTTCAGTGGGATCTGGCTCCCAAGGGCCCCAGCCCAGCCTAACTGGGAACTGGGGGGCTCTTGATCACCTAATCTATATTAAAATGGAGAGTGAATGGATCCCAGGGGAGGAGCAGATCAATGAGTCAGCCTGCTCCCCAGCATGGCTTTTATTAACTCAGTCCAGGGGACCGCCTGAGTTCCAGCTGCAGCCTGAGCACCAGGGCCAGTCCTGGCAGTGCAGCTCCCCCCACAGCATTCAGCCAGCACAGATGGATGGTCTGGGGGAAGCTGCTGCATCCCTTCCTCTGGCTTCTTTGCCCTGGGGCAGGACCTACACCCTTTCCCACTCACACCCTCACACATACTGCTGGTGGAGGTACAGGGGGTGGCAGCTCGGCTCTGCCAGCTGCTCTGCCACGGGGTGTCAAGGACGTGTTATGGGGTGAGTGCTCGTGGTCTCCTGCTGGGTTTAGGGAGATGCAGGACCCAAGACACGTGGGTGGTCACTGGAGACTCTAAACATAAAGGATGACACTATGGTGGGGACAATACCACTGTGGTGGGGCCTCTGCCCCCTCTCCTGCGGTCTGGGGCTGTACCAGAGGTGATTTGCTCCATCAAGGGTGTGTGTGGTGTGTCATTTTTAAGCTGATTCTAGCTGAACTGGGGGATAGATGTGATTTGTGGTACGGCTGGAATGTGGGTGGGAGTCTGAGGAGAGCAACATCATGGCACAGTCACTGCCCCTCTCTGCCTGGAGCTTCAGTGGGGAAGAGTCCAGCCTCAGGAAAGCCAGCACCAGGTGTCCTTGCAAACATGGGACAAAGAAAAAGGAATACCAGCTCCTCACATCCTTGCAGGAAGACAGACAGCCATGTCCTGCTCATCCCCATGATGTGGTACCAGCATATGGTGTCCTGGGACTTGCCCATCCCAGGAGAACTGAGGAGCTCCCGCGTAATGCAGAGCCCTGTGAGTCCATGGCCCGTGGTCCTGGCACCTTGGGAGGAGCAAACATGAGCGAGTGGGGTGAAGGGATGGTGCTGTTGAGGTGAAGGCACCCAGACTGTAGGTGCTGGGCTCTGTGCTGCAGCACTGCCTCACAAGCTATCGGCCACCAGCTGTTAGCCACCGGTGCTGGCGTGTCCTGTATCCCTCTCCCAGGAAACAGCCTGGACTCTTAAAAGAAATCTCCAAATGCCTCAGGTTGCCCTCATGCTCCATTGCTATTTTCCCCTGACGTTGACACCAGCCTGCAGGGAGTCCCCTATAGGTCCCAGGCCTGCTGGAAGCTGCTTTCTTCTGCAGTGGTGGGGCCTGTCTGTGTCTGGCTGCCATCAGCCCCAGCAATGTGAATGTAACTCAGGAAAGCCATAACAGGGACTCCTTCAGCTCCTCAGTGCTTGTCTGTCTCCAGACCTGCTCTCTGATGGCCTCTGGATGTGCCTCCCTCACCGGCCCCCCAAGACCAGCTCCTAGGATGGAGCCAGAGGCTCTGTGGGCACAGCTCTGTGGGCACTGCCCCTCTGCTTGCCCAGCTTGCTGTGCAGAGCCCAGCCCTGCAGCACGGACTGTGCACGCTGGGGAGCTGTGCTGCCACCCGGACACCACCCAGTCAGGCCATGTCCTCTTAGGACACACTCACCACAGCCTTGGACAGCCCAAAGGGTTGCCAGGCGCCAGTCCCAGCAGGACTGTCAGGAGCACTGATCTCACCCCTGCCCTGCTTTGTATCTTGCTGCTCCGTGGTGTCACCCCCAACGCCACAGAGGGGACGGGACTCAGAGGAGCCAAGGAGGTGTCGGAGTGATGGCAGCCATGCGGAAACGCCATGCGGTGGAGCCCGGAGCAGCCCTCGGTAGAGCCCGGAGCTGCCACAGCCCCGGGAAGTGCCAGAGCAGCGCAGGCGGCAGCGGGAGCGCTGACCCGGCAGAGGGCAGCAGGGACTGACGGCTGGGAGTGTGAATGGGTGTGAGTGCGAGCTGCGTCCGTGTGTCCCTGTCCGTGTGTCCCTCTCCGTGCCTGTGTCCGTGTCCCCGTGCTCGTGTGTCCCTATCCTTGTCTGTGTGTCCGTGTCAGTGTCCCTATGTCCGTGTGCCTGTGTCTGTGTGTCCGTGTGTCCATGTGTCCATGTGCCCGTGTGTCCATGTGCCCGTGTGTCCATGTGCCCGTGTGTCCGTGGGTCCCTGTCCATGTGTTCATTTCCGTGTGTCCGTGTGTCCATGTGCCCGTGTGTCCCTGTCCATGTGTTCATTTCCGTGTGTCTGTGTGTCCGTGTGCCCGTGTCTCCGTGTCCCTGTCTGTGTGTCCGTGTGTCTGTATCTGTGTGCCCATGTGTCTGTGCCCGTGTCCNTGTGTCCGTGTCCGTTTCTCCGTGTCCGTGTGTCTGTCCGTGTCCGCGCGCGCTCCTCCCGGTTCCGAGCGGGGTCCCGCGCTCTCCGCGCGCTCGCTGTCCGGCCCTGGGGGCGTGTCTCATCTCGGCCCCGCCCCGCACCTGGTCTGG
>VXBU01015877.1:98005-144566 GCA_013400315.1 Bombycilla garrulus | reverse complement strand
CCCCCGGCTCCGCGGATGCTCCGGGGCAGCGGCGGCGGTGGAGCCGGCGCGGGGCCATGGCGGCCCCCGACAGCTGCGTGAAGGTGGCCGTGAGGTGAGCGCGGGCATGGCCGCTTCCCGCGGGGCAGGCCGTGCGTCCCGGGGGCCGCTCAGTGCGCCTGGGAGCGATGCCGAAAGGCGGGGCGGGCGCTGCAGCTGCGGGGGCGAGGCGGGGGTTGATGGGTGCCCGCTCGGCTCTGGCCCCCCCCGGGGCGGTGAGACCCCGCCGGGCCGGTCTGTGCCGCACCCCGCACGGCCCCGCCGCTCCCCTCCCTATGCCCCGCTCCCCACCGTTTCGGGAGGTCTCCCCCCGCTCCCCACCGGCTCCCGCGCCGCGCAGCCCGGCGCTGCCTTCCCTTCGCCCGCCCCCACCGCCCGCCATCCCCCGTGGCTGGCGGAGGGCGAGGCCGGGACCCCCGGCTTCTCCACCTGCAGAGCCGGCGGGTGCCCAGCCTGGGCAACTCCCGGCCGCTGCGCGGGTGGGTTTGGCCGTCCGAAGTGTCACCGGGATGCCGGGGATGGGGGGGGCTCCCTGCCCGCCCCCCCCGCCGGGTGGTGGGAAACGATGCGGTATCTCGGTGTCCTTTGTGCTGGGAACAATGCGCCTGCAGACCCGCACCTCACAGAGGAGCTGCCGGCTGCCTCGGAGCCCGCCGGGGCTCGGGGGGCTGCGGGAGCTCGGGGGGCGTGGGCCGAGCTCCGCGGGAACGGGTGACACCCCCCGTGTCACCCCCCCTGTATCACCCTCGTCTTTGTGAGCGCCATGCCCGGGCTGGTGCGCGGCGCCGGGGCTCTGCCGCTCCCTGCCCCTCGGGAGGAAGGAGTCCCCGCGGAAAGAGGGGATCTGAATCCTACGGAGCGGCACCGCGGGACCCCGCCCGGCCCGGGACCCCGTCGGGGCCGGAGCCGCCGCGGGGGAAGGGACCGGCCGGCCCCCGCTCACCCCGTGCCGGGGCAGTGGCATCTGCCGGGCCCGTGGTGTAGGAGCGGATCGGACCCGTGGGAGCCCATCCCCGCAGCCCGTCCCGCCCGGCCGGACACGCTGTGCCTGCCCCGCTCTGTCCTCTGTGCCCCCGGCCGCACGGGCGGGCTCGGGCTGGGGGCTGCGGGGCCGTGCCGGGGCTCGGGCGGCTCTGCCCGCGCCCTGCCTGGTCGGAGCGGGAGCACAAAAGATGCTGCTGGTGCAGCGGCAGTGATGGAGGGAGAGCGGGTGGGTGTGGGGCTGTGTGTGCGTGTGCACGCGGGTGTGCAGGGCTGTGTGCGTGTGCACGCGTGTGTGTGCACCGCGACACCTCCCAGCTCCCCCTGCCCCTCCATCCTGTTCGCCCTGGCAGCAGCCGCAGGGGATTTCTTTGCCGTTCTCCTCTCGAGAGGCCGAGGGTCGAGGCCAGGCTTTGAAGGATGGGGAAGCTGCCGGAGTGGCCGCAGCCCCTGCTGCGGGTGCTGGGAGGTGGCCGCACAGGGGCAGGGAGGGCTGTGCCAAGATAGAGTGGCTGTGCCAGGACACTGACACGAGAACCGAGTCAGTGCCGACCATGGAGGTGGAGATTTCCTCCTGGCCACTCTTCCCGTCTCCATCCTGCATTTCTCTCGAGATGATGCCTTTTAACATCATCCTGGAGATGGGGTGGGTGCCCTGCGGCATGGTGGCTGTGGAGTCGTTTTTGCTGGGCTCTCCTAATCCCTCAGGTCCCTTCCAGCAGTGGGGTGCAGGGCTGGCTGGTGCTTGGCTTGGGGACCGCAGGGGGGAGGGGACCAGGGTGTGCAGCATTGCAGTGGGGCTGGAGCGGTCATGGGGAGGAACCAGGGAAGGGGAGAGCTCCTCTTGCACCCCTTCCTTCGGGGAGTGAGCCAATAGTGATGGTGAGAGCTGGGCAGATGGGGGGATGTGCTGCTGGAGGTGAGTCAGGAGGACAAAGGAGCAGGACTGGGAGCAAGGAGCCTGCAAAACAAAGCCATCAGATCGCGGCGCTGTGTGCGAAGGTGGCTCTGATGCTGAGCTGAGTGTGCAAGGGCTGAACTGCTCTCCCTGCAGACTACCCACCTTTTCTGCCACAGCAGCCCCGGGAGGCTGGGTCCCCTCCTGTACTGGACTTGGAGGAGAGCGAGGTTTTCCTTTGTCAGTGTTGGCGACACTGTGCTGGTGGAGCAGCCGGGCTGCAGGATTGTCTAAGATCCTTGAAGTAAACCTGCCCCAGATCGCACCTCTCTCATCCGTCAGAGCACAGAGGAGATTGAATGTTTCTGGGATGCAGCAGGACACGGATCAAAGCTCCCCTTTTGTCCCTTGACAATAACATGAATGCGCCAGCTGTGCTGTTTCTTTGGGGTCTCTGTATCTGTCTGCTGATGGGAGGGAGGTGGGACCTGGGGAAGGGCCAAGGACACTGGGAAGTGACAGTGGTATTGGTGGGATGCACTGCTGTCTGCTGGGGCTGAACAGCTGGGCATGATCCAGCTGATGTCAAGAGGTGCCATAGCCATCAGGACCCATCCCTGTGGTCACACACAGCCCTTGGGGTGGGAGGAGTAGGGACAGTTGAACAGAGATGCTGGATCTGTGCATCCCAGTTCCTGCTGATTGTCTTGGTCTGGCAGGAGAGGGCAGAGGAGATGCTGTGGTGTTTCACTGTCAGCCTCCCAGGCTTCCATCTTCTCCTCGAGACCCTTGTCTGCCCCATTTGCACTGGGCTTTAAGAGCCTGGGTGCTGAGCTACCAGTTGTGTTACAGGGACACGATTTAGGCTTTCCACGTGCTGGGAAGGAAATGGCTGGTACCTGCAGCAGCGCTGCCGTCAGCAGAAGGAAATGCAGGCCCAGCAGCTCCTCCTGGCCCAGGGGCTGATTTGTTCCTGTACCTTGTACCTGCAGTGTCTGCAGGGCAGGGCTGGGTCTGTCTTTGCTTGCCCCTTAGCCTCGAGTGTGGCTGGTGTCTCCTGGGGTGGGGAGGAGCAGGCAGGGCCGGGCTGTGCCCGCAGTCGGGCTGGGCAGTGAGGCCGGGCTGTGCCCGCAGTGGGGCGGGGCAGTGCCCGCGGTCGGGGCCGGGCTGTGCCCCTGGGCTGTGTGCTGGGGTAGCGGTCTCAGCAGGAAGCTGCCTTCTGCCACGGTGATGCTGAGCAGGGCCTGGGGGCCAATCCTCCTCAGTCAGCAGCCGCTGCTTCCTTCTTGTAGGTGACCTTCAAACGGGTGGCTGTAATGCAGCCGGTGCAGCAGCTCCCCACTCCTGCCCTCTGTCCAGGAGCAGGGCCTTGATTTTAGGCTTGGGACAGAAATTTGAGGCTTGTGCCTTGAGGCTCAGCAGCCCCTCTCCCCCCCGGCCCGCTCCAGGATCGCAGACAGGTGCTGCCAGCCCTTGCAGTCACAGTGAGCAGGGAGTGGGACTTGCTGTGCTGCTTGCAGGAAGCAGAACTCAGCCCAGGAGTTTTGCAGTGTCATGAAGGGCTGATGGCATTATTGACCCCCAAAGCCATTAAACTCCTTGGCTGGAGGCCTGAGCAGCCTGGCTGGCTGCAGAGCTGCTCCCTGAGGGCACCTCCAAACTGACTGGCTCGTTTGAGAGAGAGTGGCATCCCCTGTGCCAGAGCTGCCCATGGCGCTGAGCATGCCTGGCCTGCTGAGGAGACGCAGGAAATGGAGCTTGTGAAATTGGGGAAGGAAGTTGAGTCGTATTTCAAGTTTATTTAAACTCTGCAACCTCCAGTGCTCTGCTGCTCTTGCGGACACTCCTGCTGCGATGCTCTGTGGTCCACAACAGCCCGTTGCTGTCTGGCTGATTGCCTCCTAATCCTCCTTGGAGTTCCCCCTCCCCTCCGAGTCCCCCACCCTTGGGGGTGCTCTGGCCAAGTGACTGAGCTGGCAAAGGCCTGGTGGTGGGATCAGCTGGGCTCCAGCCCTGCCAGGGTCCTGGCATCTCTACTGCCACACGACTGGGGCTCTCTGCCTGCTGGGATGCTTTCTGTGAATCCAAAGTCTGGAACCAGCTGGGGTCAGTCACGGAGGAAGTGAATCTGTAGCTCTTCCACATCAGCTCTTCTGGGATGGATTTGGGTTCAGCTGGGAGGGTGGTGTGAACCCAATTTGTGCCACTGTCTGTGCTGCCCAAGGGCTCCAGTGGGGAGAGGGAGGGTACAGCCCTGGTACCTGCTGCCCACCATCCCCTGCTGCTGCTGTAGCTTGGAGGCCCTTTGGTGTGGTCCTGGGGGCACACTGTTTCCTGCCAGTTTTGGCTGATATTGTCCTGGCTTTGCTCAGCTGTTACAGGGCCATGCAGGAAGAGATAAAGCAATCGATTCCACCCCAAGGCATGGGATGTGACTGTCTCCTGGAGGGGGAGGGGATGGGGGGGAGGGGAGCAGCCCATCCTGCTGTTGGGCACAGCCCTGGGGTGCTCTGTCTCCCATCTGCAGGGTCAGGGCCAGCCCTGATCCCCGGAAGGGAAGATCTCAGGGGGCTGCTGTATCCTCGGGGTGCTGGGCTGGTAAACCACCGCTATGGCACCGCAGCCCCTTTCTCTCCGCCCTTTGCACCTACTGAGGGTATCTCAGCCATGGCAGAGGGCCCCTGCCCCATCCTGTGACTGTTTTGCTGTTGCTCTGCTTTCACTCTGGGGCTCTGCAGCCTGCTGTGCCTCGGGGGCTGTGTGCTTCAGAGGGCAGAAGACAGTGGCCCCTCAGCCTGGAGGAAGTGCTGGGGACCACGGTGGGCTCCGGGCTAGTGCTGAGCCCAGGTGTGTGGGTGCAGGGGGCTCGGTGCCTGCCTTCAGTCAGGTGCTCGATCGGCTTTTACAGCGGAAATGTTCGCGAGGGGATGGGGACGGTGCGGGAGGGAGCAGGGCTGCTCCCCGCGGCCCAGCCGGATGTGCCAGCGCCCGCAGCAAAGCAGCTTGAGCAGGGTTTTGGTGCCTGCACACATCACCCATCGGCAGGGGATTTAGCTGAATACCTTGGAGCCGCAGGAGCTTGGGAGGCCAAGGCCTCCCAAGGATCAGTCAGAGGATGGAGCCAGCTGCTGCCTCAGCAGTGAAATTGGAGGCAGGAGAAAATTGCAGATGAAGCCCCAAACAAAGCTGTCAGAAACATGGCTCCTAGCCCCCGGGGAGGGAAGGCGATATCCTCTGTGAGCCCAATGTGAATCACAGAGCCGGCCCCAGCCAGTGGCTGTACTGCTGTTCCTGCTGGGGGTGGGGGGCTGGCCCCGGTGGTCCCACAGGGCTATTTCCTGCTGGAGGCTGTCAAAACACTCCATGCCACTGGTTAAACAGCCGGCAGATTTGGGATGTGGTGGATTGCGAGGGCAGCTGCCGCTGGGATCTGCTGCAGGAGATCAGTCTGCAGGGGTGCCTCTGCACCCTGGTCAGTTGCTGATGGGTTTTACTTTGGCTTGGTGGAAGGGACAGTGGCTGGCACCTGCCCACCACCCCTTCCCTCTCTGGGCAGAGCAGGAGCCAGTCCAGTGCTGCCCTGGAATGTGCTTGTGTTCCCGCTGGCCCTGCACTGCTTGGGGGGGAGGCTGCTCAGAATCATCTTGCTCAGAATCTGCCCCCCCTGCTCTCTCCCATTGCCAGGGGAGGGTTCAGAGCTGAGCCCGAGGACTGGGGGATTCCAGTGTCATCCCTTTCCCCGCTCTGCAGCTCCTTGGAGCCTGACATGGGTGGGGAAGATTTCTTGTCACAGCTTGCTGTAGTGGAGCCTGGTGCCAAGCTCCCCTGGCCTGTGGGGCTGTGGACACCTCCCTGCCCGCTGCCCATGCCCGACTTTGGCAGAGTGAGATGTCTCCATCCCTGCTCTGGTCTGGGATGCTGGCAGGGAGCTGAACTCTTTCTCCTCCTCTTCCCCTAGCCTCCAGCCACTGAGTTCGCTGGCCCAGTGTTGCACCGCTGGAGAGCACAGCCCAGCCCCTCCAGCTGGGGCAGAGGGAGGGTCTCTCGGTCCATGGTGCTGTGGTCTCTGCTCATCCATTATTAATGGCTGCACCTGCCTGAGCGAAACATTAGGTCAAAATGTTCCTTGTTCCTTGCCCAGGTGGGGGGCTGGGTTTGCTCCTGGGTACTTCACAGCATCCCCTGTCCTGCTAGCCAAGGGCTTGGCATTTATTGTGTTTTGGGGAGGGGCTGGAGAGGAACCTCTTTTGTGCCACCTGCTCCCATGTCTTGTGGGCAGATTTGCTCTGGAGCTGCAGAATCTTCTGCCAAGGTGAGGTTGTTGTTTCCCCAGTGGGAATTGGAGTGCACTGTGAGGCTGGCAGCACGCTGGCTCTAGGGAAGCCTTATCTCCAGCATGGGCACCCCATAGTTTTGCTGGGGTGGAAGTGGGACATGGGGACCTTGCAGGAACACCTGAGAAAGGGAGAGATCCTGTGGATGTGATTCACTGAGTTGGGAGGAAAGGGGAGCCTCAGGGCTAGGGTGCAGAGTTGGGTGGGGAAGCGTGTCCATCTGTCCCCATCAGACCCATGGGATTCCTGTGCTTCTCAGGGTCAGGCTGATGGCCTCTCAGGCCCAGGGTCTATTGGTGAAGGATTTCCTTTGACTCCCTGTTAATTGCCAATACTGCTGCTGAGCCAGTGGTTTTGGGGCTGTTCCTGCATGGCTGGAGGGGAGCTGGGGCTCTGCTGGGGCACATGTCACACTGTGTGTGCTGTCACATGTGTGTTTCCCACTCCACCTGGGGTTTTGTGACACTGCACCCCTTTACAGGTGACTGTCCTGGGTCTGTTGTTTGCAGACATCCTTGTGGTGTTCCCCCTGGGCTGATGGTCAGTGGAACTTGGGGGGGTGAAGGTGGAGTCCAGAGATCCCAAAGTGGATTGGCTCCTGCTCCCCTCCAGGCTGAGGAGAGCACAGTGGCCTGCATCCCCTGGGCCCTGCTGGTCTCTGCCAGGGGCTGGCTGTCCCTGGTGCTGGCCTGTGCAGGCAGCACGTCCCTCGTCCCTGCCCCGCCGTGGTCCCAGCACGGAGCAGATGGTGCAGCTCACAGCCTCGTGCTGCTGCCAGAGCTAATGAGCAGCACATGGTGCCTGCCACGGCCTGATTTAAATGTTTCCCTAAGCCTGGGAAAGTCTGGAGTGGTGGGATTAGGGGGAGCCCA
Organism: Bombycilla garrulus; assembly: GCA_013400315.1. Taxonomy (NCBI): domain Eukaryota; kingdom Metazoa; phylum Chordata; class Aves; order Passeriformes; family Bombycillidae; genus Bombycilla; species Bombycilla garrulus. The sequence goes on along the minus strand of VXBU01015877.1, from coordinate 137,442 downwards.
GGGGGCTCTGGGATGCAAGGCAGCGGGGCTTGCCCTGCAGAGGAGCAGGCTGGGTGGCACTGGGGTGGGTTTCCTTGGGGGAAGGATGCAGGAGCATGTCCCCACTTTGGGCTGTGCCCAGTGGGCCTCTGGGTGCACCCCAGCTCTGTGGGATGTCTTCAGGCTGCCCAGGAGCTCTGTCTTGCCCCAGTGCTGATCCAGTCGTGCTGGCTGTGGCACCTTGGCAGGGTTTGACTGTGGTACAGTGGCACGGGGGGCTCTGTGCCGTGCCTGCTCCTGCTGGGAGGTGCCTGGCTATATCTCTTAATTGGACTGTTTGCTGACCAGACCTGGCAGTCTCCGGGGAGCCTGATTCAATTTTCTCTGATTGCTGAGCCACTTCCCTGCTGTGGTAATTAAATGATGAACTTTGTCTTGGTTTGTGTCCAACATAACCTGTGTGAAGAGAGGCAGCCCTTGGCAGGCAGTCCTCTCCCAGGTCCCTGTGCTCACGGAGAATGGGGCTGGGAGATCCTTTCCCAGGCAAGGGGGCAGACTGTCCTATGGGATCTGGGCCTGGGGAGTCACTGGGGGAGGGTGGGCAGCTCCATCCATGCTTGAGGTGTTGGCCTGGAGATGTGGGAAAACCTGAAGCACTTTGTTCTGATCCTGCCCTGGGGAGCTGCTTGGCCCCACACACCACCTCACCTGCTGGGTCTGTGATGCCTGGGCTGTCCTTGACCCATGGGATGTCCTGGGGGAGCACTGGAGGATGTGAGAGCTGCTCCTCCTGGCTGACCTGGGCTGCTTGGTGGGATACAGGGCAGCAGCAAAGCATGGACAGCAGGCTTGGGGCAAGGAGAGTGGAGCAGAGAGGACAGCGAGGCTGGCAGGGGCTGTGTGCAGGCCTGGGCTGCTGGGCAGCTGCTCCTGCAGCTCTGATGCTGGGGAGGTTGGAGGGGGGTGCTGACTCAGGAAGCAGAGATGGGGCCATGGGAAGAGGGGATGGGAGCAGGGCAAGCATAGGGAATATGGGGATAGGAGTGGGGTGGATGCAGGGAAATGGGGGGAGGGAGAACAGGGTGAATGATGTTGGGAGTGGGGTGAGCACAGGTGTTGTGGGAACAGAGACAGGAGCAGAAAGATTGCAGGCAATGTGGGGAGAAGAGCCAGGTGCTGTCTGGGCTTGCCCAGCCCTCCTGTCCTGACAGGCTCGCAGAGCTGGGCTGTGCCCGTGCCGGGGTCTGCCAGCTCCAGCTCTGCCAGCCCGCAGTGGCTGATGCCTGTGGCTGGTGAAGGGCAGTGCCTCAGCAGCATTGCAGCCGGCAGCCTTGCCCCTCTGCAGACAAGGTGGACAAGAGGTAGTGGCTGTGAGCATCTGGGGCCTGGCACAGAGAGGGAAAATCCCATGGAGCTTTTCCATCCATCACTCTCCAGCTCCCTGGCTCTGCTCCCTGGGCAACCAGCCCTTCCTGGCTGGGCAGCCTCCTTGGGAAGGAAGAGGAACAGCTCTTTGTAAGGTCTGCAGGCCGCTTGCAGAGAGGTCTTGGAGGGACAGGAGCTCTTTGTGACCCCCCCCAGTCTGTGAGCAGCTGCTCCCCCCTGCCAGTGCTGGGAGATGTTGGAGGGTGTGTGTGCTCAGGTTCCCTGGGAGGTGGAGCAGCCCTGTGCGACACGAGTGGTCCTGGGTGATGGATCTGAGTCCCTCTGCCCCTGCACCGGGGCAGCTGTCTCAGCAGGATGGTGTGGCCTGGTGTGTGCCCACAGGCAGTTTGGTGGGACTGTCACGGCTCTGGCTCTGTGCTGGAGGGCTGTGGGAGTGTGCTGCCATGGCTTTGGCAAAGTGCTGGGGGCCAAAGGATGCTCCGAGCCCCTTGGGGCTGCCATGGTGCTGGGCTGGGAGACGGGAAGCTGAGACAGTTGGGTGAGGAGGACATGAAGCCAGCAGTCCACGTCAGCCAATCTGTGCCTTCCTGTGCAGGGAGACCGCCTCCCTTGGGAGTACAGGAGGCTGGTGGTGTCAGGAGTGTGTGCAGCCCTGAGCTGGCGACACTGGCTGTGCCCAGTCGACCCCATCCCCTTGCCTCTTGTAGGGCTTGGGATGCTGGGATGGGGAGATACCTCCCCGGGAGGCTGTGCCCGCTGGGATCAGGGGCCCCGGGCTGATCCTGCCTCTGTGTGCCCACCTGGCACTTGGCTGCCAGCCCCTCCTCCGCTCCCACAGGCCTGGCATAGGGCAGCAGTGCAGAACAGCTCACCCTTTGTGCCTGCCCGAGCTCCTGTGCCTCAGCTCCTGCCCCTCGGGTTGCAGGACCCGCTCCCCGCCCTCTTCCCAGATGCTCTGTCTCCCTGGCAGCTCAGCCATGGAGACAGAGCTTTCAGAGCCTGCCAGCCTGGCAGGGATGGGAAGGGGAGGAATGGAGACGCTCCAGCCGAGGTCCCCTTTGTGCGTGTCCCTGTGTGGCTGCACTCTCCTGGCACGCCTGGCTCGTGCTGATGCCTTTGGATGCTGCTGCTGGATCAGGCTCCTGCTGGGACGCCCGTCACCGCCCCAGCTGGAGCTGCCGCTTTGGGAGAGATGTTCTGCACCCCTGCCTGCTCCTCTGTGTGTTCATCCATCCACCTCCTGCCTGGTGTCTGGCTGCCTGGGAAGGTTTTCTTGGCAGGAGCGTTTGACTGGGCCCATGCAGCTCTGTCCTGGCTCTCCATTCCGTGTCACCCTCCCTTGTCACCGTCCCTTCGCAGGGAGCTGATGGGGTGGTGGTTGGTGTGGCTGTGGTCCTGCTCCCTTTCTCCTTCCTGGGGTGCTGCCTGTGCTGAGGCTGGTGTGTTTGTATGGGTGGGAGATGAGCACTGAGCAAGCTGCTGATCTCAGGACAGGCTGTGTCCTCCCCATGCCAGCTTTGGGCAGAGCTGGTCACCAGTGCCAGTGTGGGGCTGGCTGGGCACAGACTGCCGGGCTCAGGTCACTCCTGCCAAGCTGGAGCTGGAGGGTGGAAGGCAGCACCCTGCTGGTGAACTGCTGGTTAATTTTGGCTGCCACTTAACAGGTCTATTCCTAAATGTCACACAGCCACAGGAGCCTGTGTCGTGGGCTCTCAGGAGGGCAGCAAGGCTCTCGGTGGGTGTCCCAGTCCTGCAGGCCAGCATCACACCCAGCTCAACAGACAGCATATGGCCAGGATCTTTTTTGGTAGTGGTAGGGACAAGGAGTGCCAGAACACACTCAGATGGTGACTTTATGGCCACCAAAGTTGCTCATCTCTGTTGGAGAACATGGGAAGCTCAGGCAGAGGATGGAGAGCACTGTGAGCTCCCACAGCATCACCACTCGGGGTTGAGAACAGAACCAAGGAGAGAGCCCTGGCTGGAGGTGATTATCATGTTTGCCTGGAAAGCTGCTGGCAGGAAAGGACCTGGGGGATGCTGGTCAGTGCTGGCTGACCATCTGCCCAGGTGTGCCCAGGTGGCTTAGAAGTCCAATGGCACTTAGCTTGTACCAGCCACAGGACCAGGGCAGTGCCCATCCCTCTGAATTGGGCACTGCTGAGGCACCTCCAGTCCTGAGGAACCCTCACAAAAAAGACATTGAGGGGCTGGAGTGTGTCCAGGGAAGGGAATGGAGCTGGAGCCCCAGGAGTACTTGAGGGAGCTGGAAAGAAGCTCAGCTGGAGAAAAGGAGGCTCAGGGGAACCTTGTGGCTCTGCACAACTCCCTGCCAGGAGGGGACAGCCAGGAAGGGGGTTGAGCTCTGCTCTCAGGTTAAGTGATAGGACAGGAGGAAATGGCCTCAAGTTCTTCTGGAGAGGTTGAGGTTGGATATTAGGAAAAATTTCCTCCTTGGCAGGGTGGTCAGGTACAACTGCTCAGGGCAGTGGTAGAGCTGCCATCCCTGAGAGTGTTCAAAAGATGTGTGGGGGTGGCAATTGGGGACATGGGTCAGTGGTGAACATGGCAGTTAGGGAAATGGTTTGGCTTGGTGATCTTAGGGGGTGTTTTCAACCTGAACAATTCCATGATTCTTTGTTTGGAGGAGTTGTCATGGTGCCTGGCAGGACTTGGAACTACATGTGAACACCTCCCCAACTCAGCCAGGGTGTCATGTTGTGTCACAGCCTGGTGGGATTCCTGAGGGGGCAGGGCTGTGACACTCTGGTGCAGGGGAGCTGGGGCAGTTGGATGCTGGAGAGCAGGAGGAGCAGCTGCACTGGCCTAGAGAAACCCTGTAAGATGTCTCCTGGTGACTGTGTAAGGCCCCCATCATGCTTTGTGATGTCTCTGTGCTTTTCCACATGAGTTTTGGCAGCTGGTGCCCATCCTTCTCCTCTTGCTCCACTCATCCCACTCTCATAGCAGAGTCTCTGGTATTTATCCACCAGCTGGCAGCAGCTCCCAAGGACATCCCTGGGTGTTGCTTGGCCAATTGCCTGAAGAGCAGGACCTTCCTGGGGGATTCCTGCATCTCCTGTGTCTCTGGGACATGGGACAGAATGGCATGGGGGAAGCACACTGGGGACTGTGGGTCCTCCCCAACCCTAAAGGTCCCCTGGCTGGGTGAGCCAGGGTGAGGGATGGGTCTCTGGGCTGCTTGGAGCTGGCTGGGCAGCGAGGTTTGGGGAATGGGAGTGGGGCAGATGTTGGTGTAGGGACACCCTACACCAGAGCAGCCCAGCAGGGCCAGGCTCAAAGTGGGTTCCTAAATGCCCTGGGGAAAATTCATGTGCAGCCACCCCTCTAGAGCTGCTGCTCATGCTGTTGCAAACCCCCCTTGCAGGGATTTAACCCTCTGGGGGGAGTGGAGAGACAAAAAAACATTTTGATGAAAACCTGCTCTCCTTTTCCTTAGAGGGAATAAAATTCCCAAAGGTATTGTGGCTCCAGTTTGTTCCTCTGCCCATTCCCTGGGGCTGCAGTCACTGTTCATGTCTAGGGTGGGGATGGAGGAAGCACATCATCTTGCTCCAAAAGTAATTAAAGTCAGGGATAATTTTTTCTGGAGGAGGGTGGAACCCTGGGAAGGCGACAGGAACGAGTCTGGGACTGAGCACATCAGAAGCTGCTTTTTATTGTGGCTGCTGAGCTAAATATATCCACAGAGGCACAGAGCGGTTCCCATGCATGTGCTGCACGGGTGAGGGCTGCAGGGGTGCTTGTGCACTGCCTGCATGCCAGAGACACCCATCCCTGTGCCCCAAACACAGCCCAGGGGTTTGGCCTTCCTGGACTTCACTCCTGGCTGGGTGGGTGAGCAGCAGAGACCCGTGCATGAAGCTGAGCTGTGTCAGGGCAGCCTCAGGCTGGAGATCAGGGAAAGGTTCTTCCCCCAGAGGGTGCTGGTACTGCCCCGGCTCCCCAGGGAATGGACACAGCCCCGAGGCTGCCAGAGCTCCAGGACAATGCTCTCAGGGATGCACAGGGTGGGATTGTTGGGGTGTCTGTGCAAGGCCTGGATGGTGCTGGTGGGTCCCGTCCAGCTCAGGAGATTCCGTGCTTCTGAGTTCCGATGCACACAGCGGCTGCTCAGGTCTCGATGTGGCTTGCCAGGGATGTGGTTTGAAGGAATTAATAGCCGTGTTTATGGAGCACCCGGGGAGGGGAGCTGTGCAGTCATTAGCACTAATGAGAGCTATTTGCATGGCGCTTGGCTCCAAACTGCTTTCTCCATGAGTCCCCTGGGAGCCCCCAGCTTCCTGCAGCCGGTGCATCCAGCACAGCAGAGCTGCGCAGCCCTGCACAGGAGCAGTGTCTGTGCAGGTCCAGCCGCTCTGCTCCCGCATTTCCCAGGCAGGGGTTGAGGACAGTGGGTGGGACCGGATGTGATGGGTGGGTCGCGCTCTCAGGAGCCAGCGCAGCCTCGCCTGTCCTGGTCCCATCGTTGAGTCTGAGGCTGGGGACAGCTTTTGGGCTGGGTGGTGGTTTGGTTCAAACAGTGAGGACTGTCTTGTCTTGGTTTTGCATTTTGCATTTCAAGCCTTTGTAGCTGTGGTTTGAAGTGTCTGAGTTGGGAGCGAGCGGGGCTGTGCTGTGGGCTGGCTGCCTGACTCTGTCTCAGTCCCTGCTGGGGCTGCTTCGATGCCATGGCCCTGAGTGTGCCCAGCCCTGCCAGGGGCACTGAGGTGACTGAGCCAGCGCAGCTGTGAGGGCTGCCTGGCCCGGGCTGGTGCTCCAGGGCAGTTCTAGGGGCAGGCTGTGTGTTTGTGCCACCCGCTCTGTGCCCAGCCCCGCCTATCACCTCATTCGTGGAGGTGTCTGGTGGTATTTCTGGGATGTGTCAACCTCTGTTCTCAGCTACAAACAGATCAGGGTTATGGCTGGCTGCAGCAGCTGAAGCATCCCCTGCCCTGTATGCTCTGTGCCACAGGCAGAGGTGCTGCCCATCCCCTGCCTGCATGAGCCACGTTTCCAGCAGGGCTTGTAGAATGTCCTGAGCTGGAAGAGACCCCCAAGGTTCATTGAGTCCATCTCCTGGTCCTGTGCAGGACACCCCAGCAATCCCACCCCGTCCCTGGGAGCACTGTCCAAACTCTCTTGGAGCCCTGGCAGCCTCGAGGCTGTGCCCATTCCCTGGGGAGCCTGGGCAGTGCCCAGCACCCTCTGGGGGAAGAAGCTTTTTCGAATATCCAGCCTGAACCTCCCCTGGCACAGCTCCAGCCCTTCCCTCAGGTCCTGTCACTGTGACAGAGAGCAGAGATCAGAGCTGCTCCTTGTGGGCATCTGCAGACCTCGGTAAGGTCTGACCTCAGGCTGCTTTTGTCCAGGCTGAGCAAGCCAAGTGACCTCAGACTTTTCTCATATGGTTCCTCAAGGCCCTTCACCATTCTTATGTCCCCCCTTTGGACATTCCCTAATCCCTTTGTGTCCTTCTTACACTGTGGTGCCCAAAACTGCACACAGCACTCCAGGTGAGGCTGCACCAGTGCAGAGCAGTGGGGAGCGGCCTTTTCCCTCTGGCTGTGCTGCACTAGACACAATCCAGGACATGGATCACAGGATGGGCTGAGCTCACATCCTCAGGATGGCGTCCCCCAAGCCTGGGCTGCCCTCAGCTGCTTCTCTTCCCATAGGATCCGTCCGCAGCTGCCCAAGGAGAAGATAGAGGGATGTCACATCTGCACCTCGGTGACGCCTGGCGAGCCCCAGGTGCTGCTGGGGAAGGACAAGGCCTTCACCTATGACTTTGTCTTTGACCTGGACACGTGGCAGGAGCGGATCTACACAACGTGCATGGGGAAGCTCATTGAGGGCTGCTTCGAGGGCTACAATGCCACTGTGCTGGCCTATGGGCAGGTACAGGCTCTGCTCTCAGTGCTGGGCTCTCCAGCAGCACTGGGGATATTGAGAGGGCACTGCAGAGGTTAAGGAAGGTGGAGGATGTGTGAGATCCTGGGTATGGAGAGAACAGAGCTGTCCCTGGTTGGGTGAGAGCTGGGGGCAGGGGTGGCCTTGGGTGGGAAGAGGGAGTGGCAGGGCTGGGAGTGTGGGAGCTGATGTGTCACAGTGGCTCAGCAAGGGTGTTTGGGGAGCCTGAAGTAGCAGGGGCAAAGTGTGGGGTGCCTTGGGCAGAGCTGAGCCTGGGAGGCCCCAACCAGCTCCCCCTCCCTGTCTCCGCACAGACTGGCGCGGGGAAGACCTACACCATGGGCACGGGCTTCGACATGAGCACCTCAGAGGAGGAGCAGGGCATCATCCCCAGGGCCATCAGCCACCTCTTCAGTGGCATCGAGGAGCGCAAGCGAGCGGCCCAGAGCCAGGGCGTGGCAGCACCCGAGTTCAAAGTCAGCGCCCAGTTCCTGGAGGTGGGTGCTGAGAGGTCTGGGGGACGCCAGAGCCCTGCCCTGGCCTTGCTCCCCTCCCGTGCCTTGGGCTCCTCCAGATCCCCATGTCCTGACTGGTTCCTGACAGAGCCACACCCTGTGACAAACACGGCACTGGGATGTGTGCTGCTGCAGAGGGGACTTGAAGCACTTACATGTTGTTGACCTCATGATGGCTACAAACTGGGTGGAGGGAGCTCCCACCATGAGAAAGGGTCTTATGGCTTGGTCCCCTGGAGATCCAGGGGCTCTGGGCTGTCTTACCCCTGTTTGAGGTCAAGGATAGCCTGCTGCCTTGGGCCAGAGTTCCCAGTGAAACAGGAGGAGAAGAAAGTGCCACTCTTGGGGGGGTTGAGGAAGGACTTTGCTATTTTCCATGTCCTTTGTTGCATCTCTGACCTGCCTCTGTCCTGGCTTCTCCTGTTCAAAAGCCTTTTCTATTAACTGCTTCATTCTCTGGAGGAGTTTGTCCTGGGAAGCCCATGGACCTCGTGTGTTGGCAGTGTTTTTTCCTGGGCTGAAAGAACCGAGAGGTGCAAGTGGGAACTGGTTTAAGGCCCCAGTGAGAAAGCGCAGGGTGGTGTTGAACAAAGCTGAGCTCCCTAGCAAGTTCCATCTGGTTGAGGTTGTGACCTGGGATGCACCCAGAGGAGATGGGCAGGGAAGGGCCCTGTGCTGTGATTTTGCCTCTGGGTGGCTTTGTTGGCCATCACATCTGGGTGTCTTCAGATGTTGATGGCTTGGAGAGAGCCCAAAGTCACCTCCTTGCTGGAGAAATCCTTCCCACTTTGTCTCCACCTGCACAGCCCTTGTTAGCTCCTGCAGTGCTGCTGTGTCCTCCCATTCCCATCACCTGGCCTGTCCGCGATCCTGGCTGTGCCCAGTTGTGTTCAGATTTTGGGGCTTCTCTTTAGGGATCCTTTGTGCTGGGATGGAAATGAGGACAATTTCCTGCTTCCTAAAGTTCTGTGTGGCTAAAGCAGCACATGGCCACATCAGGCACTGGTCACCAGCCCTACTGTCCTGGCAGGGGCACAGGACTTGTTCTGGCTGATCCCTGTCTTGTGACTTTGCTCCTGGGAGCAGGCTCTGGGATCAGGTTTAAACCTTTGAGGAGCCTGGTGGCACCTGGGGCAGCCAGGGACAGATTAGCCTGATCCTTCCTGCTGGCCAGGAACCTGCATCCTCGGGTGACCCAGCACTCTGCTGTGGGATGTGAGGGCAGGGGGCACATGGGCAGGGGTGTCCCTCCACCACGGGCTGAGAGGGGACACTGGAGAGTTAAGATATGGATGGAGTCAGCTCTGGGGCAGCATGGCTTTCCTGCTTGTTCAGCACTCCCTGGTCCCTCTTGTTCCCTTTCCACCTGACAAAGGTGACCTTGGGCTGTGATGAGAGTGGGGTTTCACTGGCTCATGGGGCCAGGTGAGCCAGGAAGGTCAAGGGGATGTGCAGCTCCTGGGCACCTGCTCAGTGGAGTGGAGTTCCTTGTGTGCACCAGGAACTGGACAGGTTTGGGCAGCAGAAATCAACCCAGACTGCATCTCAGAGCTTTGTGTTGCAAGTTCTGTAGCACCAGTCTGATGAGGAGTGCCTGAGGGAACTAGGGGGCTCCATGTGGAGAAGAGGAGGCTCAGGGGGACCTTCTTTCTCTCTGTAACTTCTTGACAGGAGAGTGGGGCCAGATGGGGTCGGGCTCTGCCCCCGGGACAAGGAGCAGGACAAGAGGAAACAGCCTCAAGTTGTGCCAGTTGAGGTTTAGATTGGATACTAGGAAAAATTTCTTCCCTGAAATTGTTGACTGGCATTGGCACAGGCTGCCCAGGGCAGCAGTGGAGTCACCATCCCTGGAAGTGGTCAGAAAATGTGTGGGTGTGGCATTTGGGGACATGGGTTAGTGGTGAACATGGCAGTGCTGGGCTAAATGGTTGGGCTTGGTTATCTTGGAGGGTTAGGATTTGATTCTGTGCACCATCCATGATTCTGTTCACCATCTCCTCTCTGCATGCACGTGTTTGTGCCCCCTGTCCTGCACATGCACACACCCCAGCTCCCCTGCTCAGCCTTGCAGATGTGTGTGAGCACACACGGCTATGGGGGAGTGGAGCAGGGTTCCAGAGGGCAGCTTCTGCCAGTCCCACAGTGCCAGGCTTGGGCAGCCTCGTGCTTCCTCTGCTCACCCCACCCCACTGCTGCCCTGCTCAGCTCTACAACGAGGAGATCCTGGACCTGTTCGACAGCACCCGCGACCCCGATGCACGCCACCGCAAATCCAACATCAAAATCCACGAGGATGCCAGTGGGAGCATCTACACCACAGGGGTCACATCACGCCTCATCAGCTCCCAGGATGAGGTGGGTGCAGGATGGGGCACACACAGAGCAGGGGTGGCAGCTGAGTGCCACTGGGCAGGGGTGTGCTACCTGGGGACAGCTTGGTGGGGGGAGATCTCTCCCAGGATGGGAGTGGAGTCCTGGGGGTGTTCCGGAAAAGGTCAGTGTGTCCACTGAGGTGCACAGGGTCTGTGCTGACTCCCTAGAAGGATGCTTTAAGGTTTCCTTCCCTGCCTGGTGTCATTGTAGCTGATCCAGTGCCTAAAACAAGGAGCTCTTTCCCGCACCACCGCCAGCACCCAGATGAATGTGCAGAGCTCCCGGTCCCACGCCATCTTCACCATTCACCTGTGCCAGACGAGAGTGTGTGCCCGCCCAGAGCTGGTGAGATGTGGTCCTGCCTCATGGCCAGGCTGTTCCTGGGTTCCATACCCAGGCATGAAGTCCCCGTGGGAAGGGGAGAGGGTTTGAAGTCTGGCAAAGAGAAGCAGGGATTTTTCTGTCTTCTTTCCAGTCATAGCCAGCATTAGGATTTAATGGGAGCTGAGGGTGAGATGATCCAAGGCAGGATGGCTCAGAGCAAGCTGCTCTTGGGATCCTGTCCCCATCTCTGAGGGGCTGGATAGGGAGGGTGAACGCTCAGACTCTTGCTGAGGTCTGAGTGAAGGCGAGGGAGCCTCTGCCTGCTCCAGTCTGGGAGGTGACCCCTCATGTGTCCCTGGCTGCAGGTGAATGAGGAGGTGAGCAGCCTTCTGGATGGATCCCAACCTGCTGCTGAGTACGAGACCTTGACAGCCAAGTTTCACTTTGTGGACCTGGCTGGCTCGGAGAGGCTGAAGCGGACAGGCGCCACTGGCGAGAGAGCGAAGGAAGGGATCTCCATCAACTGTGGGCTGGTACGGCACCGGGCTGCGCTCTGAGCAGGGGCAGCGGCAAGGCAAGGCCTGTCACGGGAAGCCTGTGCCACTTTCTGGGTCTTGCTTGGAGCTGCCCTGGGCTGTTGGGGTACTGCTGTCCTGGCTGGGGTTTGTGCTGCCTGTGCCTGATGGAGGAACACGCACAGTGCCAAAGGAGGCTTGTGCAGTGGGGAGGGGTGCAGCTGGGCACAGTGGTGCAGGTCCCAAAAGGGTGAGATCTGCTGATCAGAGCTAAAAATCCCACTCTGGAACTTGATGCTTCTTCTCAGTGCAGCATGGGAGAGAGGCACAGCCCAGGCTAAGGGAAGCCCCATGCCTGCCCTTGTGCAAACCTGTGCTGCAGTGCATGCCCAAGGCCTGACGTGCTGGCTGCATGGCAGCTGCGTCCTCAGCCAGGGCTGAATCCAGGGGGGCCTTCCCTTTGTGTTGGTAGCTGGCCTTGGGGAATGTCATCAGTGCCCTTGGAGACCAGAGCAAGAAAGTCGTGCACGTGCCCTACCGGGACTCCAAGCTCACCCGCCTGCTGCAGGATTCCCTCGGGGGCAACAGGTAAGGGAGTCCCAGGTGGGGGCTGAGCTTGGGGTGAGGGCTGTCCTCCTGCAGATGGGGCTGAGGGGACTCTGGAGCTCTGTAGGAGTTATCTCAGGACTCCAGTGGCTGCCTGGTGAGGAAGAGATGCCTTCTTCCAGGCACAGCATGACTTTGCAGATGTAAAGGGTGTGGCTCCTTATCAGCCTCAGGTGCAATTAGCAGCTTTGGCAGAATCAGCTGGTGCAAAACCTTCCTGAGTCCTCACAGACTTGGCAAGTGATGGTGCCCAGCATGGGATTGAATTCCCTGCCTCTTCTCCAAAGAGGGTGGCATGGAGGGTGCCTTTGCTCAGTGCTGTGTGATGTGCTTGATGGGTCTTGTGGGTGCTCTGGCTGCTCTGGCTCTGGGAGGGATGAACCCAGTTCATACCTTGTTTAAAAACCCAGAACAGAGGAGGATGGGCTTCCATCCAGCATGGGTGCCTGGGGCATGTGGTCTGTGCTAAGTCCTGAGTTTCCACCTGCTGGGTTACTGAACTGTGCAGGGACTGTCTTTCACCCTGCCCTTGCATCCCTAAGCCAAACCATCATGATTGCCTGTGTGAGCCCCTCTGACCGGGATTTCATGGAGACCCTGAACACACTAAAGTACGCGAACCGGGCTCGCAACATCAAGAACAAGGTGGTGGTGAACCAGGACAAGACGAGCCAGCAGATCAGTGCCCTGCGCGCCGAGATTGCCCGCCTGCAGATGGAGCTGATGGAGTACAAGGCAGTGAGTGTCCCCTGTCCTGCTGTGGCCCTGGCCGGCAAGAGAAACGCGCAGCCAGTTGTTCACTGCCCCCCAGTGGGATGGTGGAGAGAACTGGAAGAGTAACAGTGAGAAAACTGGCTGGTTTAGATACAGTTCAAGAAGTAAAGCAAACCAAGGAACTCATTCCCCATGTCCCACCACAGGGAGGTGTTCAGCCATCCCCAGCCCAGCAGGGCTGTGTCAGGTGTAACGATGACTTGGGACAACACTCCAGGCATCCCATTTCTTCTTCCTTCCCCCAGCTTTATGTGCTGGGCATGGCATCGCCTGGTTTGGGGTATCCCTGTGGTTAGTGAGGGACAGCTGTCCTGCGTGTGTCCCCCCCAGCTCATTGTGCACCCCTGGCCCAGTGCTGGTGGGTCAGGGAGAGGGGCAGAACAGCCCTTGGTGCTGGGCAAGCCTTGCTCAGCAGGAGCTAAACCATCCCTGTGGGATCAGTGCTGTTTTCAGCAGAGATCCCAAACACAGCACCACACAAAGCCACTGTGAGGGAAATGAACTCCACCAAAGGCAAACCCAGCTGATGGAGTGACCCTGGTGAGGCGGTGGAGACAGATGCAGAAAGCCCCCTCCTTGTGATTTAAGTGGGGCAGGTTTAGTGGGACAGACCCTCCTGCATCCCGTCCCCTTCCCCCGTGGATAGGGGTAACTGCTAGGAGGAGTCAGGAGGCTTAAGAAACAGGATCTCAGCTCCTGCCTGTCAAGGCAGGACCCTGGCCAGGTTTTGGGGGTAGGGCAGGGAGAAGCCCTGAAGCATCTCTACCCCTCTGCATGTTCAGCTCAGACTTTCCTGCTTCCTAGGTTTGTCCCTCATGTCTGGGGTTGCCCCTGGGAGTGCAGTGGTGGGTCTGTGTGTCCCAGCTTGCCTTGCACTCAGGGGCTTTCCTCCTGTGCCCACAGGGCAAGCGGGTGATCGGGGAGGATGGCGCAGAGGGCTACAGCGACCTGTTCCGTGAGAACGCCATGCTGCAGAAGGAGAACAGCGCCCTGCGCATGAGGGTGAAGGCTATGCAGGAGGCCATCGATGCCATCAACAGCAGGGTCACCTACCTCATGAGCCAGGAGGCCAACCTGATGCTGGCCAAAGCAGGTGAGGCTGGGCTGGTAGGTGGCATGGTGGGCCAGCACACGCAGCAGCTGGGACGGGGGCTGTGACGCAGCCAGGTCTGCCTCTCTCCACCTGTGCCTCCACCTGTGCCTCTGTGCTGCAGGTGACGGTAACGAAGCCATCGGCACCCTCATCCAGAACTACATCCGGGAGATTGAGGAGCTGAGGTGAGTGGGCACAGCTGGGGAGTCACTGGGCTCCCAGGGTGAGTGGCTCACACAGCTCAGTGCCTCCAGCCTTGCTGGGGTGAGCTGTAAGCCTTGTGGAACGGCAGCTGGTGGCACTGCTGCTACACAGGGTTGAAGGAGGCCCAGACTTGGTGCCAGGCAGTGCTTTGGCTGTTGTTGTCCTTCATGTGGGTATTGATGGAGGGGGAGGTCCTGTTTGAAGTGCCTGGGGTCTTCAGGGACTGCTGCCTCCCAAAGGTGGGTCCATCCCAGTCTCTTCCTCTATCCTGCTACCCTGTCTGGCAGCATTGTGGCTTCCTGACCCATCATTAGCGGGAATGTCTTAGTAGTGGCTCTGTCCATGGCTCACACCATCTGAACACATCATGTTCTGTCTGTAGAAGATTCTGGGGAGACCTTAGAGCCCCTTCCGCTGCCTAAAGGAGGCTTATAAGACAGAGGGAGAGTGATGGATTTTTTTATATTTTTTTACGTGGACAGATAGTGATAGGACAAGGGAAAATGGCCTTAAACAAAAAGTGGAGAGATTTAACTTAGAAGTTAGGAAGAAATTCTTCCCTGTGAGGGTGGTGAGGCAGTGGTACAATTTGCCCAAAGCAGCTGTGGCTATCCCATGTCTGCAAGTGTATGGAGCTTGGAGCAACCTGGTCTAGTGGGAGGTGTCCTTGCCCATGGAACAAGATGAGGTTTAAAGTTCCTTCCAGCCCAAACCATTCTGTGATTCTAAACCCAGGCAAGTTTCCCCCTTGTAGTGCCAGTGGGATGGCCCCTCATTGCCTGTGCCCTGTTTGCACTCCCCAGGACAAAGCTGCTGGAGAGCGAGTCCATGAACGAGTCCCTGCGCCGCAGCCTGTCCCGTGCCTCTGCCCGGCCCCCGTACCCCCTGGGCTCCTCGCCGGGCGGAGGCCTGGCCGGGCTCTGCAGTCCCGCGGCTCCCGTGGACACCGAGGCCTCTGACGTGCTCCGACGGGCCAAGCAAGACCTGGAGCGCCTCAAGAAGAAGGAGCGGCGGCAGCAGAGGAAGAGGTGAAGGGAGGAGTGCTGAGGTGTTGGGAAGGGGCGGGCTGTGTGCCGCTCCTGTCCGTATGGGGTTGGGTATCCTGCTGCCCCTATGTGTGCTGCAGCCAGCGCCTGCTCACCTGGGTTCCCCACCCTGCCCTGCCTTGCCTTTGGTCTCCTTTTCACCTATCACGTAATTTCAGGGGCTGTTTTCCCCAAAGGGTCCAAAAGCAGGAGGGAGGGTGGGTGCAGCAGAACCTATTTCTGGCCTCTCTCATGCTGTGACTCACAGCCCTACTCTGCTCCCCCAGCCCAGAGAAGGAGGCGTTTAAGAAGCGGCAGAAACTGCAGCAGGACAATGGGGAGGAGACTGATGAGAACGAGGTGGAAGAGGTGAGGGGGCATCGTGCTCATGCTGCAGGGGTGTCCTGGTGTGGAGCACTGGAATTGCCACACATGGGACAGGGACCAAGCTCAGCCTGGCCCTGGAGCAGGTTGGAAGGGTCATTTTGCTGAGGACTCCATGCTGGAGCAGGGGGGAAGCTGGATACTCCCCAGTCAGCCTGGCTGTAGAACGAGGGGCCCACATTTTTGGGGACTTGGTTTCAATCAGCGTAGGTGAAGAGAGGTTGGGCTGCTCAGCTGGGAAAGGATGCATGCAAGAATGGATGGGTCAAACTGTTCCTCTCAACAGTATATGCTGGGGGTTCAGAAATGGTGCTGCAGCCCCTGAGCATCCTGTGGGGGAGGCTGAGCCCCACTTGGCGGGCTGTGGCCTACTGCTGTAGGGTGAGCTCAGGTTTGGAGGAAGAAGAAGCCGTGGGGAGGACAGACCATCCTGCTGGCTGAGATTAGGCACTCATCTCTTAGGAGGAGGAAGAACAGGATGAGAGTGGCTGTGAGGAAGAGGATGGGCGTGAGGATGAAGATGAGGACTCGGGCAGTGAAGAGAGCCTGGTGGACTCAGACTCGGATGCAGAGGAGAAGGGTAAAGTGGAGATCTGTGCAGCCATGGGCATGGAGAGGCAATTGCTGGTATCTCTGGCAATGAGCTCTGCTCTTGGGGAGGCAGAGTTCACCAGAATGCCCCAGCCATGTCTGCTCTGCGGGACTCGGCAGAGCCCCAGGGTTGCTGCAGTGCTCTTTGGGGTGCTGCTGCGCCCCAGCAATGTGAGTTCCTGTCAGCTCCTCTGCCCTCTCCATGTGCTGTGACTCAGTGGAGCCGTGGAAGTGATGCTCCCCATGCCTCCCAGCCTGACTTTCTCCTCTGCCTCCAGCTGTGAATTTCCAGGCCGACCTGGCAGATCTGACCTGTGAGATTGAGATAAAGCAGAAGCTGATTGATGAGTTGGAGAACAGCCAGCGGCGTTTGCAGACTCTCAAGCACCAGTATGAGGAGAAGCTGATCCTACTGCAGAACAAGATTCGGGACACGCAGCTGGAACGGGACCGGGTCCTGCAAAACCTCAGTGAGAACTGCCTCACCCCTGGGATCCCATTCTGACAGCCTCAAACCCCAGTTCCAGCTCAAGCCCAGCTAGCTCTAAGTCAAAGCATCCATCCCTTGCTCTGGTAGAGCTCTGTCATCCCTGTGCCCCTGAATCCTTGGCACCCCAAGGCTCTGCTTGTCTTGCCGTGGGAGCAGCATCAGTCAGCTGCACAGCTCTGGACCCTGTTGGTGCTGGAGAAGGATGGCGAGGCAAAGCCTCTTCCAGCCTTGAGCACCACTGTGTAAGCAGACTTCTGGGGAAACTGAGCAAAAGACCCAGTGGTGTGGCAGATCTCCAGGCTTAAATAGGGCAGGGTCACCCATGCGTGTATCGGTCTGCAGCTCTGCTCAGGACAGCCACTGTATCTCTGCTCTGTGCTGAGCTCTTCCAGTGGGTGTTCCCAGACAGACCCCCGTTCTTGATGGGGTGAGGGGGGCTCTGATGGGACAGGGAGGGACACAGTGCTTGGTGCCTCCAGGCAGGGTGTGTGGCTACGGGAGGATCCTGTGGCCGTTGTGAACCCTGTCCCCACCCGCCAGGCACCATGGAGTGCTACACAGAGGAGAAAGCCAACAAGATCAAAGCAGACTATGAGAAGCGGCTGAAGGAGATGAACCGGGACCTGCAGAAGCTCCAGGCAGCCCAGAAGGAGCACGCTCGCTTGCTCAAGAACCAGTCCCGCTACGAGCGGGAGCTGCGGAAGCTGCAGGCAGAAGTGGCTGAGATGAAGAAGGCAAAGGTACCTGGATGTGCCAGGGCAGGGAGGAGTGACTAGGACAGGCCTGGCTCCCCACTTGGAGCACTGTTTGCCACTCTGGTGACAAGTGCAGAGCTCTGTGTGCTGGGTGGGTGGTGCCCCGGGCAGTGGCACACGCGGCCCCTCCCTTGCAGGTGGCGCTGATGAAGCAGATGCGGGAGGAGCAGCAGCGGCGGCGGCTGGCGGAGACCAAGAGGAACCGGGAGATCGCGCAGCTCAAGAAGGAGCAACGCCGGCAGGAGGTGAGAGCCGTGTGCTGTCAGTGCCCCGTGCAGTGGGCTGGTCTGGCTGGGGAGCTGGTGTTTGTCCTGCTCTGGCACTCCAGGTGCTCACAGATATCTCGGTCAGTGCAGCTTGGTGAAGCTTCACTGGAGCCCACACAGTCCTAGCAGGGCACAGCTGGATGAACGGCTCCCAAAGGCTTCCCACAGCTCCTGCGGTGGCTGTGGGGGATGCTGTGGGAGGGGGGAACATGCAACCAGAGCCAGCTCAAGGCTGGGAGCCTGCTCGTTGTTAGAATCAGGAGTGAGATTGTGCCAAGGGGAGTGCTGGGACTGCAACCACAACTTCACTGGCTGGGTTGGACCTCAGGGGTGTCTTTTTCTTTCTCACTCATGCAGTTCCAGATCAGGGCTCTGGAATCTCAGAAGCGACAGCAGGAAATAGTGCTGCGGAGGAAAACCCAGGAGGTGAGGAAAGGGGGTTTCCTCCACATATGCCCCAGCTCCCATGGAGGTCTG
The DNA here is from genome assembly GCA_013400315.1 of Bombycilla garrulus. Taxonomy (NCBI): domain Eukaryota; kingdom Metazoa; phylum Chordata; class Aves; order Passeriformes; family Bombycillidae; genus Bombycilla; species Bombycilla garrulus. Next base: position 119,772 of record VXBU01015877.1, on the reverse strand, counting down.
GGCCCCAGTGCTTGGCTTGGGGAAATCCCATCCTTCAGACAGGGCTGGCTTTGGGAATGGGATTCCCAAAAGGAAGGGAGGGGTTTTATGGCTCAGGAACCAGGTGGGAAATGGTTGTAGGCAGCAGCAGAGTTCCCCATCCTGAGCAGCAGAGCCTTGTGGCAGGGGTGGGCAATGAGGGAGGAGAGGGAACCCCATGAGGCACAAATAGTCTTTGGGTCTATGGATCTGCCGCTCTCTGTGGGGACCTGGGGGTGATGCCAGTGGTTTAGGCTGGGTGGCGCTGCCCAGCTGACACCTTCTCTTCTGTCCTTCCTCGGGGCAGGTGTCAGCACTGCGCCGCCTGGCCAAGCCCATGTCAGACCGGGTGGCAGGCAGGATGAGCCAGAAGCCAGCCATGCTGGACTCGGGCGCAGAGGTCTCGGCCAGCACCACCTCCTCTGAGCCCGAGTCTGGCGCTCGCTCCGTCTCCAGCATCGTGCGCCAGTGGAACAGGAAAATCAACAACTTCCTGGGAGACCCCTCGTCCTCCATGAATGGGGCTCGGCCTGCCAGGTCAGGGCAGGGGCTGCGTGGTAGGGGTGAGCCATCCCAGGGGCCACTGTGCCTGGCTTTTGGCTGGCGGTGGAAGTTGAAGGGTGGCTTCTTAGTGTCCACTTGATCCATATTAAATGTGTCCCTGTGATATAAGCTGTGCTGGCACAGTGTGAATGTCACCTGGGCTTGAGCCCAAAGCTGGCCTTCCATGAGGATTAAATGCCATGGCACAAATCCTGCTGGACTCATTTCTTGTCCTGCTTTGCTAGGAAGAAATGGACAAGTTGGGCAGTGCAGAAACAGATGCATCCTCTGTTTCTGGCCTGCCACATCCCAAACATCTTCCTAGCTCTCCAGCATGGTTGTGGCCATCTGTCCATATGCCTCTTCTCCCCTCTGGCTGTAGGAAGAAGTTCCCCAAGAAGGGGACGAGCCAGACCTTCAGCAAAGCTGCCCGGCTCAAGTGGCAGTCACTGGAGCGGCGCATCTTTGACATTGTCATGCAGAGAATGACCATCGTCAACCTTGAGGCAGACATGGAGAGGCTCATCAAGGTGGCTGTGGCACTGGGGACAGAGAGGGCTGGGTGGTGGGTGCAGGACAGGGAGATGGACATGTGGACAGTGCTAATCCCCCTTCCCTTTTCCCCCAGAAACGTGAGGAGCTCTCACTGCTGCAGGAGGCGTTGCTGGGCAAGCGGGCAAAGCTGCAGGCAGAGAGCCCCAAGGAGCAGAAGGGTCTGCAAGAGCTGAACGAGGAGATTGAGGTCCTAGGGGCCAACATTGACTATATCAACGACAGCATTTCAGACTGCCAGGCCACCATCATGCAGATTGAGGAGACCAAGGTGGGCAGTGGGACTGGGTCTGGCTGGCAGGGAGAAAGTGAGAGTGTCCCTCTGTGGAAGGGCATCCTTGGGCACAGCCAACTGGGGCTGGGCTCTGGTCAGAGAACCCAGAGTCTTCTGAGCTGTCACTCTTGGTGAGGTTTCACCCACACAGTCACTTCTCATTAGGTGATTAATGACAGAGAGAGTTCTGGCAGGTCCTTGCATGTCCATGGACAGATGTCCCGCTGCCCTGGAATTTAGGGAAGCTGTGGCCCCCATTTGCCCATAGGGCTGGTGGTCACTTGTCCCCATGGTTGCTTCATGTGCTGGAAACATCCCAGGAGGACTGGCTTTTTCGCAGCAAAAACCGTCCAGGTTTTGTGTCCAGTTGTGATACTGGGCATACCACTGGGCAGCTCCCAACTCCCCTCAATGCCTGCAGCCTGAAATGGAGGCTGTGTGCTGTCCCCAGCTATCACCTTGATTAGCAGGGAGGAAGGGCTGCTGTTAATTCACGCTAGGCTTTGGGTTGTGGATTTGGGTGAGTCTGGTGTCTGTTCAGTGTCTAGTTTTGTGTTGGAACCAGAATTTCTGTAGCAGTGCATAAGCCCTTCAGAGTTGGGCAGACCCATGGCCGATCTCCCCAGAAGCCACTGGGCAGACTGGGGAGGGCGAGGGTTGGACTGGGCAGTGCTTGCAGGGTGATGGAAGTGCTTGCCATGGAGGCCCTTCCACCTGTCCCACATCCAGCAGCAAAGCTACCCTGCTGCATCCAGCTCGTCTCTCCATGTTTCAGGAGGAGCTGGACTCCACGGACACCTCAGTGGTGATCAGCTCCTGCTCCCTGGCTGAAGCGCGGCTGCTGTTGGACAACTTCCTGAAAGCCTCCATCGATAAGGTGTGGGGCCGGGCTGGGGTGTGGATTTGTGGCAGGGTTTCTGTCTGGATTCCTGGTGGCAAAGACCTGTGGCAGCTGCCTGAGTGCCAGCATTTCTTCCCCAGGGGCTGCAGGTGGCCCAGAAGGAGGCCCAGATCCGCCTGCTGGAGGGGCGGCTGCGGCAGACGGACGTGGCCAACTCCTCGCAGAACCACGCGCTCCTGGACGCCCTGCGGGAGAAAGCCGAGTCACACCCTGAGCTGCAGGCACTGATCCACAACGTCCAGCAAGGTGGGGCCTGGGGCAGGTGCATCTTCAGGCCAGGTGTGCTGCCTGTGGGATGGGTGCCCACCCATACTGGCCCTCCAGAAAGCACCTGAAAGCAGAAAGCCTCTCAGGCTGGCACCCTGGCCCAAGGGCCTTGTTCTGTGGGAGCATGTGGCGTGGCCATGGATAACAGGGACAAGGTCTGGGTCCTCCCACACGTCTTCCTGGGCTGCCCCCTCTGCTGCAGGGTTTGGATGGGCTGATGACAGTGGTGTCCCCTGTGCTGATGCATTGTCTCCCTCTCACAGAGAACGGCTACACCAGCACAGACGAGGAAGTTTCAGAGTTCAGCCTGGCCTCAGATGGGAGGTGAGCACCCAGCCTAGCACTGCCTGGGGTGGTGGCGGCTGGGGCACAATGTCTGATGCCATTCCTGGGGCGTGGATGAACAAAGCCCCACCTGGGCTTTTCTGTGGTGCTCAGCCCTTGGTGGGGGGAGCAGGATGTCTTTCAGACATGAGCAGGGAGTGAAGGCTTGGTCATTCCTTGGAGAAGGGGTGCTGGGGAGCAGAGTATGATCCAAAGAGTCTGGTGAACCAGTGGCACCAGCTTTCTGAAGAGAGTTTCACACTGAAGGTCCATCTTTGTTCCTTTCTCCTTGCAGCATCTCCCAGTCTTTCACCATGAAGGGCTCAGCAAGCCAGGATGACTTCAAGTTCAAGGTTAGTTGACCTGTTGTGTGGCCTGGTCACAGAGGGAGGAGGGATGGAGGGATGTTCAGTGATGCTTTAGGCCTCTACTCTGCAGTCTGAACCTTGGGGAACCAGGCTTGGCATAAGGCAGTATGGCTGCTCTCTGGATGGGCAGAACCGAGGTCTGCTGGTACAGTGAAACACCAGAGACTTGAGAAACAGCCATCACAGCAGCCAGTACCTCTCAGATCTGAGTGGCACCGAAGATGTCCCCACGCAGGGCAGAGGTGGAGGGAAGCAGCCATTGTTCTGTACAAGCTGTCGTGTTTGCGTGGAGAGCTGGCTGTGACGGGCATCCCAATGGGACGTGGGGGAGCTGCTTTGTGGCCAGAGGGCACAAACTCTTCCAACCCACAGTGCTGGCTGCTCCCACTGCCCCCCGTGCTGCCCACCCCTGAGCCCTGTGCCCTGCTCTAGGGAGAGCCCAAGCTCTCGGGGCAGATGAAGGCAGTGTCAGCTGAGTGTCTGGGACCCACGCTGGACGTCTCCACCAAGAACATCACCAAGTCCTTGGCATCCCTCATGGAGATCAAAGAGGACGGGATCGGCTTCTCCATCCGAGACCCCTACTACAAGGAGAAGGTGTCACGCACCATCAGCCTGCCCACGCGAGGAAGCACCTTGTGAGCATGGGCTGACAGTGTCTGGGAGGCTCATGGGCCTGGGGGAAGCTGTGCCTGACCTCTGGAGGTGCAGAGGGGTGAAGGGGAGCCCAGTCCTGCATCTATCCATGCTTGGCTACAGCATGCAGTGGTGAATTTCCTCAGCAGGGCTTGGAGAGTGTGTAGGATTGCTGGTATCCTTTGCAGATGGAGAGGAGGATGCTTCAGGAGCAGGGAAGGAAGGGGGGTGTGAGGGTCCCCAGCTCCCTGCTCTGGGTTATCAACCTTTTTGAAGGTGTCTTGGGTTGCCAAAAGCCTCTCCACTTGCTGCCTGCCTTGAGATTGTGACTCCAACCCAATCTCTTGTTTGCTCCTCTGGGGGAGGACACAGGTGTTCATTCTGAAGGGATTCTAGTGCAGGGGTAGTCACCCACTCTGCTTTGTTGACTTGCTTCAGTCCCAGGCAGTCCCGGGGCTCAGACACTTCGCCTCTGACGCGGCGGAAATCCTACGACCGTGGGCAGCCTGCCAGGTGAGTTCAGGAGACTTGGTGACACAGGCAGGGAGGCTGTGTGGCCCAGAGCAGTGGGGAAGGATTCTTTCTGGGCCCTGGTGTGTCAGTCAGGTGCCAAGTGAGCAGTTCCCAAGTCATGTGTCCCTCTGATCCTTTTGGCTCAGGCCTGCAGACATTGGCTTCACACCACCCTCATCCCCACCCACCCGTCCGCGCAACGACCGCAACGTTTTCTCCCGCCTCACGAGCACCCAGAGCCAGGGATCTGCCTTGGACAAGTAAGTCCTGCTGGGGTGAGAGTGTCTGAGTGAGAGGAACCCAGCCCATGGCAGCACTTGGCAGGTACCGAGTCCTGTGGGGGTGTATAGGAACACCAGGGCTTGGATTGGCTCCAGCCAGTGTTCTGCCACTTTACCTCCCTGCTTCTCCCTGTGGTGGAGCAGCTGCCACGCCAATGCTGTGCTCCTGCCCGCTGTGCTCCCCTGAGCTCACAGTCCTGGCCTCTGCCTGGAGACAGGGTGGTGCCAGACTTGGAGCCCTGGAAAGGCAAGGGAGCAGGATGGGGTGAGGGGGTGAGGGCTCAAAGGAAGCTGATGGACTGGCTTCCACTCAGGAATGCTGCTCCAGCCTCTCCTGGCAGCAGGTCAGGACTCAGATGTTGCTAGCAGCGCTGGTGTTCCCTGATGGAGACCTGCTGTCTGATCCTCACATACCCTCCTGCTCTTTGCTCTCCCCTGGTTCTCCATGTGTGCTTCTCCTTCTCCCTCCCTCCACTCCTTCTCTCCGTCCTACACTGGCTTGGATGCAATAACAATCTTCCACCCCTGACTCCACTGCTGCCTTCTCTAGCCTGGGTTTTCTCTCCCATAATCCTGCTAATTTTCTGCCCCTAGGTCTGATGACAGCGATTCCTCTGTCTCGGAGGTGCTGAGGTATAGACAACTTTCTATTTATTATCCCTTTCTCCGCTCCTCCTTCTCTCTGTCAGATGCCTGCTCTCCCTGTCCCCACACGGTCTGCCTGCAGCTTGCTGCTCTACCCCCTCCTAGCTCGTGTGTCTGTCCCCCCCTGGCATGCCACCTCTGGTGCCTGCTGCTGTCCCTCAGCTGCAAGTTCAAACTGTTTCTGCTTGGATTAGCCCTTGGTACATGGTGCTGGGCTCACTAATGGGTGCTGGCTGCTTTGGGTTGGCAGCATGTTCTCCTCAATCTCTGATGGTTTCTTGCCAGCATGAGGCCACCACGTCCCACCCCTTCCCCAGCTCTCCAGCAGGATGGTGAGATCGTGGGGAAGGGTGCTTGCAGTACATCTTTTGTGCAAGCTTCTTGCAGGCAGTTATCTGAGGTTCACCTCATGCCTGGTTGTGCTTCCCTGGTGCTGAGTTGGAAAGGGCCAGTCTCTTCTCTAAAGAAATCAAGTCAGATCGTGCTGCAGAGCTCAGCCTTGGAATTAAGGTTCTCCTGGGCTTCTCCCCCTGCATCCACCTGACTATAGAGATTTCCCAAAACAAGGGGCTCATTTCCCCATCCTTTAGGAACATGGCAGCCTTCCAGTGCCTAAAGGAGCCCCTATAACAAAGAGGGGGAGCAACTTTTACATTGGCAAATAGTGACAGGACAAGGGGAACAGTTTAAAATTGGAAGATTTGGACTAGATGTTAGGAAGAAATTCTTCCCTGTGAGGATGGGGAGGCCCTAGCACAGGTTTTCCAGAGAAGCGGAAGCTGTCTCATCCCTGGAAGTGTCCAAGGTCATGTTGGATGGGGCTTGAAGCCACCTGGTCTAGTGGAAGGTGACCCTGCTCATGGAATGAGATGGTGTCTGAAACCCTTCCAGCCCAAACCATTCCATGATTCTGTGATCAGCCATCCAGCACCCCAGTGCCCCCTCACTCTGCCTGTGCCCTGAGCTCCTGCAGGTCCCCATCACTGGGGAAGTGACACCAGACCAGTCTGAGCTGGGTCACCCTGGGCAGTTTGTAGTCAGGCAGCCACTCAAAGCCCATGGAAGATGCCTCACTCTGCAGTGCAGGGATTTCCCCTTGGATTCAGTGTTGCTTTGGGACTGGTGGAAGCACTGGGAGTGAGGGGATGGCTGTTGGCTTGGCTTTGGTCAGTGCAGAGCTGAGGAACATCACATGCATGTGATTTCCCAACCCAAATTAATGAGCCTGTGCTTGTCCTCATGACTAATGCAAACCTTGCCCTTCTCTAGCCCCATGCATCAGTTTCCCTGCCTGTAAGAAGAAACTAGCACAACTCGGGGTCCTGTGGCTGTGCTTGATGACCAGCCACATCAGGGCTGCCAGGGGCCACACACGGGGACACAGGGGTCAGGCTCATGGTCCTCAGCACCCCGAGCATGTCTGAAGTGGAGGGGATTGGCAGAGATGGTCCCCCAGGACAGACAGTAGTGTCCCTTGGAAGCAGGTTTGGCAGGGGTAGGTGCTCTCCTGCCCAGAGCCAGCAGTGGGATCAGGAAAAGCCACTGCAACAGGGATGTGGGGTGCTGGTGCTGCCCTTTGTCACCCTTGTGATCTGTGTAAAGGAGCGAGGGCCTGTCTCCAAATGTCCCCAGCCAAAGGGTGACAGCCTCCAAGTGATAGGGCTGGACATTATCTGAAACATTATCCCAGCAGAGCTTCAGCTTCAGGCTGGAGAGGGCACAGTTTGCCCCAAAATGGACCTCAGGGCCAATGAACTGAGTCTCCTGAACTGTCCTGGGTCTGTGCTGGTGAGGCACAAGAGGTTTGGGGGCAGGGCAGAGGTCACTGGGCAGCCTCCCCCTTTCCCTGTCCTATTGTTGGGGCAGGGGTGGGCAGGGACTGCCCGTGGGAGATTCCTGGGGTTTCCAGAGACCTCAGCTCAGGCATGCCATGTCCAGGTGGAGGGGCCTGTCTCACTGCTGGGCAGGGGAAGACGCTTAATGTGAAACAGCTCACGATGTTTTGTGCCCTGGGACTGTGGGCACAGTGCCTCTCCACCCCTGCACCGTACCTGTTCTCTCTCTCCTGTGAAGGGGCATCATTAACCCCGTGGGTGGCACCAAGAATGCCCGGACAGCCCCGCTGCAGTGTGTCTCGGTGGCAGAGGGACACACCAAGCCTGTGCTCTGCCTGGATGCCACCGATGAGCTGCTCTTCACTGGGTCCAAAGGTGGGTGGTGGGCACAGGGGGCAGGGAGGATGCAGGTGCTGTGGGAGCAAGTTGGCATTGGGGACATGGGGAGAGTTGGGCATTGCAGGGATAGTCCCTGTCTTCAGTCTAGTGCCACCCTTCCAGCCCAAACTGGGGCTGGCTGGCTCCTTTCCCCTGGCCCTGTGTGTGGGGGCAGAGGCTCATATTGTCCCCAGGCCACCATGCCCTCAGAGGAGACACCTCCAACTCTTGGGCATGTTCTTCCTCCCACAGACCGGAGCTGCAAAATGTGGAACCTGGTGACAGGCCAGGAAATCGCTTCTCTCAAGGGTCACCCAAACAACGTGGTGTCCATCAAGTACTGCAGCCACACAGGGCTGGTGTTCACCGTGTCCACGTCGTACATCAAAGTGTGGGACATCCGCGACTCGGCCCGCTGCATCCGCACCCTCACGTAGGTGCAGCTCTGGGGCACCCGGGGCTCTCTGGGCATCTCTGGCTTTGCAGGAGCCACTTCCAGAACCTGCAGGGGTGAGGGACATGGCCAGGTACCAGCTCCTTTAGTGCCAGTTCGCAGTGCTGCTTCCTTAGGGAGCAGGGAGCTTGGGAGAGTTTGGGGTGAGTGAACTCATGGGGACCTCCGGCAGTAAAGACTCAGGGTCATAAAATCAGAGAATATGCTGAGTTGGAAGGGATCCATCAGGATCATCAACTCCATCTCCTGGCCTTGCACAGGACACCCCAACAATCCTGTCCTTGCCTGGGAGTATTGTCCAGACATTTCCTGAACTCAGACAGGCTTGGAGCTGTGCCTGTTCCCTGGGGAGCCTGTTCAGTGCCCCAGCACCCTCTGGGGGAAGAACCCTTTCCTGATATCCAGCCTAAATGTCCCCCAGCTCAGCTCCAGCCATTCCCATGAGTCCTGTCACTTGTCACGAGAGAGAATAGATCAGTACCTGTCCCTCTGCTGCCCCTCATGAGGACATTGAAGGCCCCAGTGAGGTCTCCCCTCAGTCTCCTCCAGGCTGAACAAACCAAGTAACCTCAGCTGCCCCTCATGAGGCTTCCCCTCTGGACCCTTCACCATTCTCATGGCCCTCCTTCGATGCTCTCCAGTGGCTTAATGTCTTTTTTATATTATGGTGCCCAAAACTGCCCTGAGGGCTTGAGGTGAGGCTAGCCCAGTGCAGAGCAGGGTGGGACAGTCCCCTCCTTTGACCAGCTGGCAGTGCTGTGCCTGGTGCATCCCAGGACACTGATGTCCCTCCTGACTGCCAGGGCACTGCTGACTCATATTCAACTTTCCATTGACCAGGATCCCCAGGTCCCTTCCCACAGCTGCTCTCCAGCCTCTGTTCCCTACTGTATAGACACAACCAGGGTTGCTGTGTCCCAGGTACAGAATCCAGCCCTTGCCCTTGGTAAGGGTCAGGAGCTTTGAAGAGATTTTTCAGCTGTTGTGGAGGTGGCCACGAAAGCTGGCAGCTCCAGCAGGGGGGCACAGCCCCAAACAGCATAGTGACTGGGTAAATCACAGGCTCTTCAGTGGGAACCTTGGGTCTCTGTGAGGAGTTTGAGGACCAGAAAGGAGCGTGGAACAGACTGTAGCTGTGGCTGCCAGTCTGGAGTAGGGCTCAAAGCTTAGGACAATATGGTAGGTCAGAGTTACCCACTTGCTCTGGCACAGATCTCCTTTCTCTATCCAGCCTCAGCTCACCTGCCTTGGCCTGAAGGTGCTTCTCTCTTGGTACAGAGGCCAGTCCCTCTGCTTCCCTTTGCTGGATGCCAGTGCTCACCAGCTCTTCCTGTGGGAAGCAGAGAGGCACAGGAGAAGAGCAGAGGGGCTGTCAGCTGGGAACCAGGGTAGGATGCTCTGAGTCATGCACAGACCCTGCATCCTTGGCTGCCTTTTCAGGCCTGTGGGACAAAGCTTTTGTTTGTCCCATCATGGCCAGAAAGACAGATACTTCCAGGGCCTTTCCTCAGTGTGGGATCCAGCTGTGCCAGTGTTTGGTTCCTCCACGGCTCTGGTCTCATCCTCCCCCTTTGAACTGTCCTTCCTTTAGGTCTTCTGGACAGGTGATCTCCGGGGATGCGTGTGCTGGGACCACCACCCGCACTGTCACCAGTGTGCAGGGGGAGCACCAGATCAACCAGATCGCGCTCAACCCCTCAGGCACCACGCTCTACGCTGCAGCTGGGAACTCTGTGCGTGTCTGGGAGCTGAGCAGGTGAGGGCTGCTGGCCTGGGCACCACATCCTGTGGGTGCTGAGTGGGCACTGACTGCTCAGAGTGGCCTGAAATGATCCCCCTGGGGAAAATGAAAGCCTTTGGTCCTGGCTTTGGAAGTGGAAGTGGAAGATGTCTGGATAAGGAATTTCAGGACCCTTTCCTATGGGACTCAAGGAGTGATGAGCAGCATTGGAATTATGTGGGGTGGGGAGCTTTGTCTGTGCACTGGGCAGAGCTCAGCAGAAGGGAAGAGACAAGTGTGGGGTGAGCAGCAGGGCCCTGATTTTCCTTTGTCCTTCTACCTGCGCTGTGGGCACTGGGCTGTGAACCCTGTGCTGCAGCCTGGGCTCTGCAGCCAGGGGTTGGCACACTCGGGCTGTTCAGCCAGGGGTTGGCACACTCCGGCTGTTCACCCAGGTGTTGGCACACTCCAAGGCTGTGCAGCCCGATGTTATCCCACTCCAAGGCTGTGCAGCCAGGGGTTGGCACACTCAGGCTGTGCAGATAATGTTGGCACACTCAGGCTGTGCAGCCAGGGGTTGGCACACTCCAGGGCTGCCTTTCTCCCCTGGAACCATGGGGAATGGGGTCTATGGGGTCTCCCTGCCCACTCTCCCCCAAAGGGAACCACCCCTCCAGGGGCAGCCCAGGGCTGGGGGAAGCTCTGCATGGGAGGGCCCGTGGCGTGAGCTCCAGCACGCAGCAGGGCCTGACCTGTGCCCTTGCACCCAGGCTGCAGCCCGTGGGAAAGCTGAGTGGCCACATCGGGCCGGTGATGTGTCTCACAGTGAACCAGACGGCGAGCAACCACGACCTGGTGGTCACAGGCTCCAAAGATCACTACGTCAAGGTACTCTCCTCCTTGGGGAGCAGCACCCCAAGTCCTGTAGGGAAGGCCAGATGTTGGCAACCCCTCACTCTTCTCTCCTCCTGAAAGCTGAGCCCAGATTCTGTTTTCACCTCTGCATGTGAGGATTTCACTTGTTTTCTCTTCCCAAACCTTGCCTTTTGCTTGGTCCACAATGCACCTTTGGAAAAGTTGCGTTTGTCTCATGCATCAGTCTCATTAGACTCTGGCTGGGATTTGCATGTGAGGGCTGACACAGATGAGCAGCTCACCCTGTTCTGGCTCAGTAATCCTCCCGATAAAGATGCCTTGTGCCTGCTTGGTCACAGCTCTGGCACAGCAGGAGCCTGTCCCTTCCTTTCAGGTTTTAGCCTGAATTAGAGCTGTTACCAGAGTAGTGAGGAGGGTGGTGAGATGGTGAGTGAGACAGGATCCCACTCACCTGTCAGCTTGGCTCCTGAGGAGTGTGAAGGCTCACTCATCATAAGTAAAATGCAGCAGAGTGGGGCTGTCCCTGGTGGCAGATCTCCTCTGCTTGTGGCAGGACCCTCAGCCCCTAAAAGCCTCCAGTAGCCAATGCTCTGTCCCATTTCCAGCATCACTCAGGTGCCCTGAGCTGGAGCACAGAGGGTGGTGGCCAAACTCCCCAGGAGAGGGCCAGCTCTGTCCCCAGTGCCACCTGTGGTTTGTTACCTGCTGCTTTTCCCCAGGTGTTTGAGATCACGGAGGGCATGGTGGGCAATATTGGCCCCACTCACAACTTCGAGCCCCCTCACTATGACGGCATTGAGTGCCTGGCCATCCAGGGAGATGTCCTTTTCAGCGGCTCCAGGGACAACGGCATCAAGAAGTGGGATCTGGAGCAGCAGGAGCTTATCCAGGTGTGGAGGGGAGCAGAGCACAGGTCCTGCGGTGATGCAGGGCGGAGGGGGGCTGCTGCTGGGGCCAGGAGGTGTGTCCAGGAACCTGGGGGTGTGTCCATGAACCCAGAGCCAGTGTACCGAGTGGAGCTCACCAGGGAGGGCACTTCCAGTCCTGGGACATGTGTGGGTGAGGATCAGGGTGTGCTGTCCCCCACCCAGCAGAGTGCTTGGGCTCACCAGCTCTCCTTCAGACAGACTTTGGCATCAGTTTCAGTGTGGGGGCTGGTGTTCCACCCTGAATTCTGGGTTGTTGGCTACTGCCCAAGGGAGAAACCAAGCCATGACTTTGGAGCCCATACCCTTGGCCCCTAACTGGGCATCACCAATTCACGGTCCCGGTCAGTCCCAGGGTGTCAGTGAGGACCTGAACTCCCTGAGACAATGAGGATCCAGCTGCCCAGGAATGGCTGCATGAGCCTGCCTGTGGTGCTGCAGATGAGGTTGGTCATGACCTCTGCTCTGTGCCTGTGCCGACAGCAAATCCCCAATGCCCACAAAGATTGGGTCTGTGCCCTGGCCTTCATCCCCGGGCGCCCCATGGTGCTGAGCGCCTGCCGAGGAGGCGTCATCAAGGTCTGGAACGTGGACAACTTCACCCCGGTCGGGGAGATCAAGGGGCACGACAGCCCCATCAACGCCATCTGCACCAACTCCAAGCACATCTTCACTGCCTCCAGGTGAGCCTCGGGTGTTCTGCCCCCATGGCCCCTGGGAAGGGGAGACCCTGGGTTTGAGCCATCCCCCCTGGGCCTGGGTGGGGTGTGCTGGGTGAACAGGGAGCAGGGAGGGAATTGCAGTTTTCAGTCCCTCTACTCCTTCATCTCCTTTTGCCCACTGTAGCCTGCCCATGGCCGGGCCTGCTCACCCCAGTGCCAAGAGCTGGCCCTGGCCATCCCCCACTCACGCTCTGGTGATGCCCTGGGTTACTCTCCACGCAGGGACCCCTCTCCCTTGGGGCTGGGCATTGTCTGCTGCTCTCGGGGAGCTCTTCAGCAGCAAGACTCTGATATCCTCTTTTCGACCCTGTCCCTTTTCTCCCTTCCTTTTTCTCTGTCTCTCTCTGCCTCTCCTTCTCCCCACCTCCCATCTGTGCCACAGCGACTGCCGGGTAAAGTTATGGAATTACGTGCCTGGGCTCACCCCTTGCCTTCCACGACGCGTCCTTGCCATAAAGGGCCGTGCTACTAGTCTGCCTTGACCCTCCTGCTCTTTGACTCTCTTGCTCATATGCTCTTCTTCCGTCTCTCCTTCCCTTTTCTCTCCATCTCTCCCTCCCTCTGTCCCTCTCACTGTTGCTTTTGCTCCTCTCTCTCTTCCCCCCTCCCCCACCTCTTTTTCTCTGGTCTGAGCTGCTTCTTCACGGTATGAAACTATTCTGCGTTTTTCCCCACTTGATAAGTCTTTGTTAGAATGGACTCGCCCCCTTGTCCCAGTCATAGCCCTGCCTTGGTTTCACTTGCTTTTTGGTTTTGTTTTTTTCCTTGCCAAATGCCCACATCTACTTTGGCTACTCTGTGGGAAGCCATGGCCTGCCTGTGCCTTTGCATGGATAGTGGGTTGGGAGTCAGCAGCCACCCCCCAATCAGCCCATGCCCCAGGAGCAAAGCAGCTCCCTGGATATCACTGCTGGGACCTAGCTGGAGCTCATTCGAGGCGGGTAGGAGTCCTGGTGTGGGGTCAACCCTGGAAGTCACCATTTCCCTTTGTCCCCAAGTGCTGCCAGTGGGACGAGCTGGAGGCTGAGCCCCATTGGGCTTGCCTTCTCCCCAGAGTGCCTCAGACAGCGTCCTGCCACGGGAGAAGGGCCTGGAAGTCTGGGGGGCTGCATGCTGCCGTGGCGGGGGATGGGGAGCCAGCACCCTCGGGGGCAGTGTCTGTGGGGCTCCTGCCCCGACCCCTGGGTCATGCTGTCCCTCTCACCTTTGTTCCTCAGCGACTTGACAGTGAAGCTCTGGAGTGGGAGGAGGTTGCCTGCGGGGTCAAACTAGGAACTGCAGAAGGACTGGAAGGCGTGGGGGCAGGGTGAAGGTCAGGGTGCCTCCCCCTGCTCTCAGGACTCGGTCATCTACAGGAGCTCAGCCCAGGACAGGGATTTCTTTGTGCCTGACCCAACGGGGTGGACAATGCTGCATCTGGTACTTTGAGCACTGTCAGCTCCTGCGAGGAAGCAGATCTGTGGGGCACCAGCAGCTCCACCTGCACTCCTGCTGAGGTTTCTCCATGGTTCTCCAGGGAACAGGGAATGTTTCATTTCTCCTCTCATCCATCCTGCTGTAAGGACTTCTTAGGGTCAGAGATCCCTGACTCCTTCTCAGAGACACCCAGTTCCCTCCTGTGCCAGGTTTGTGTGTCCTGTGCTGTGCTGCTCCCAGGCTGGTTCCTGCAGGAGTCTTTCTCCACTCCACAAAGACATTTGGTGTTTGCTGGCCAGGACCACGACACAGAGGGTGCTTCTCTGGAGCCATTACCTGTGAGACACCTCTCCTATGGGGACTACAGAAGGATTTCCTAGTACTCCTAGCCTTCCCTATCCTCGGTGGACCTGCCTCCTGTGGTTAGAGGGGTGCACCTCCAAGCTCCTTTGCCATGTCCCACATGAGGCACGGCAAGCCTGAGAAGATCTGCGTCGGGCAACTTCCATTCAGACCTGCTGCAGTTCCCTCTGACATTCTCCAAACCCCAGCTGTAAACTCAACTGCCCCATGGCTCTGGGCTCTCCCCCACATGCCCAGCCTGCTCTGCAATGGGAAGGGCTGTTCAGCTCTGCTCTGGACATCGTGACCCCCATCAGGGATTTGTGGTGGGTTCCTGCAGTGAGTTAACCCCCTCGGGACAGAAATGAAGCAAGAATGGAGGTTACAGGACAAAAAAAAAACCAAGGCTGGACTTGTCATCCCACTGCTGTGGCTCTGTCAGTCCTTGCCTTAGGTTCTGCCCTCAGACCTCTGCCTGGACTGGAGCCTGCTTAGGTTGGGCCTTGCTGGATCCAGGGAGGGAGAGGACCCAGCAGGGCATGAGCAGCCAGAGTCCACTGTGGCAGGAGCAGAGCGGGGAAGGGATTGCACACACTGACCTCGCACAAGTCCCCTGATTCCCCCTGTGCTCCAAGGACAATCCTGCAGTGGATGATCTTGCACAATCTCATCTCCTTGAGGCTCTGGGGGCTCCACCCAGGAGTGTTTCCCCAGGGACGAACATTCTACAGGCTCTTTCCTTCGTCTCTCCTGTTCAAGGGGGGCTGGTAAGGCCCTGGTCTCACACTGGAACTTCTATCCATTTTTCCTATGGCCCACTGGACCATCCCCTGCTCTGTCCTGCCCTGGGCCACCCAGGGCACTTGTGGGATGGCTGAGGAGACCCCAGGATGGATGTTCTTGCCTCTCCTTTCCCCTTTGTCACAGAAGAAGCAGCACTTGAACTCAAGGATTTCTCCATGTGATCCCACCAGCACTGAACTGGGATCTTGGTGGCCAGGGGCTCCAGGACCTGCCCCATAAAGCACAGACCATTTCCCCTCTGCTCTTTCCAACCACGGTGATACCTTGACCAGCCCCAGGCCATCTGCCACCAGCCCTTGTTCCAAGTATTCTGGCTGGAGTGAGGAGATTCCTCTGCATCATGAAAGACAGGAGTATCTCTTGATTTGGTGGGGGAGTGGGGTTGCCTTTTTTGGGAAAATTCCATCCTACTGGCTTGCCTTGTTTGGAGGGTAAATGGTACACGTGTGTGTGTAACACCGTGTGTGTGTGTGTGTGTGTGTGTAACCCTGTGTGTTGTGTAACCCTGCCCAGAACAGGCTGGGCCCCTGTGAATGTGGCTGAGCCCTGCCCAGCCAGGACTGAGGACAGTGCTGAGGAGAGGTGCTCATCTTTCCTGTGTGACCTCTGGGACTGAGGCTGCGTCCAAAACTGCACAGAGACCTCAACACCCAGCAGCATGCAGACGTGGGGGTCTGCAGGAGGTGTCTTCCCACCAAGCCTGCCTTGGGGAGGGTTTCTGCACTCTTTCCTCAGCTGGTTTATCCTTTGCTTGGCTGGAGGGGCTCTGTGTGGAGGTGTCTCTGATAGTGAGTTTGGCTGTAGCCTGGTCCCATGTGTGAATCTCTGCCTGCTCTGAGATCTCCAGTGCCTGCCCTGGAGCTTTCACTGCTCCCTACTGCCATGGCTGAAGGGGCTCTGGGGGACCCAGGGTCGGACCTGCCTTGCCTTTTGCCACCAATGCCTTCCTGTGTACAGGCTGTAAGTGCCTGTTTAGTGTTCCAGGACTCAGTGACCAGTCCTAGATGATGCTGAGCCTCTCTTGCTGCTGTGTCCAGCCGCGTGTTGAGGGGCTGCAAGGCTCTCACAGCCGTGGAGGGAGGGAGCTGATGCTGGGGCATTGGTGTCCTGAGGCAGGGGAGGTTGAAGTGAGGAGTGTCCTGATTTAGGAATAGTATTCTCCAATTTAGTGCTCCCATTAAAACTGTGCACCACTCGCACCTCATCCCCATCAGGGTGGAGAGGAGAACTGGAGGCACAAAAGATGATCATGGGTTGAGATAAGAACAATTTACTAGGAACAGCAGTGAGATAGAAAAACAACCCTGTAAAACAATATTAATAACAAAAGTATACAAAAGAGAGAATGATTCACATGCAGAATGCTCAGCCTGGAGCCCTGATCACAGCCATGTTTTACTGACCAGAGTGGACCTCTCCAGAAGAGAAGCAATGGATTCTGCCTCTGTGTGTCTCAGTGGATCAGGGTACATTGTGTGCAAAGCCTTATGCTCTGTGGATCTGCTGTGCCAGCCTTGGATCCACCCGTTCCCACAGAGCCCACTGCTGCTCTCCCCACCTGGCTGGAGGCAGGGCCTCTCTGGTTCTCGTCATGTACTCACTGCTTACTTCTTGCAGATGTGAACTGGAGGTGAATTCAGGAGGATCAGAAGTGACATTAGCCCTTCTATTCTGTCTGAACACCTGCCCTCTGGAAACTGGAGTGGCATTTATCCTTGAAGAATTTCCTGCAGTTGTTTTTCCTCTCAACTCACACACCCATGCTGCCAGTGCAGAGGTGGGTTTTCCATCCTTTTGTCCTCTCTGTGGTCTTGCAGGTACAGCCATAGGTTGCCTTGTGGTTGTCCTCTCTCTCTCAAGAGGGGGCAGTTGCTCCTAGCAGCAGAGACTCTGGACCATACTGGTATGGCATGGGACATTTCCTCAGTCCACAGTCCATGGGCTGATCCACAGTCTTTGACAGTCTTTACACAGTTGAGACAGACACAGGTTGATAGGAAGGAAAAAGATCACCATCAGAGTTTGGGAGCAACCTTTAACACTGTTTGTTGTCCTTCTGTTGACATCAGTGCCGAGGAGCCTGTGCTCTGTACAGCCTTCTGTACACTGGACCTCCTCTGCATCTGCAGGGGACTGGTGGTTACTGGAATCCCCAGGGACTCCCTCTAAGACAGTGAATTCCCTCAGGTACTGGGTACCCTTTCTGTGGGGTTCCGTCTGCTTGGGTGCACTACTCCATCATCCTGGAGGGAATACCTTTGTCAGGAGTTACTCCAGAGGCTGAGAGTTTCTGTCCTCTTCCCAGTCCCCTTGTCAATGCCCACATCCCAGGACAGGGGCTTCACTTCCATCTAGTTTCAGAGTGTGGGCTGTGATATCCCAGCATTGGAGCAGTTGGGTCACCAGGGGCTCAACCCTGGCAGCTGAAATCTCTTCACATCTCAGCTCACCTGGGGATAGGGATTGGGTGATTATCTCCAGCCCTGCCTCTTCCTCCTGTTGTGAGGGCCCTGCTTCCTCTTTATCCTCTCTGTGCAAACTGATTTGGACTTGGATTTCTTCTTCTGTATAGGGGTGACTGCTGCCAGCACGGGTTGTTCCTGTGGTTCAGCTGCAGTTGGATTGGCCACGGTGCCTGTTGCTCTGCTTTGCTCCTCCTCCCCCTGAGGCTGCTGTCTAGTGAAAAGCAGTGTCTGATAAATGCTGACTAGGGCCCAGCACAGTGCAATGAGTCACTCCTGGCTGGAACTGCCGCAGCATTCTCCTTGCAAATGCTCTGCCACTTTTACAGCATCTTGTACTTGTTCAGGGGGATACTTCCAAACCATTGGAGGAGAGGATTTCTTCCAAAAGTGGCCCATTTTCTCCCACCTTTCATGCCAGTTATGACTATTCCCCATCAGGGTAATCTCTGAATAACCTCCCTAGAAATCCCTTTCTTGCCTCCAAAGATTGTGTGGACTGCACTAAGGAGACCTGTTTCCTTAACATCCAAAGGGAATTCAGAACTTCAAAAGCTGTTTTAACAGAGCTCAAGAAGGAAAACTGGGTGAAAGACTGGGGAAAATTATCGTCCCCTGATCCCCCCACATTCTAGTTATGATTGTTAATGGACTCCCAAAGGTTGTGTCCGAGGTAAGGGTAGGAGAGCAACAGTCAAGACATGTCCCAAATGACCCTCACTGCCCTTGGTGTTATCATGTCATAAACTGAGATCCCATAGTACATCAACAGAGCAATCCTGACCCCTCTCCCTGCTCTGAGAAAGAGCACTGTGATGGGAATATACAGAAATATGTACAGGGTAAGGTACCCACAGGAGCAGACCAAGCGACATTGTGACCAGTGGCTCAGTACCTAATACAGAAAATGTTTAGATCAAATTTGTTTCCAACCCACTGTGGGCAGATCTGTTGTTGTCTCAACCGTTCAAGTCCTACCTTGGATGCCAAAGAAAAGCTGTTGTGGTTTAGGATTGGCATTACCCAATTTAGTGTTCCCACTACAATGGTGCACTGCCACAACCCCTACCTCCTTCCTTCTCCGCGGTGGAATGGAGAGGAGAACTGAAGGCACAAAAGGTAAAAAAAATGACAGGTTGAGATAGGAACAATTGACTGGAAACAGCAAAGAGATAAAAAAAATTAACAGTGACAATATTAAAAACGAAAGTGTATAAAAGAGAGCAAATCACGTGCAAAATGCTCACTACAGTGCATGCTCCCCTGATTGGAAGAGATCCCTTCTCCCTGGAAGAGACTCCCTTCCCCCTGCCCCAGCAATGATGTGAGGTGGTATAGATGAGCCTCTGGGTTCTGGCCACATCCCCTCCTGGCCACTGAAAAAATTAACTTTCTCCTGGCTGGAACCAGGACAGGGGTGACTGTGATCCCATAGCTGTGTGTGTGCATGTGTGTGTGTATGTAGGTCTTAGTACCTGTGTGGGTTGATGCTTCTCATGCAAAAGAGCATTTCTTGGGTGTTGATCTGGTTTAGCTACCTCACGGTGCAAGCTGGGTGCTGTTGTCATTTGGTTTCGTATTGGGGATGGGGAGTTTGTGGTGTAAGACTTTTTTTTTTCTCTTAGTTATTGTTATTGTTATGGTTTTGACACTTGAATTCGTCCTGGGGACAGGTGGCCTCACTACCACCTTGCTGCATGTGTGAGCCACCCCCTGTGTTCCCCTCCCTGCCTCCTCCTGGGCAGGGCAGCAGGGCTGGAGTCCCCTGCACTGCCAGCTCCCACCTTTGGAGTGGGATTCCCCAGCACAGCTGCAACACTCAGATTTTGCTCCCATTTCTAGTGGGATTCCTGGTCTGAGGATCTGTGGTGTTGCCACTGGTAATTCAGTTGATTGGCAGCTTGGATGTGGCTCCCATCTTGTCCCGTGGAAGGCTGGAAAGGGGACTCTCAAAGGCTCAGTTCAGCCCGTATTTCTTCCTCTGCTCTCACAGAGAATTCTGTGGGTGTGATGAAGTTCTCAACTGGGAAATGTCTGTGCAAAGCACACTGCTGGAAGGGGCTGGTTCTAGCCACCACTTTCCAGAGCCTGCTGCAGCTGCAGGGCAGCAGGGACTTGGTGCTGTAAAAGCCTCTGATCAAGCTGGGGGTGATCTGTGAGAAGCTGATTCTGGTGTATGATATTTGATTTTTTGCTCCCCAAACCTTAGTTGTGTCTAGATTCAGTCCCAGGCACTGAACATGAACAAGAGTAGCCCTGGAGCTCCCCTTAGCCCTGCCTGGGGCTGGGAGCTGACCCGGGCCAGCCCTCGCTGTCCTGGCACAGGAGCCTGGGGAGCTCTGAGCCACACGCTCACTTTGGGGTGCAGGTGCTCCCAAACAGTAAAGCACAAGGTCCCACGTGCAGGTGGGTCTAGGAGGGGTGGCCCCTTGGACCCTGGTCCTTCAGAGCTCAGCTGGGACCATGGGCCGGGGCAGCTGAGGTGGAGGTGGCCTGGGGTGAGGGCTCTGCCAGTGGCCGTAGCTGAGCTGTTCCAGCCCTTCACCCTCTGCTGCTGCTCCCTGCAGTTCAGGGGCCTGGCTGCACAACTGAAGTCCCCTCGGTGGTCTCAGAGCCCCTCTGAGAGCCCCTCCAGGGCAGGGACAGTTTGGAGCTGCCTTTGTACCATGCACCTCATTTTCCTTTGCGCTTGGGCACTGTGCTTTGTGACGAGGGTGTGATCATACCTGCAGTCCTTCCTCAAGTTGCTGGGTTATGTTTTTTTCCCCAGGGCCTAACTCTTGCTCTGGGGGTCTCCTCACCCCCAGCACATGGGGGGCCAGCTCCAGCCTCTGCAGAGGGTGCAGGGCTGCCCAGAGCTGAGCTTTGTACAGCAGGGCTGGACAGGAGTCAGGAGCCTGAAAACACTGGATCCCCAAATCACTGTGAGCCCTCCTGAGCAGTGTCCCCTCGCTGTCACCCACAGCTCTGATGACACAGGATGGGCTGGCCAACTGTGAGGAACGGCAGCTCCTGGGTCCCATCCTGGACCCCCCAGGTGCGTTGTTCCTCGCCAGCACCTCTGAGCACAGCTGCTTTGGGGTCTGCTGCCTCCTGCCTTGATGCTGCAAAACCAGTGCCTGCTTCGCACGGTGCTCTCCCGGTGCCCCACACCGGTCCATCCCTGCCCCACACTGGAGAGAGTTCAGGTACAATCCCTGCCGAGCACGGGGTTCTAGCTTGCTTTCCACAGGCTCCCTGCAGCTTCACTGTCTCCTACAGGCTGCATGTCCTCCTGAGCCCCCCTCACCCTTCTGGGAAGGGATGAGGACCCCCAGCCCCTCCAGGTGCTGCATGGTGCTCCAGCTGTAACTGGGACGGAGGCCAGCACAGACCCAGCTCCCAGAAAAGTACAGCCCTGCACCTTCCTCCTTGCCCCAGGGCTTGTCCCCTCATCCATCACAGCTCCGCCCTGGTTCCTATCAATCGCTCCTCCTGTCCTGGAATCTCCAGGTCCAGTCCCACACCAGGCTGGGGTAGCTGCAGCACTGTGTCACCTGCTCCATCACTCCCTTCTGCACGAGGAGCACAATAGCAGATGCCTTTTCACACTCGGAGATTTTTCCAGAGGCCAGCTGCTCTGAAGGCTGGTGGTGTCTCTGTGGGGGTTGTGCAGCCTGGCCCTGGTCTGGGTTTGTCAGCGCACGAGGTGTGTGCGTGTGTTTTATACCTTGGTGTGTTCCTGTAAATAGTGTAAGTTATTGTGGTCTCCTGCTGTACGTTTTTCAATGGCCGTGTTTGTTTCTTGCCTTTTTGTCTTTGCAAATAAAATGTTCTTGACATGAAGGGGTGAAGCACAGAGGTGGCTTTGAGGAGGGGAAGGGCACAGCCAGGAGCCTCCCATCCCCTTGTGTTCCCATGTGCCTGGCCCAGGGGCTGGGGATAGATGGGGAGGGGGGCCTGTGGCTGCAGCCATCTGGCCCTGCCCCATGGACTGGAAAGTGTTCCTTCCCACGACGGGATTAGACCCCTTAAAGGTCCCTTCCAGCCCAAACCAGTCTATGACTCTGTAATCCTGTTGGCTGGGACAAGATTGGAGAAGAGGAAACAGTGTCAAGTTGTTCCAGGGGAGGTTCAGGTGGGATACTGGGGGAAATTTCTGCACCAAAAGGTGTTGGCAAGGGCTGGTTTAGTGTGAACGTGGCAGTGCTGGGGACTGGCTGGACTCAATGATCTTAGAAGAGTTTTCCAAACTACATTTCCATGATTTTGAGATGCCCTGGCCCCCTGCGGGCAGCAGGTCCTCAGGCAGATGGGGCAGAACTGATCTTAGTAGGGGAAGAGTCAAGGGCCCGACTGAGCTGCCCCTCTCAGCGAGGAGGAGGGTTCCCAGCAGGCAGAGCCAGCCCCTGCAGGAGCCAGAGCATCCCTGAACCTGCAGCGTCAAATCAATTCCCCCAGCGAGGGGTCTGCAGGTCCCCCGACCATGAGGGGGCAAAGCGCTCCTGGGGGAGGGGAGGGGAGGGGAGGG
>VXBU01015877.1:0-97835 GCA_013400315.1 Bombycilla garrulus | reverse complement strand
AGATATTTTGGGGAGATGCTGGGGGTATGCAGGGTCCTGCCGAGGGTGAGGGGGGATGTTTGGGGGGTGCAGGGTCCTGCTGGTAGGATATTTTGGAGAGATGCAGGGAGGCGGGGCCCGCAGGAGTTGTTGCAGTGGGGGATGTGTGACGCGGTGCCAGTGTGTGGTACCCCCCGAGGTGACGGATGCTGGAAGCCAAGGACGCTAGGCAGCTCCTACAGGGTGGGGAGGGGGACAGCGACCTGGACCTGCAACCCCTCAGGGGGCCGGGCTCAGCTCCGGCAGTTTCCATTTTCTCGTTTCCAGCCAGCCAGCACTGGCTGAACTGGTCAGACAGAGCAGCCAAGTGGGAGCTGCCAGCCTCAGGCTGTGCCCACACCGACCCCCAGACCCTCCCACACACCCCTGCCTGGGCACCCCCTGTCCTGCGAACCTGGGGCCACAGCCCGGCTTCAAATACACCTGCAATGCTGATCATGAGCAATGCCAGGCCAGCTCTGTCTTTGGGGGCTGGCAGTGACCAGAGGTGTCCCAGCCCCCAGCACTGTACCCTGCCTCACCCTCAGCCTGTGACATGGCTGTCACCTTGGTGTGAACATCTGTACCCACAGCCACCATGGTGCTGCCAGGGCAAGGGGCAGCCTTGGGTTACAAATGTGGGGCTGTACTGGGCCCAATTCCCCCTGGCAGGGCAGGTGACATTGCAGCATCCTGCTCCCACCTCGTGCCTCAGACATTTGTGGCACCACAGAGACTTTTTCTTGCCAGTCATCATGTCACCATGTCACACCACACTCATGGTCACCTCTTTCTTACTGCTGCAAGATGCCAAGCCTGGGCTGGCAGCACCCTGTGCCACACACCCCGTGCCTTGCACCCCACATGCCTAAAGGTGCACTGGGCTAGCAGCACGGGGACAGCAGGGACACAGCCCTGGGAGCTACCAGCGCTGGCAGTGAGATGCTGGCAGCCCTGTGCCACCCATCCTCAGGCTTGAGGGGGAGTTGCTTTGAGCCCATCAGGGCTGTGGCTGCTTCTGGGCAGGGGAGGGTCCTGTGGGCACCATTCTGCACCTTACTGTGCCCCATGGCTCTAGGGAGGCCATGGGGACACCTGAGAAGAGGCTTATGGCCTCCCAAACTCCCAGCACAATGTTTCAGCATCTTTGGGGAGTGGTGCCCATGGTGATCTCCCCAGGGCCCATTATTGGGGTCACATCAGTAGACAAAGGGCAGGAAGGGCATTCCTGCAGGCAGGAAAGCTGGAGGGTACTTGCAGGGGGTTGGGGAGGATAGCTCAGATCCACTGACCTCCTGACTCCCAGCCCAAGGGGAAGGAAGGGGCAGGCTGATTCATGGGAGGACCTGGAGGGTGCCTGTTGTGCCAAGCACACATCGGAGCTGAGGGAGCCCCTCTGCCACAGTCACTGGTGCCTCCCTGAGGTCAGTCTGCTGGAAATGGGGTGCTCAGGGTGGTCTATGCCAGACAGCCCTGCCAGGCAGCCACCAGACTCCCTGGGATGGGAACAGCTGTGGGAGGGTGGGCTGCACTCAGCTCAGGCAGGAGACTCCCAAATGCCACACGGCCACCTCATCAGCCCTTGGCCGCACGGCCACCTCATCAGCCCTTGGCCGGTGGCCCAGAGGATGGCGCAATGTTGGCATGTCCCACCCTGCTCCAGGGCCACCTGCAGTGTAGTGGTGGTTGGAAAAACCTTCCCCAGGGGCAGCTTTCCAGCCACATGCACTGGCAGCCCAGTGGGCAGCCAGGTCCCCAGGCACGGGGCAGCCCTGGGCTCAATCCCTGGCTGGATCCCTGGCATGGTCAGGCCCTGTGTCTGCTTGCCCTGGTGGCCCTGGCCTGCCCTGTGGCAGTAATGGACAGGTGGCTCCCTGGCAGGGGGATGTCCCTGTGGGATGCTGTGTCCAGGAAACAGGAGGGCCTGGCAGCACCCGGCACTCGTGACTGTGCTGCGGAGGAATGAGGCTGGGGTGGGTGATCAGCTGGTGGCACCCGGTGCCTCCTGGCTGGCACACTGGCCCTACCTGCCCCGGGGCCTGGGGGATGTGGCACAGGGTACAGGGCACAAGCCACCCTGCCTTTGTTGGTCCATGTGCCAAGCCGGAGTATCCAAGTTTGCAACAGTTTGTCACCTCAGTGTCACAAGAGATGGTTTGCTGCCAGGTTTAAGGTGATAAGGACCCTGAAGTGACAAGGAGGCAGCTGTGTGATGCCAGGGTCTGCTGTGCTCCCAGGATTGCTTCAGTCTGCAGTGGCATGGATGTCGCTGGCTCGGCAAAGAGCCAGACCCAGGCAAAGAGTTGCCCCAGCTTTGGCTAGGACTGGCCTGGGCTCCCTTGCCAGCAGGGCTAAACCCAGCAGGACTGTACCTCAAAAGGGCCCCAGGTACCCCTGCCCAAGGCCAGAGGGGCAAGAACCAGCAAAGGTACCTCCCCAAATGCATCCCACAACCCTGCCTTGTCCCTTGGCACATGTCCCTGATGAGTGTGCATGCCTGCCAGTGCCAGGCATGTGTGACATGGCAGGGTATGGGCTGTCACAGCTCTGCAGCCTGTCCCAGACCTCCCCCAGGCAAAAATCAACCCGTTCTGACAGACAGAGCAGCAATTCTCAGGGACTTGCCTGGTCTCTGCTCTGTCCCCACAAAGACAACCTGTCCCCACCTGAGTCCTGCTTCTGCACTTGCCCTGTTCTGCTCAGTCACTGAGACCCTGCTCTAGGAAATGTGTGCCTGTGCCATCCAAGCCTGTGCTCCAGGCATGGCCAGGGCACACACACATGCACCTGCTGACTCCCAGGGCTGGGCTGCCCCCTGGCCAGGTGGGTGCCTGGGGCAATGTCCTGGTTCCGTTGCCACAGGCAAACCCCAGGTAGGGATGTATCGGCCCCAGGGCCCACCCCAACCCCATGGGTGATTTTGGCTGCAGGAGCTGGGTGAGCCTGCTGCTGTGAGCAAACAAACATGAGCCTGGCAAGAAAACAGCCCGTGAAGCCAGTGTGGGTGAAACTCTGGGCACCGGTGGGGCACGGGCTCTGACAATGATTAAACTGGCCAACCCAGATTTCCCGGCAAGGCAGCGCAGGGCTGGGACCCGGTGGTTCATATTATGCAAATCACCTGGATCTGGGAGCATGAACGTTTGGGGCTGGAATTCCCCTCGGGCTGCCAGATTGTTACGCCGCCCAAGCTATAAAAGCGGAGACACGGGCAGGGCTTGCCCATCGGCACCAGACTCCCGGGGCCCATGAGCAGTGGCTAGTGGCCAGGCCGGGCTCCGTCTCCCCTTGCTCCTCTCTGGATTACCCGCCGCTCCTGGATTTGCCACCACAGAAGGTACCAAAGCTTTTTTTGCCGAGGCCCGTTGACGTTCCTGAGCCCAGGACAGCTGCTTTGCTCTCCTCCCCGTGCACCTTCGCTCTCACCGGGGGATGCGCTTTGGCCTTTTCTCGCTCCACGTTTGCTCTCCCACCGCAGCTGACAGCCCTCGGGGGGCCAGCGGGACAGCAGCTCCCCTCCAGCCTCCTGTCTGTAGAGCAGACAGCTCGGTTTGGCTTTCTGGAAGGGCCGGGCAAGGGCTTGGTCCCCTCCTAGCAGCAGTGATTGGGATGTGCTTATTGCGACTGTTTGAGAGGACTGGAGCTGCTGGCACAGCAGTGGGCAGCGGGGCAGCGGGCTGTGCCACGGAGCCCAGCAATGGCCGAGAGCCCGAACCCCCCACCCACGGAGGGGCTGCGTGTCACTGCTCTCTGCCAGCCACCTTCTTGCTGTCGCCTCATTGTGGCCGGCAGAAGGGTGAGGCCAGGCTGCTGGGGACAGGGCTCTTCACAAGCAGAGTGACACTTCGTCCCCAGTTTGCTCTGGCTCAGCCTCCCTCCCTGCTGGCCCCTGAGGAGGCGGTGAGTCAGGCCCCAGCCCCAACCAGCAGGTGCTGGGTGCATATTTCTGCAAAGTGACCTGAGAGGTGACATGGGTGGAGGGAGGGACAGCCCGACCTCACCCAACCTGACTCTGGTGCTGCAGCTGCTGTAGGCCCGGGTCCCTCTGCCTCCACAGGGCCGTGACTCACTCTCATCTCTCGGCACAGAGCTCGATGGCAGGATCCTGTGAGATCAGCAACATCTTCTCTAACTACATCAGCGCCATGTACCAGCCGGATGAGGTGCAGCCCACCTTGGACATGCTGGGACACCTTGGGGATGACAGCAGCCTGGGGCTTAGCCTCCCTGCCAGCCAGCCCCCAGCACAGAGCACAGGTAGGACCAGGGGAGTGGCAGTGGTGGCACTGGGGAGCTGGATTATGGGGCAGTTGTGAGGCAGTGCCGCTGTCTGGGAAGAGCACTGCAAGGTCCTTGTCCCAGGGGGACAGGTCAGCAGCTTCCACCATGCCTCAGTTTCCCCAGGGAAAGTCCAGAACGCTGTGGGAGGACACCCTGGGTGGCACAAGGTATGTGCTGAGAGCACATCTGATTTATAGAGGGGATGGGGGAATCACCGTCCTCCTCCCACAGCACAGCCATGGCGACAGGCTGCCAGGGCTCACCAGGAGCAGTTTAGAAGTGCAATCCTGGTGATGGGGGCCATGATGTGATGGTGCTCAGGGAGGCATGAGGAACGCAGCAGTAGAGCAGGGTGGATCGCAGCACAAACAGGACAAACAGCACTGAAACCAGCGATGGGGGAGTGTGAGGTCATTGCTGTCTGCAGGGCAGGGCCCTACGGACCCTTTAGTGGCACAACTCTGTGAGTGTCCTGGTGTGTCCTGCAGGATCACCACTGGACCAGACCAGGTGTCCATTGGCCAGCAGCAGCCCACACGAGGCACATGGGGCTGGCACAGCCACCCTGCCCTGAGCCCTGCTCTCCATCCCTTGCAGACAAGCCGGAGTGGTTCAGTGAGCTCCCGTACTTCTGGACCAAGGTGCAGGTGCTGGAGTGGATCAGCTACCACGTGGAGAAGAACAAGTACGATGCCAGCTCCATCGACTTCTCCTGCTGCAACATGGACGGGCACACGCTGTGCCACTGCAGCAGGGACCAGATGCGCCTCATCTTTGGGCCCTTGGGGGATGAGCTCTACGACCGCCTGCATGAGATCAGTGAGTGCAGCAAGGTCTCCTTCATCTGCAGGCCAGGCAGCTTGAAGAATGAGTTTGAGAGCCCTTTGCTAGCACAGGATCCCCTGCTTCCCGGGCACTGCAGAGGCTGCGTGGGAGGGAGTGGGGGCACACACCAGAGTCCAAGCATGGCTGGGCTCAGCTCCCAGTATGCACTGTTCCCCTTCATATGGAACAGGCTTTGCTAATCCTAGTCCTTCACCTCTGTAGCCTCTGATGAGCTGAACTGGATCATTGATTTGCTGGAAAAAGAGGATGCGACTTCCCAGACCTTCCTGAACTCCAGCCACCTGGGTAAGAGAGAGGACCTGGCCAAGCCTTTTCCCCAGGGATCACATACTGATGGCAGCAAGGCTAACCCCTTCTTCCCTTCTCTGCCCCTTCCAGAGCTGGGAAATCCCTGTGGCAAGGACTCCTTGGAGGACTTAAAGCCCACAAACCCTTTCACAGACTTCACCTGCTTGCCTGGTGCCATGTCCCCAGGCAGCTCTGATGTGTCAGGTCAGTGTTTTGACAACGGTGGGTTTGGGTCTTGCAGTCTGGTGGTAGGGGAAGCGAGGGAATCAGGGGGAAAAGCCTCCAGATGCTCAGTGGTCTGAGCCCTGACCCTTTCCCTCTCAGGGCCTGTGATGTCCCACAGCCCCAACTCTCAGGACTCCGGTGGAAGTGACCTCGACCTCGACCCTGCAGAATCAAAGCTCTTCCCTGACGGTGAGTTGTTTGCTTCCAGACAGGAGCTGGGAGAGGAGGGCTGCCTCCAGGGCAGTTCTGCACTTCCTACCTGGCAATGATTTAGGGACAACACCTGAACACCCATCCTCACACTGGGAAAGAGGCAAAGGTCTGTTTCCCTGAGTGCTCTGCTTCTGTTTCTCTCCACTGAGCAGGGTGATGGGCAGGGCTGCGATAGCTGGGCAGTGGTGATCCTGGTGGAAAGGGGTGGGTGGTGGCAGATGGGTGAAGACTGCAGCCAGGGATCCTGGGCCCAGAAACCAGTATTTGGTATTGATCCCAGCTGGGAACACCAGGAATGCAAGGAAGCAGTAGGGTTTGGGGGAGGAGCAGCATGCTGCCCTAAGAAGTGTCAGGGATGAGGGTGGAATGAGGCTGGAGGAAATGAGGTGACCTTGCTCTCAGGGGATATTTCCCTGGGATATTTCCCAGCCTGAAGAGAGGATGCCGCTGGTCTCCAGAAGGACAGGCAGGGAGCTGCAGCCCAGCATGTGCTGCCCAGCCTGATGTGTGTCCCTGTCTGTGCACAGACCACTTTTCAGGCAGCAAAAAAGGGGATGGCAAACACGGCAAGCGGAAACGGGGACGGCCCCGAAAACTCAGCAAGGACAGCAGAGACTGCCTGGAGAACCGGAAGAGCAAGCACTGTACGTGAACCCTTCAGCCCAGGAGCCTGGGCTGCCTCCCCCTCTTAGCTTCTCGCCTTCATGGGCAATGATGGGAGGAGGGGCCTTGGCAGGAGGATTTAGGGTGATCCAAAGGTCTACGGACCTGCAGGAGCTTTCCTCCTTTACAGCTCAATCTCCTCTTTCAGCCCCAAGAGGCACCCACCTGTGGGAGTTCATCCGGGACATCCTGATCCACCCCGAGCTGAACGAGGGGCTAATGAAGTGGGAGGACCGGCGGGAGGGGGTCTTCAAGTTCCTTCGCTCGGAGGCAGTGGCTCAGCTCTGGGGCCAGAAAAAGAAAAACAGCAGCATGACCTACGAGAAGTTGAGCAGAGCTATGCGGTAAGTACCCTCCCTGTCCTGGGGAGGACCTGTCTCACACAGCTGGCTCAGCCCCACTGGGGCTCACCCTGAGCCCTCCAGCAGCTCCTTAGTGCATGGGGAGCCCTGATTCCACCTCTGTCTCCCACAGCTATTACTACAAACGAGAGATCTTGGAGAGAGTCGATGGACGACGGCTGGTGTACAAGTTTGGAAAGAACTCCAGCGGCTGGAAGGAAGAGGAGGTGCTCAACAGGAACAAGGAGCTGTAGGAGTCCTGGATGAGCCAGGGTCTGATAAGCCCCTCAGGGCCAGCCCTGAGCTGGGCTCCTTGACAGGAAACTTTGCCTGCAGCTGTGTCTGGAGGCTGCTGCCCCCCACAGCGTGTGGAATTCCGACCCTCGTGTGGGCGTGCTCATGTGTGCAGGTGACTGCCAGCACCGAGGTGTTCAGAGCCAGTATTTTGGCTCCAGTAGTTTGCAAACTGTGACTTCCCTTGCTGGATTGGTACCTCCAGCTGGAGCCACAGGGACTGTGGCTGTTTCAGAGCCTGAACAGATGCAAAGGGGAAGAGAAGTTCAAGCCCCACTGTGAGAGCCCAGCAGGTCTCTGCTGTCACCCTGTCACTCTGCCTGGGCAGAGGAACAGCACATCTGTGTGATCTGAACAGAGCTTGTCCCAGCTTTGGGGTCTTCCCTCTCACTGCTTGCACCGCGCCAGAGGTGCCCCCTGTCCTGTTCACTGCATGTGGGTTGGGTGAGACCCCCTTTGTGTAGCAGCTTCTCAGTGTGGCACCTGCTGAGAGAAGATGGGAACATTGTGGAGCTTCACCTGGCCCCAGAAGGCCCTCAGTGAGAAGAGGACGTGGGATGGCAGGGCCATGCTGCATTTTCAGCCTGGGCTGTGTCTAGAGACAGGCCTTTTCCCCAGAGTAGCTTCTAATTTATGTAACACCCAAAAAAAGCAGAGTGAATGTACAGATATATTTTTTCATGAGTAAGATGTTCCTGTGTGAGTGTGTGCTGTGGGGGACACAGGTGTGTGGTGGCAGGTGGTGATGCTCAGCTGGACTGAAGTGATGTCACAGGGCACAGACTGGTGCTGTGCCAGCCACAGAGGGGGATGCCAACCCACCAGGTGCATGTGGTTTCCTCCTTTTCAATGGAAATATAAGATGAATAAATTGTTGGTTTGTTGGGTTTTTGTACCTACCTGTAATTTTTCTTGTTTTTCTTAAACACGTGGTGAGGACCAGGCTCATGTTACTCGGAATGTCCCATGGCATGAACACTTGCACTGCTGTGGCTGGACCTGCCTGGTCATCCTGGCACAGAGTCACAGGATCTTCCTCAGGGTGAGGTGGGCTTGTCCCACACTGGCTCAAAGCCACCATGGAGGGGCATCTTACACCCACTCCCAAACCTTGATCCTTCAGAGAACCCTCTGGACCTGTAGCCCTGGCACTGGCCTTTCCTGGAGCACCGGCTCCAAGCCAGAGTCCAGCAGCTGCAGGCTGATGGGATGCAAAGCCCTGGGTGATCTGGGGATCTGGGGAGGGGATCTCTCAACACCCTCCACATTAATATCCAGTCCCAGCCTGTGGGGGGACCTGCAGCCTCTCCCTGGCCAGGGAGATGTGAAGGGATACCAAGAAGCAGCACAGGCTCTGCAGTATGATTAATACCTGCTCCTCTTCCAGCCTGGCTGCTTTCTGGCCTCTTCCAAGACTTGGGCGGCACAAGGACCACATCTCCAGAGGGAGGACTGCAACAGCCTGGCAGTGTGAGCAGCCCAAACACATCATGTTCCCCTTCTTGCCCAATGCCATCTTGGCTCCCCATCCAGCCCAGCGAGGAGGCTGGGAGGTTGTCTCAGGGACGCTCTCTCCAACCCACAGGATCTGTCTTGGGGTGGCCAGAGGGAATTCAGGGTGTTGGAGGCCAAGCAGACTCTCTGATCTGTTTCTCCCATGGACGTGGCAAGCAGCAGTGGCTCTTGGCTGGCACACACGGCATGTCACAATGAGTGTCTCTGAACACTGCTGGGCACCAGAGGACCTTGGTGCCACCCTGAACACCTGCTGGTGCCCAGGACCTGAATGGGGGCACACTGGGCATTGGGCACTGCTCAGTTCCTGCTCACTCCCAAAGAGAAAAGCCCTGGGACCTGCCCTCTGAGCCTGGGGCTGGACCAGGTCTGGGATGCTCAGGCAAAAGCTATGCCACATCCTTCTGAATGGTTTCAGCCACTGCCTGGAGGGACTACGGAAAAAAGCCAGACCACCATCAGGAGGATGTGGGGAGGTTTTACTGCCTAGACAGTAAAGGTGCTTTGCAAAGTCTGAGATGCATTTTTGGCAAGGGGATCCAGCCATTATCATAGAAACACAGAATCCCAGAACAGTTTGGGTCGGTAGGGGACATAAGGCTCATCTCATTCCACACCCCTGCCGTGAGCAGGGACACCTTCCACTCGACCAGGTTGCTGCAAGCCCTGTCCAGCCTGGCCATGGATACTTCCAGCTCTGGGCAACCTGTGCCAGGGTCCCACCACACCCATAGGGAAGAATTTTTCTCTTATATCTAATCTAAATCTCTCCTCTATTAATTTAAAACTGTTCTCCCTGTCCTATCTGCCCATGTTCCCCTACTGCCCTTCATTACTGCCAGAGACATGGTAGCAATCAACATCCAGCACGTGCAGGAGTGGGACACCTTGCAAAAGAGAGCAGTAAACCCTTCAAAGCAAGGTCTCAAACAGACCATCTTGGCTGTCCCCTGTGAACTGTGCTGACTGAAGCAGCTGGAATTGCTCCCAGTCTGCCTGGCCTCAGCTTGAGTGTGAGGTTGGTGGCTTGAGCATCCTCCTAGAGGTGCTGCAGCAACATCAAGGGCATGACCCCCCTGCTTCGCAGGGGCAGAAGGTGCCCATGGGCCAGAACCATCTTCTATTTCGTGGGTTTGACTGCTATTTATATCTGAAGTTGCCCTGCTGGTCCACCTGGGATGCCTGGTCTCATATGGAAGACATCTTTTCCTTGCCTTCCAATATGCTGGGCTGATGTTGTATTGCTCCCAGATACACGCTGGGATGAGGAGATCAGGGCTGCCCTGTGGTGCAAGAAGAGGTCACAGTCCGTGGGTGTGGACCTGGGGCCCGTCCATGGTCTGGGCTGCAGCCAGACCTCCATCAGGCTCCTTGCGTAACCCTCCCCAGGGAACAGGTTTTCCTGGCTGGTGTCTGCTGGCTTCAGTGAGTGGAAGGTGCTCTAGGTCCATCCCTGACCTCGTGGGTCAGGGTCTCTCCTCCAGAGAGCAGGCTGGAGGGATGGCAGGAGGGACAGTGGCACACACAGGAGGGGCCAGGCCAGCACACGGTGGCCCTCAGCATGTTTGTGAGCAGACAGGGGAGCGGGGCGAGCCCAACCCCAGGCTGGTCTCGCAGGAGCTGGCTGTGCTCCTGGCTGCTGTCCCTCAAGTGTGGGGTTGTGGGCGAGGTGTTTATTCTCCGTAAATAGATAACCCCAGCAGGCTGGCAGTGAGAGGGGAGCACTTTGTCACGCAGGCTGGTGCCCTGCCAAGTGCGCTTGTTTGCTCAAGCAGTTTCATTTCTTTCCCGCTGCAGTTTGTGTTACCTAACTGGCCTGGGACAATGTTTAACCAGCTCCAACAGCAGCAGGGAACCTGTCTGCCTCACCTCCTGTGCTCCCAGTGTCCCCAGTGCCCATCACTGCCATTGCTGAGTGGGTGGCACAGCAGGCACAAGGTTTGGGGCAGAGACAGGGGCAGGGATCATAAAGTCTGAAAATGGTTTGGAAGGGAATTTATAGACCACCATGATCCACTCCCTCTGCCATGGGGGACTGTTGCCCCTGCACACCTGCCACTGTTCTTGGTTGCTCCAAGCCCCATCCAGTCTGGCCCTGAACATTTCCAGGGATGGGGCAGCCACAGCTTCTCTGGACAAACTGTTCCCTCACAGGGAAGAATGCCCTCCTAAAATATAATCTAACCCTACCCTCTGTCAGTGTGAAGCCATTCCCTTTTGTCCCTTGAGGTCCCCCAGCTGTGTGGGTACCTTGTGAGAGAGGAGGAAGAGCAGGGGGGTGTGTGGGCACAGACAGGGGGACCAGATCCTGGAGCCTGTCCTGAAATCTGTGTGCGTCAGTGGGATGAAGAGCCAGGAAGGACTGGAGAAAGAGCAAGGCTAGAGAAATGCACACACATACACCAACGCACGTGCACAACCAGCACACACTTGGGGTAACCCCTACAGCGACCTCCAAGCCCATACTGAGCCACCCCAGCAGAGCCTCCCAGCACAATGGCAGGAAAAACAGATGATTTGTTTATTTTTTTATTCTCTTTGGAGGTGCCTGGATTTTATGGCTGTGGCAAGCCATGACAAGAACTGAAGAAAAAGAGGATTTTCCTCCAAGACAGCCTCCTCTCACACTTTTACCCTGGGGTTTGTTGGGAGACTTTTCCCATTAGGTGGTCCTGAGTAGAACGTGCTTCTGGCACACAGTTCTCATGGAAACATCTGAGGCACCCTTTGAGTCTCAGCATTATGGTCTGTTTTGTCTTCCTCAAGACTTCCCAAAGGGACACAGGGGGCATTTCTCAGCCCTGATCCCCCTTAGGGAAGAGGACAGTTTGCCCTGGCCACTGCTTCCCTAGGAGCTGTGACCAAAAGCAGCTGTGGCTGAAAGGTGCTGAGTGGGAGCAGACAAAGGGTGAGGGGAGAGGTTTCATCTGGACCAGCAAGAAGGTGTTCAATATCTCACATGCCAGACCATGAACTGCCCCTGAGCACAACAGCATGACCTGATTTTCCAGCCAAGCCAGACTGTGGCCATCCTTGAGCAGATCAGAGTAGATGGGAATGCAGTGGGGATGGGGACAGCTGGTGGGAGGCAGGGCCCATCTTTCTGGTTCCCACTGCTCCCGCTGCCTTCAAGCTCTCTGCAGTCCTTGCTGGCTTTCACCTTTCCTTACCCTTCTGCTTTGCAGCTGAGGGCAGAGCTCAGGGACAGCAGAGCAGGGAAGGCACTACGGGAACCATGCACACTCTGGGGACTGTGGAGGGGAATTGGTGCACAGCATGGGAGAAGAGGGTGTGGAGCAGGTGGAACCATTGCTGAGGGGTCTCGTGGATGGGGTGATAGGGGCCCTGCTGGGGGCAGGAAGGCGAATGTTTGGGGGGCCCTGCTGTGAGGGATGGGACTATTACATACCTGCACTTCTGAAAGTGGAACTGCAGAGGGGAGGCCTGCTGCTCAGATCAGGCATGGAGGGCACAGCTGTTGCGCAGGGGACCCACATCACACAGGAGCTGGGCAGGACAGTGCTGCCAGGGGTTCCCAGCAGGGTGCTGCCATGGCAGGCTCCAGCCCAGCCTGCTTTCAGGGCTGGGCTGGCATGGTCAGGGCTGGGCAGGGCCCCTGGGCTCCATCCCTGCTCCCCGGGCTGGCAGCAGTTACCTGGGGGCAGTTCCCTGGGCTCCCAGGACAGCCTCCCCTGCCTCACAGCCCCACGGTTTCTCAGATAATCACCCCCATCATGCTGCCAGGGCTGCCTGCTTGGCCAGGGCAGCTGCCTGCTGACAGGAGCTCATCTGGCAACCCTGGGCGGTTTGGTTGTTTAACAAGAGGATGGCTGTTCCCACTGGAGGAATGGGGAAGCTGGTGCAGTTGCCTGGAACCAGAGGCAGCAGGTAACCCGTGACACTGGGCAGCACCCCCCGAGCACAAGGGTACCCCCTGGGGAAGCAGGGTACCACCCTGGGACACAGACATGCCTCTGCCTGTTCATGCCCATCTTCCCCTCTCCCTGTGCTCAGCACTGTTTCAACTTGTGCATCCCACCCATCCCCTGCTTCCAGCCAGAGCTCCCAGGGGCTGTACCAGGACATCCTCTGCTTGTACATGCAGGATGGGACTGGAGGGTCCAAGCCCCCCAAATGGTTGGCTCCTGGTTCCCACTTTGTGACTCAGCACCAGGCGTTTTCCCTGCAGCCCCAGAGTAAAGCACAAGCTGCCCTATCAGCCAAGGGGAGGGCCTGTCCCAGCCTCCTGGACTCAAGCTGTGCTTGATGCTTCTCTGGGGTCAGGGCTCTGCTTGCACTCTGGCTCCTGCTGACCACAGCGGCTGGTTCCTGCTCCTCAAGGACAGGCCTCATGAACAGTTCGCCCAAAAATGTTGTTGCTGCCCCATCCCTGGAAGTGTCCAAGAACAGGCTGGATGAGGTTTGGAGCAACTTGGTCTTGTGGAAGGTGACCCTGGCCATGGCAGGGGGATCTAGCTGGATAGTCTTTAAGATCCTTTCCAACACAAACCATTCTAGGACTCTGATTGCATGACCTGATTCCAGCCCAAAGCTTTACTCTCACACAAGTTTGACCAATCTGCACCTCTGCATCCTCCCCAGCTCCTGTTCCTGCTCAGATGATTCCCCTCCTACAGAAAATACCAGATCTCAGACTGCCCACGTTGGGATTTATGTTCAGCCCCTGGTTTCTGGCATCCTGAAAATGGTCTTCTTGGGTGCATGTGTCCCAGCTTCCTTCACTCCCCTCTCTCCCTCATTGCCACCAAGAATCGCAGACCTGTTTCATTGTGGAAGAAAAAGAAATGTTCATTGCATTCTTGTTTCCTGGCCAGCCCTGCCCTTTGTTATCCACCAAATATGATATGGAGCCTGGCACTCCACCAGCTTGAAATGGAGTCACTGGGCAGAGAGCATGAGCTGGGGAGTCCAGGAATGGGAAAGCACAAACTGAAGGGCCCAGCTGAGCTCCTGACATCCCTGGTGGGCTGGCAGAGGCCAAAGAGGTTGTCAAGGACTGCTGCAGCTTCCATCACAGACATTTCACTTCAATGATCAACGCCTCCTGAGAGCTCCTGCCTTCCCACAGGCAGTCAGGCACCACTCGCTCTTCTCTCTGCCTCCCCCTGAGCAGGCCACACGTGGACAAGGCCAGGAACCCTTTGCCAAGCCATCATGGTGTGCGGTCCTCAAAGCCCTGTGTTCTGGAGGGGCTTGGGTTTGGTGATGAGAGCCCATGGGGATGGGGCAGCTGCAGATGCTGTGGTTGTGTGATGGGGGACAGAGCTGTGTGACCTCACAGGCTGCAGCTCCAGCTGGTATTTTCTTTCCTCCAGTCTGTGCAGATTCATTTCAGAGTGAGGTCACCAGGAGCCCTGATCGCCTCACTTGCTGTTCACCTTCCCCCCCAGTCATGGCCACATGCTCATCTGTAAGTTTTCACTGAGAATATACACAGTAAATTAAGGTGTTTGAGCTCACCAATACATTCTGGGCACATTATGGCCCCAGTTCAGCAAGGCACTAAGTAGCAAGAGTTATTCTTCAAAACCAGAATGCTGAAAGGCAGTGTGGCCAGGGCACTGCAACTGGCCTCACCTGCCCTGCTCCAGGTGCGTGAGCGAGGGTGTCCCAGCTCCCTGCCTTCCCCTGCTGCAGGACCCCAGCACAGGAGCAGTCAGAGAGGAAGGAGAATGCTGTGGTGGGGGAAGAAGGAAGATGAGGAGCAGAGGTGTTTGAAATGCCTGGGAGGAGATGTAAGGGACTGGTGAGAACTGTAATACAGGAGCTACCCTCCTGCTGCATTGCAATGATGCCTAATGGAGCCAGAGACATGGGGAACCCCTTGTTATGCCTTTCATTGTGTCCATCCAACCTGAAGGGAAAGGGAAATGTCTGTCTCTGGGTGCTCCACAAAGGATTCTGGGGGGTCCTGACCTGCAGCACTGAGTATGTCACAAAGGCAGCTGATGGCCGGAAATGTTACAAGGGCACGCAGGGAGGAAATGGGAACAGCTACACAGTCAGTGTGTCACCCTGTGGCAGGCCAGGGAGGTCAGCACCACCATGGCCACGGACGGGAGTATCACAACACTCCTGTGTGTCTTCCTGGCAGGATTCTAAGGGTCACTGAGTGGAGATAGGACACAGGTATAATAAAATATCTGGCCTGCTGTGCCATGCACTGTGTTTTGCTGTGGTGTTCACTGTATTTCCCTGCCTGCCTGCCCCTGAATCACAGAACTGTTGGATTAACTTAGAGACCATCTTGTTCCACCCTCTGCCATGGGTAGGGACACCTTTCACTATCCCAGGTTGTTCAAAGATCCATCCAGCCTGGCACTGAACATTTCCAGGGATGGGGCAGCCACAGCTGCTCTGGGAAACCAGGGCCTCACCACCCTCACAGCCAAGAATTTCTTCCGAATATCCCATCTATCCCTGCCCTCTGCCAGTGGGAAGCCATTGCCCCTTGTGCTGGTATTTCAGGCCCTTGTCCACAGTCCCTCTCCAGCTTTCCTGGAGTCCCTTTAGGCACTGGAAGGGGCTCTAAGGTCTCCCTAGAGTCTTCTCTTCTCCAGGCTGAACAATTCCATGTTCCCTTAGTCTTTCTTGTCACTGTCCATGACACCAGAGGTTTCCATCTGCCCGGTGTGCCTGTTGGGCAAGACAGGGCTGGTGGTGCCCTGAGAGTTGTGGGCACACCAGCTGGGCACAAGACAGCTTTGCGTGTCTCTTGCGTCAGCCATGCTCTCTGCCAGAGCCCTGGGGCAAAGGTGTGCTTGGGGCTGAGGTGTCAGAGTCCCCTCCATCTCTAAAGCACGGCATGAGCCAGGGAGATGAAGAGCTGAGGATCTAGTACTGGTCATCCCAACACAAAACCTTGGAAGATATCACTTCACATTGATCTGGCTGGGGCCAAATCCCCTTGCCTGGGCTTTCCTCGTCCAGGGAGCTCACCGCCTGGGTGATGGGCTTTCTGCTGCTAAAACACACCCCAGGGCAAAGTGACTGGGGCCACAGTGGCCAGGCCATGGATGCCAGCCTTAGCTGGGGTGCATCCAGCTGGCCGAGGGGCTGCCATTGTGTGGCTGTCAAGTGCCAGCTCCTGTGTGATCCTCAGGCTCCCTGGAGAGCTGGCAGTCCTCCAGCCTTTGCCTTCAGGACTGCAGGTGAGCAAGTCCAGGCCTGAGCCTGCTCTTGGGCAAAAGGTGGGTCTGACAAGATCTCATCGCTCCAGGCCTTTCTAAAACAAGCTGAGTTTCAGAGCACTCTTTGTGGGAGCCACAAACACCAGTGCCATTACATAAGGCTCATTTGGGGAGTGCGCAGCGGGGTGAACTCAGAAGAAGCCTGGTTCCTGGGCCACAGTGGTGCTGCAAAAACCAGGGACTTTGGGGCCAGGTCCTGAGGGATGAGACAGTTGCATTTTCCCCCTGGGATCTACATTATTCCAGCACCAGGAGGATGAGAGCCTCGGCTCTTTCTGACACAGTGGGCACAGGGTGCTTTGTGCCATCTGGAGGTCTGCACAGGCCCCTGGGTGTGGAGGTGCCTATCCCAGTTTTCTTCCTTGCACATTGCCAGTGTACCCAGTTGAGCACAGCAAGACCTGGCTTTGTCTAACACTGACCTCCAGCTGGTGGCATCTGAGGTGCTGTCCTTGTCAGGAGTGAAGCCAGAGCAGGCAGCAGGTCCAGCAGGATGCACAGGAAGTGTCTGGACCCAGGTCTGCTTCTGGCACTAGCCAGGATGTTCTGTGTAGGATCCAGAGGGGCAGATGGACACTGAGTCCCTTGGGGTTTACCCGAGGAGAAGCCCTTCACCTCCTCCACCCCAACAGGCTGGTGAAATCCACGTGCAGGAAACCCTTCTCAACAACAGGACTGAGGGAGGGTGTCCTGGCATGTGCCTCAAGGGCTCTTTGAGCACAGCAGGAGAGGAGATAGGCACAGGGAGGAGCTGATTGCTGTCCCCTCTCCCCGGGCACATGCAGGGAAGCCCTGAGGCTGCCAAGGGCCTCTGGTACAGGGAGCCCTTCCCAAGCCATCCCAGGGAGCGGGTCCCAAGGGTCACTTTACCCGTGGGCAGGTCCTCAGCCTTTGTGCAGACCCATCCCTCCTGCATCCTCCCTTCCCAGAAGTGACGGTGGCAGGCAGTGGCAGGTGGCCAGCTCCACCTGTCTGACAGGTAGAGCAAGGGTGGGGGCAGTGGCTGGCACCGGCTGCCTGTCCCAACCTGCCGGGGTCCTGCCAGGAGTCACCTGCTGCAGGAGCAGGAGGAGTGGTGCCCCCAGCCCCAGTGCCACCATGCAGGGACAGCTCTGCTCCACGACAGAGGAAAACCAGGAGGTGATGCACTGCTAGGTGAGGATTTCCTGAGAAAGGGAGTTGGGGTTGTTCATGCTGGAAAAGAGAAAGCTCCAGGGAGACCTTAGAACCCCTTCCAGTGCTGAAAAGAGGCTCATAAAAGAGAGGGTGAGCAATTTTTGCACAGGAAGATAGTGACAGGACAAGGGGGAAGAGTTTTAAACTGAAAAAGGAGAGATTTAGATTAGATATCAGGAAGAAATTCTCCCCTGTGAGGGTGGTGAGGCCCTGGCACAGGGTGTCCAGAGAAGCTGTGGCTGCCCCATCCCTGGCAGTGTCCAAGTCCAGGCTGGATGGGGCTTGAAGAAACCTGAGATAGTGGAAGCCCATGGCAGAGGGGTGGAACAGGATGACCCTCAAGGCCCCTTCCAACCCTCAAGGCCTTCCCACGATTCTGTGCCTCTGTGACTCTGTGATCCTGCACCATGTCCTGTTAGCCACACGCACTCAGCTGCACATGCCTGACCACACATACAGGGGGTCACAGAGGGTCAGACCCTGCAGACACACAGGTATGGGCACATCCAGAGTGTGTGACACAGGAAACGCTTCCAAACATAGAGACACAGCTGATCCAGGCAGAACGTGAGGGTTACAGACAGTCACACACGGACACGCACTGTGCACTGCACGTACACAGGGACACGCAGTATGTGAGTTGCAGGTGTGCACACAGACACACACAGAGATGCACTCTGCAATACTCAGGCGTGTCAGCAGCTACACACAGGGCAACTCACACTCAGTTACTCAACCAAGTCCCCACACAACTCCTTAGCCATGGCCATACACACGCCCTCAGGCAGGCTGCACCCCATGGTGATGGCCCAAGCCACACACATGTCCCACCTCCATCACCCACAGAAGATGCCCAGGTGTCCCCTCACCCTCAGCCAACCATATACACCCCAGCCTGTCTGTCTGCTTCCAGCTCCCTGGACTGAGAAGGCCTTTGGGATGGGGAGAAATCCCTGAGGGGTGCTGATGGGACCAGGGAATTACAGTGGTGTGTCATGGCCTGATCCAGCCCTGCTGGAGGCAACAGGGAAAGACACCTGATGATACAGGGTAAGTGTTCCCTGTTTTGAAGCAGAAGAACCTCCAAGTGCCAGGAGCTGACCCCCAGTGTTGCCTGGTGAAGGTGCAAGCAGACCATGGGTGCTCTCTTGCCCATCCCCATCATTTTATCAGGACATGGCAAAGACAGGCTTGTACCTGCTAGCCAGCACCCTGCCTGCTCTGGCACCTATCCTCCCAAGTGTGTCCCCAGCAGGGGCTGTGAGGCAGTTTGGGCACAGCTGGGCAGTGTCCAATGGC
Organism: Bombycilla garrulus; assembly: GCA_013400315.1. NCBI lineage: Eukaryota > Metazoa > Chordata > Aves > Passeriformes > Bombycillidae > Bombycilla > Bombycilla garrulus. The sequence goes on along the minus strand of VXBU01015877.1, from coordinate 79,465 downwards.
TGTGTGACCCCACGCTGTATATTTTCTTTGTTTCAGTCGCCACAGATTGATGGCCTCAGAGCTGCAGGGACAGGCTCATCTGGGGTCAGAGACCTCCAGCATGCACAGCACCTCAGCATTAACTGAGAGTCACAAACACCCTCCCGGATCTGGCTGGGCCACTCCAGCCCTGAGTGACAACTGGCAGCATCTTGCCCAGCCACTATCAAACAAGCCAAACACCTTGAGGTCTTGCAAAGGTGCTGCAGACATCTCAACCCCCTCACAAACCAGGCTGAGGTCTGGGCTGTGCCTCTCTCCTCCAGGCAGGGGTGAGTGCCATGCAGCTGCCCAGATGCAGAGGTAGGTGGGCCCTGGCAAGCCAACCACAGTGGGTCATGCACACCAGCCCAACTCACTGGTATCTACCTCAGTTTGCCCAGGCAAAATCCACCAAGCGTCCCTGGGACTGTGGGGTGTGGAGGACACGAGTCCAGGACACAGGGGTAGGGTGATGGAGCTCACCGGGATGAAAGCAGCAATCAGGTCTCCATGAGGCAGGCACGCTGGCCAGGGTTCAAAGCAAACTTCTGCCAACTGAGGGAGGTGAGGAGGGCTGAGGGTGCAGCACAGCAAGGGGTGACTTGGCATTATGCAGAATTCCTGGTGCACAGGGTTCTGGGGAGACCAGTTCTTCCTCTTGGACCTACAACAGCATGTTGGGAATCTCAGTGCAGAGCCTACAGCACTTTAACTTCATTACCCCCTTGTTCCCAAACAGTGAGCAAATCTGACTTTTCCTGAGGAAACAGACACCTAACATACGGGTGTGCCACAGGGAAAGCTGGATGGGGAAAGGGCCATCGGCTGCAGCTCCGATGACCATGTGACTGTCTCCCACTGCCCCGGGGTGGTGATGAGCTCATTCCGCTGTGGTTACCCTCCGCACAGCATGCCAGGTGCTTTGTCATGAGGCAAGAGGAGGAGGGGGAACAGGTTATTCAAGGTCCGCGGGGCCTAGGGCACAAACAGGGTGAGGGCAGGGGTTGGGGTAGGAGAGCTGGGCCGGCTGGCAGGGTGCAGCCCGCTCCCCTTTCCACAGGAGCTCCAGGAAAGGGGGGCTCAGGAGGGATCCAGCGCCAGGCACCGCGGTACAGCCACAGGGCACGAATGGAGGGAGCAGCAGACTTTGCCCCCGCCTACAAGGTGTGGCACAGAGACTGAACAGTCTGCAGGGCATAATTATCATCAAAGCCGGAACAGGTGGGTTGGGACCAGGAGAGGTCATATTTGGGTCAGGTCAGGAGAGCTGACCTGCATAGGATCAACAGAATGCCCCTGTGGTGGGTTTTGCAGCATGATAGCTTCCTTCCAATGCCTGGGGCCCCTCAACAGTCACTGTCACATTTCCTGAGAACCAGCAGCTTCAATGTCCCCAGATGGACCAGAACAATTCCACAGCCCTGGAGCACCCTCCTGCCCTCCCCAGGCTCTTCTTTGCCACCTGTCCACCAAACTGGGCAAACTCCTTTTGAAAAGGAGAGGCCACGACCCTGCAAGGTACAGGGACCAGGCAAAGTCCCTGCTCTGCCATCCCAGGGCATTGGACCCTCTGGGCACCTTGGAGACCTGGTGGTGCTTCACAGAATATTGATCCTTCTCTTCCACTCCAACCACTGCTTTTCCTGCTGGCAGAGTGTCCAGCCGAGCCCCTGAGCCCCTGAGCCACCCCTTTGGGGAGGCTGTAGTGCTGTGCCCCCTTCCCCTGCACCATACCCCGACACACACACACAGACGCTCCTCTCACGCACATCCCAACCCCGCACACACACACACTCACCATCCTTGCCCCCCTCCTTCCCCCCCATCCATGCTCCTCCCTGCTCTACCCCTTGGGCTGAAGGTTGGGGTCTTGGAGGGGGTCATGGCTGCTGACACAGAGCTTTGTCTTGGAGAGCTCAGGGCTGGAAATTTGGTGCCATATGGTCTGTACAAAAATCTGGCTATTGCCAAGGTCTCCAGAAAACAGAAGAGGGGCCAGGGAAGCACTGTGAGAGGTGAGGATGCTCCCAAACCTGCCAAGCCCATGCTGTCCCAGAGCCATCCTTGTCACCAGCAGACATCTGGACGCTGGCAAGGGACTGGTGGGACTCTACTCCTAGCCCAGCGCAGGAGCCAGCAGGGACCTCTGCTCTCAAGGCCTGGGGGACCAAAAGAGTCCCCTTTCTTGTGGACAGGTCAAGCATTGCCCCAAAAGTGTATCTAGTCCTTGCTCCAGACACTGGCCTGGGAAATGGTCGCAGCTCCTCCCTGCCCTGCTGATGGTTGAAAATTTTCTCTTGTTTGTGTTGAAGTATGACAAGAAACACGGTTGTCCAGTCACTTCTCTTTCTGTGACCTTTGTACTTGGCCAGAAGATCTGTTCCCCACTCCTGATGGCTTGTTGGAGGCCATCAGGCTGGGCTGCACCCACACCCCAAGATGCGGGGATGGAGGGAAAAGCAGAGCTGAGGGCACCTGCCCTGTATGGAGGCAGAAGGATGCCCTGCAGAGGGCTGACCCCATACAGGAGCTTCCAGGCACCAGCCCAGTGCAGGGGGCACGACAGCAGAGCAAAGGAGAGAGGGTCTGGGAGACTGCAAAGCTGGGGCATGGCCGGGCAGGGCTGAGCTGCACGATGCATCCAGTGCCAGAGCGGGTCCCTGGGTCCCTGGCTGAGCTGGTGGGTGGAGGGGCCTCCTCGCCGAGCTCGGTGTGGGGTAGGCCAGGTGGTGTTTGCGTTGTGGGAGGTGTGTGTGCGCACGCGTGTGTACGTGTGGGCAGGGCCCCCGCACACGGAGCTCCCTGAATGCCATGTCAGACAGGCTGCGGCACCACCCATACATTCATTTTGCAAACAGTCGTGGGGTCATGAGCAACATAAAGGGCAAGCGTAGGCAATGCCAGTGCCCATGCTGAACCGTGCCTCCTCACCTAGGTCATCCAGGGAGAGCAGAGATGCTGTGGGGCACAGGGAGTGGATGGAAGTACGCAGGGAAACTCTTTGCCCTGGGACAAATAAAGCACAGCATCAACTCATGCAAAACCAAGATGAGGCACTGAGGATTCCCCCGGCCAAGTGCCTGGTGGGTCTGTAACAGCTGGAGCTGCATTCCTGTGCACCTCCCCCAGCACTGGGCACGAGGATCTGGGGTTTGTGACCAGCTGGCTGGACTCCCGGTGGAGATGTGGGAAGCCAGGGAGGTTCTTGGCGCCCATCCAGATCTCCAGGGCAGCTGGGGATCTTGCAATCCTGCTGGGTTTCCCAGGGCAGCTGAAGGGTAGCCAGGCTTTTAGTTCAGCTTAGCCATGGTGACCCCAACACCATTTATCTGTTCCTTGGTACAGTAGCCAAAGCCAGGGCTGGATGTTCTGGCACTCCTGTGCCTGCCCTCCCTGCCCTCACTGCAGTCCCTCAGTGGCTGAGGATCCCAATTGTGGATGTGGGACCCGGCATCCACTTGGTGCTATTCCACCTTCCACCCCAGACACCCTGCAGGCAGGGACATCAGGGCACAGCCCAGGGAGACCCAAGGACACCTCATCAGCCTGAACTGGTGGTTTCCCAGAAGAGGGATGTGGAAACCTTGACACAGCTCTGCTTCTGCAGCACCTCGGGTGGTTTTCTCAGCTGCAGATGGCATATAGGGTTCAAGGGTGGAACCCTGTGGGGCTGCAAACTCTGGGGAGCTCTGTCTCTTTTCAGACATATGCTGGTCCTGAAACTGATTTGCCTTCAAACCTGTTGCTCACAGAAGTGAAACACAACACTGGAAGTGCCAGTGGTGACCCCAAAGTAAGCCCCATTTTGAAAGCCCTCCTCACGCTCTCACAGGTGCCCCTGCCCTCTGACACAAAGCTGTGCAGCCCCTGGAGAGCAGATCAGGGGCTCAGCAAATGTGGCAGGGCTCTGACTCTTTTTATTGCAAGACTGGCTGAGATATCCACTGGGATGAAGGCAGCACCTTGCCCCCATTTCCCAGAGAAAGGAAGAGCAGCCAGGGAGGGGAAGGGCTGTGGGACCCTGTGAACTTTACTCCTGCCTGCCTGGTACCAGGGCAGTTCCTATGGGCCCCACAGCCCCAGAGGCACTGCCTGGCACTGCCCTACACGCCACGGGGTCTGCAGGCCTGTCCCCAGCCCCACTTCTTGCCGCGGGCACCGCTGCCCGACCTGGGGCTGGCACTGCAGCTCCCTGTGTCACTGGACTTTCTGAGGCCTGGGCTCAGATCAGCTGCTGTGGTGGAAATTCCCCACGTCCCTCACAGGCAGGAGCTGCTCCACCCCAGCACCCTGTGAGCCCCAGGGCTGTCCCCAGGCTGGTCCCCAGGCTGGTTCCCAAGGGCTGCCCCAGGCCGGTCCTAGGCCAGTCCCGTGGCCTGGAGAGCAGCCCGTGCCCTGACTCTGCAAAAGCCCTGCTGAGCAAGCCCTGACAGCACCACAGGTGGGGCTGGGGCAAACAGTGGCCTCTTTGTCACGGCCGGGAGCAGGCGGGTGCCGTGCTCCTGGGACTGATTTATTTGTTTATGGAGGTGAATGCCTACGGCTTGTTTGAAAGGAAAACACGGCACCTGGGGATGCAGGCAGCGCTGCCTCCCCATGGTCAAGCCCAGGCACCCGGAGCTGGGCGTGTGTCCTGGAGGGTGGAAAGGGTCCAGAGCACCCAGGAACCACCCAGTCCTAGTGCAGAGCCCACCCCAGCCCTGCTGCAAGCTTTTTGGGAAAGGGGACACTGAGGCAAGAAGGAAAGGACAGCAAAAGGCCTTCTCCAGGATCCTTCCAGCACTGTCCTATGGCTAGGACTTGAGGCAAACACCACATCCAGCCCTTCAGGGCTTGTCTGGATCTGCTCCAGCCCTGACACAAGCTCATCCTGCACCTGGACCAGCACATGGAATGCTGCACCCACAGTGGGCAGCTCCTCCCTGCCTTTGGCTTACAGCCATAGTGAAGATGTCACCAGGCTGCTGCAGAATGGCTGATGTGACAGCTGATGCCATGTCCCCCAGAATCCCTCTGCTTCTGGGACTGGGCACAGTGGGCAGGGAAGATCAGGGCCTAAACTTAGTAAGGTCGCAGTTAGGAAAAGGAATTGTCTTGATCAATTTTGGGCTGTCCTGTGGGCAGAGAAGCTTCATGTCTATACAATGGCTGCCACAATACTCCACTCCCACAGCCTGGCAGCAGCAGAGTTCTCCATGGCATGAGCTCAGCTGGCCAAACCCCCTCCCAAGGTGCAGCTCCCTTGCTTGCAGAGAGGAGTGTCCATGTGTTTTGGGGGGCAGGCCAGGTGAGAAGCTGTAGGTGTGCTGGAGGGATCTCTGTAGCCTTGGGCTGCGGAGGGAAGCTGCTAAAATGCTCATATTTATCCTCCATCAGTGTTATCTCACTAACCACAGTGAAACTGTGGCCACTCTATGGCTGGTAAACCTGGGCATCTTATTCCCTATCAGTGGAGATGTCACAGTGGTCCTGCAAGGAGCATCATCAGATCCTTGGGGCAGTTCCTGCTGGAGTCTCATCTACTTGGCCCGACGGTGATCATGGCCTCAGGGACGACTCCATCCAGGACATTGGTAATTCTGGGTCAGGACCTCAGGAAGCCTGAGGTGTTCCAGCGGTGTGCGCTCATTCTTTAGTGCTAGTGACCTGCAGAGGGGAATGTGAGCTTCTGGGGACATCCAGCTCTCCAGCCTTTGGCATCCAGTGGGATGATGACCAACAGTGATGGCGTGAGTGTGTGGGTCATGCCCATCAGTCCTGCTGCAGCTTGGCTGGTGGGCTCCCAAGACCATCATGGCCCTCATGTCTAGCGAGGCTGGGGCAGGTTCAGTGGGAGCGGGTGGGATTTAAGCTCATCGCCAGGAGAAGCTGATGGCCAGCACAGCTTTAGGATGAGGTCCAGCAAATCCAGAGGGCAACTGGAGATGTAGGAGCACGGTGACCTATTGCCACTGCTTCTCTAAGCACAGCTGATGCTGGTGATGGGGTGGCCAGACCCAGCAATCTCCACACACACACAGATGGACTTGGCTGGCCTGGGAATGGCCACAGGAGGGCAATGACCACACAGGACACCTGGACAGTGCTTGTAACCAACTCTATCAATTGAGACCTGTCCTACATGGAGCTGGTGAGCCCACGTAACACTGTGGGCCACTCCCCAAGCACAGAACTGGGCTGTTGGTTCCTTTGCTTGTATAGCACGGGCTTTTTTCCAGTTTGGCTTCAGAGCTCACAAGGGACAGAAATGAACACATCAACAGTTCCATTTCTGCTGAAAAAAGACACCTGCACCAATCAGTGTATAACTTTTCTGCTTTGAATTCATCACAGACTGAGTCTGGAGAGGTTTTGCTCTGTCAACAGACTGGTCTGTAGATGTCTCCATGTTCTCCTTCTGAACAAGGAGAAATCAGTTCAAACCAGCCCATCTGATTGATCAGTGCAGTTTCCCGGTGGCCACTTGCCTGGGAGAAGCCTGGCAAGTCACTGGGGTGCTTGGCTCTCCCCAGTCATTAGCCGTGGCCAGCCATGAGTCTGCAGCCACCACACATGAGATAACAAACCCTAAGTGCAAAAAGCACAGTTCAGTGCCCTGTCATGGCTGAGACCATGGGACAATGATGGCACAGAGGAGGGTACAGGTTCAGGTGTTGTGGTGAGACTTGTTCAGACCCAGGGTGCCCCCTTGCTCCCAGCACCCACCCAGTCAGGGCAAGTTGCCTTTCCCATGTAGAAATTCCTGTGTCATCCCCACAAACATCATATGGGGATGACAGCATCTGCAGGATAATGCTGGCCTGTTCACTTGCTCCTGAAAGCAAGCTGGTGAATGCCTCCTGTAGTCTGCAACAACCCTTCTGCTCTGGCACCTGTGGCTTGCAATATCCCCCAGCCTGCAGCCTCCCAGCTAAACTGGATCTGTGTTTTTATTGCAAAGCCTGCTGTGGGGGAGCAGGGGAGGCAGGCCTGGGGACACAGCCAGGGCTGTCCCTCCCTGCCAGCTGCTGGCTGTCCCTGTGTGCTGTTTGCTCAGCACTGGGTAGCGTGTGAAGGCAAACATGGCTGTGCTGGGAGGAGCACAAACGAGAACAAACAGAGGCTGTCCCAGTCCTGCAGCCACCGGACATGGTGAGTGCTGTTTGGGGGCTTCCAGGGCACACCCAAAGCTGATGGCACCCCAGGGCTCCAACAGTCCCTCCCTCACCCCTTTCAGAGGTGGGGGACACCCTGCCCAGGGGTGCTGGCTGCCACAGCCCCAGCAGTGTCCCCCTGTCCCCCCAAACTGCATTCACAGTGTTCAGATTTAAACTGTGAACCAGGCAGAGCAAACTCCCCAGAACAGAGCTTGGAGGTTCCTGAGGACACAGAGACAGTGCCCAGCAGGAGGGTGGTTAATGCCATCACGCTAAATTTGCCATCCTTGTGTGCCATCCTGAGACGCAGAGCCTGGATGGGTCAGTGACCCCGTGCACCATAAGCAGTGTCCTCCACCCCACATGCAGTGCCTGTTGCCCCTGTCTAAGCCCCAGGCGTGTCCTCTGCTGCTGTGAGCTCTGCAGCCCCATCCCCTCCACTCTCAGCTCCCTTTGGCTGCCCCAGGGGAGGGGAGGGAAGGGAGGAGGCGAAGCATCTTTCCAGTGCTGCTGGGGAAGAACAAGCCAAGTTCAAACCAGCAGCACCTGGGGCAGACAAGGGGCCCATCTGACCCCGAAAGAGACATGGTGGGACCTTACACATGTGGCTCCTTGGGAGCGCAGCAGCCCACGGCCAGAGCTGACCCCATGCCAGGCCAGGACCTGGCTGACCCTCAGCCATAGGAGACTCTGAACAATACGTCACCTGCTCCTCCTCTAATTAGCACAGCCATTTGCTGGGAAGCTGTGCTAATTTTCTCCTATGATATCTGAGGTCAGGGACAGTCCTAATTTTCCTCCTAACACCTGCTGAGCCTGACCTGCTGCGAATAGAGCCCGCTCACCCCACATGTGCTGCAGCAAGCTTTGATCTGCTGGGCATGTGCAGGAGGGTGCCTGCCCCTGCACTTTGGGAGCCATGTCTACACCTCTGAAAAGGGTACCCAAAATAACTTCTCATTTCCCCCCATCTACCCCACAGGTAGTGGCAGAGGGGCCACAGTGTCCCTGCTGTGCCAGGAGCCACCCTGACCCAGGCCAGGGCTGCAGAAAAACATGCCCTGGCATTTCCAGGACCACCTGTGCCAATTCAAAGCAGAGAGAGAAATCCAGCATTCACAGGCTGATCGTTGTGCGCTTGAGGTGTGTCTGCAGATACATTATCTGTTCCATGGTGGGGTCTGAAGTCCAGCAGATAAGAGGCTGGGGAAAGCACTCTGCAGCAGCGGGAGAGTTTCCAGGGTCTAGCAAAGGGTGTGGAACAGGTTCCCAGCGCACAGTGCTGGTGCTGCCAGGTTGTGCTGGGAGAGGTCAGGTCCCCAGTGGCACTGGTCCAGTGCGGGGCTGGCTACCTCCTGTGTGCCCAGCCGTGCAGAGGGGGAGGGGGACATCACTGGGATGTGCTGGAGCAGCAGGAACTGCCCAGCCAGGGTGGTGTGAGGTGGGAGAGGGCAAGAGGCATTGCCGGGACTCACAGCAAGCAGAGGGGAGCAAATGCTGCTCTGCCAGAGCTCCCTGCACCCACCCATCCCCACACAAGAATCCTTTGTTCCTGCCATGTCCCTGTCCCCTGCTGCTCCAGGAGTGAGGGATGAACCCCACGGCCCTGGTGACTCTGGCAGGCAAAATGAAAATAATTAGAAGGAGGTGTCTTTATTACAGGTGTCTGTGAGGGCCTGCAGAGTCTGACCCCTTTGATCTCAGCTTTTGAAACCCTATAGCTTTGCTGACAGAGCATCTCTGTATTTCCAGGTCAGCAGGATGATCATTTCCATCTGGCAACAATGAAGTCTTTATGCTGCCCTGCGTGCTGGATGATCCCAGTGTGGAATAAGCTGGTGTGCAGGAGGATGTGCTGCTGCACAAGCGCTGTTGGCCTCGACTCCTTCTCTGGGTGGATGAGGGACAGCAGCAGGTGAGCCCACCCAGCTCAGCATCCTCATTACCAATGGAAAATGGGTGGCTCTTAGTGCCAGGAGGTTAAATTTACCCAATGCACAGCCCTGTGAGAGGGCCTTTATTCCTCAGGATGTACCCAAAAACGTCCTGCTCCCCTGGGGAAATGCCCTGCACATCCCCAGCCCCAGAGGCAAACCCAAAGTGCAGCCTCTGGGAGGGGTCACACAGGGAATCTGCACCTGGGGGAATTGCTGTGCCTCCCAGTGCCATGGACCAAAACCCCACAGCAGGGAGCAGGAAATGTCAGAGCTGCTGAGCAGGTCCTCAAGCCAGGCCACTGCAGGGTGGACATCTTCACTGTGAGCTGTTTGGAGGGCTCCTGGCATAGCTCCCAAAACAGCAGGTCCCCAGGCACTGCCCTGGGTCTCCTCAGAGCCTGATGCCCAGGCAGTAGCAGAAAGCCCTAAGCCTGTATTTCTCAGGGCAACGTGGACTTTGCAGAGCCTGGAAGCTGGTCAGGTCACCTGGGGACAAGACAAGGACAGGGAAGCACAAGGACAGAGAAGCACACCCTCTTGTCCTTTGTCCCACTTTGGGATTTTGTCTGAACTGAAAAAGCAGCATGTGAAAAAACCCAGCATTTTCCTGGTTGATGTGATCTGCCTGGACCTTTTCCAGGCTGCCACAGCCTTCCTCAGCCTGGGAATCTGCAGTAACACCTTCCTCTCCCTTTCCTCTCCTGTCAGGCTCCCTGAGAGTCTGTACCCGTCTCCTTCTGGTCCCAGCTTGGCTGGGGCTGCTGCAGGCTGTGGTTTGCTTTTCCTTTGTCAAAACAACGCATTGTTTGGTGGCAGCTGCAGGTGTGGGGACCGGTCCTGCCAGTTCCCTCGGCTGAGACAGTTTTTGCTGTGGTACAAGGTAAAATTTTGTCTGGATAAGCTTCAAGATCTGGTCCCTGGGGAACAGGGTATCCCCACAGGTGCTCTGGGGACACCCATCGGATCCAGTCTGAACCCCTTGGGCTGTGCTTGGGTGATGATTTCATCCCTCTACACCTGAAGCCTGGCTGTTCCCAGCCTGAGGAATGAAATGAGTTGCCCATGTGGAGGCCAGCAGTGTCAGCCACTGTCTTCCATGTTCCACCAGCAACCGGCTCCAGTGCCAGAGACCAGCCACCCCTCTCCTGTACCCTTGGAGGTTTCACTGTGGTATGGGCTCTGAAGCCAGAGCACAGATCCTGGGCAGCAGCTGGTGTGGAGATGTGTGGTGGTGATAATAACAGCCCGGCCCCTGGATGCACAGATAACACAGGAACACAGCTAGCAGTGTGCAGTTTCTCTGGGTGCTTGCTGCCCTCTCCGTGCACTGCATGTCACCTCCTGGTTTTGCAAAGCAAATCCTGGCTGTGCAGGGGCAATGGAGTGGGAACATCTGCTTTTCTGACAGATAAATTCCCCAGGGACCAGAGCTGGAGCCAGCAGTCACCTCTCTGTCAGTGGGGTGTGGGATGTGGGGACACAGACCCCCATTCCTGCTCCCTGTCCCCACCATGCTCAAGCAGAGCTGTCTCCAGGCAACCCAGACAGGGCACAGAGAGTCTCTCCCCTGCTGAGGTGCTGCTGCTGGTGCCACACATACCTCACATACCTGGATGCAGGCATCACCAGGCACCAGGATCACTAACCCTTTCCTATTCTGCAGGCAGCAATGCCAGCCGAGTGCTGCTCTCCCAAGGGTGCCACTGGCCTCCAGACCCAGTTCCAGCACCCTAAGGATCCAGCATGGTGTAGGCAGTGCTGGCACCCACCTAGGCAAGGAGCCAAGAGCTTCCATGGTGCCTAAACTTGGCTTTGCTGCCTCTGCACATGTCCTTCCAGCCATGAGCAAACTGAGGTACAGCTCAGCCTCCTTTGAACCCTGCTACACCCCCCTCTGGAACCGTGACTGCACCTCCCTCCATCACCCTCTCAGACAAGGATGCTCCCAGCCGCCTGAGAGAAACAGAAGTCATAGAATGGTTTGGGTTAGAAGGGACCTTACAAATCATCTCATTCCACCCCCTGCCATGGCAGGGACAGCTTCCACTATCCCAGCCCTCCAATCCTGTCCAACCTGGCCTTGGACACTTCCAGGGATGGGACAGCCACAATTGCTCTGGGCAACCTGTGCCAGGGCCTCACCATGCCCACAGGGAAGAATTTCTTCCTAATCTCTAACGTAACCCTGCCCTCAGGGTTTGAACCATTCCTCCTTCTCTTGTGTCCTAAGTCACAGTGCAAGTCATGATATATAGAGTCCACTGCAGCTGGGGGCATCCCAGAAGCTCTTTGTCTGCCCTAAACAATGTTCGGGGGATCAAACTGGATCCCTGATTATCTCCAGGATGCTGAAAGGTCCATCACATTCCCTGCAGCATCTCCCACTACTAGATGCAGCCTGGCCAGCTATCCACTGGCTGCTCCCAGCAAGCGCTCATCCCATGCTCAGGCCGTGGCGATCTGACACATCCTGCACCCAAACCTGGAACATGCAAGAAGGGAGCCTGGGGAAAAATCAACATGAGCCCCAACTGTGTGGCTCTTCTGATTCATTGCAAATCTCCCACATTTCACATCCTTGGAGAAAGGCATCTTTTCTGCTGGAATCTGAGATCCAGCTGAGCCCATGTCAGAGCAGACAGGAAGCTCTTCATGCATGTCTGGCGATGCAAGTGCTGTGTTTCCATTTTGGCATGCATGAGGATGTGTGTGCCTTTGTTATAGGTGCCTCAGCGGGTGAGAATCTGCATATAGCTGGGTCCCCAGGCTGCTTTCAGGTGTTTGTGTGTTCTCCTGGTGCTGGGTGCTCTCTGCAGGGTGGGTGCGTGGAGAAGAGAATCACATTAGGCCTGTCCAGGGGCTGCAAGTCCTACTGTTGCACCATCAGTTCTCATTGCAAGAACTCCATGAGATCGCCCCATTCATCTCTCTGCCAGTGGGTCTTGTTTAACCCACTGTCTTGGAGTCATTTGTGATGATAGTCATTCCATGATCCTCTGCTTTATGCCCAAAACCAGTTGCTGTATCTTTCAGGCTCAGGACTGGATGAGTGTAGGGCTGGGGAAGCAGAAGGGCTTTGGGTTTTTTGGTGGCATTTTAAAAGCCTCACTGCCCAGGCATTCTGTGGTGCTGTATGGTTTGATTTTGCTTGACTCGCTTGGGTTTTTCTGGCCAAGCCAAAAAGCTTTTCCCTTTCCTGGCTTGGAGAAGCTGCATCAACGATCTTTCAGCTGCATCAAAGATCTTTCAGCTGCCTTGAGGTGAACTGAACAGCTGCTGGTTGGGGGCTGAAAAAGTGGGATCGGTGGGAGTGGGCCACCCAAGTGTTCCAGCCCCAAGCCTTGGGGAGCTGAGCTGGGCAGAGAAAGCACACCAGAGAATCCAGCCCAGCTGCTTGTCTGCCCTGGAGAGGAGGTCGACACCAGAGAGCCACCAGGGTTTTGCCTCCTGCTGGAACTCTTCTGTGGAAGTTCCACTTCCCTTGGGGTGAAAGCCGGTGTCAGCTCATACCGTGGCTTGGGAAGGGGTATTTATTTCTTCAATGTTTGCCTCATTCTTCGGGCATTTTTGAGTATTTGTTCCTGTTGGGGGATGAGGGAGAGGAGGGTGTGAGTTCTGATAGTTCAGTGTTTAGCAGTTGTTTCCTTTTCTTGCTTGCCTTGTGGACATTGCTGTTAACAAACTGTTAGGGTGGGTTTTTTTCTCACTTTCCTCTATTAGCATTCATTTTTCAGTGGAGGAGGATTGTTGACAACCTTTAGAGAAGACTACTCATTGCAGAGTGTCTCCTCTTAAATTTGTCTCAAAACTGAGACACCCACACTATAAGCTTCTCCTGCATCCTCCAGCCTGTCTGCCTGGCTTCAGGCAGCTCGTGCTGCAGAGTCTGACACCCTGGGACTGCCTGAAGTGATTCTTGCCCCTGAGCCAGCCTGCCTACCCTGACAGTAGGCAGAGACTCGTGCCATCTAGGTGCATGCTGCCAAGAGCCCTCTGGCCAAAGCCCTAACATCCCAGGGGTGTGGGGGTGGTCTGGACAACCTCAGTCTCTCCAGCTCCCCACAAACCTGCACAGCCCGCAGTGCAGCAGGAGGTCTACAGGATGGGCAAAACCACGGGCGGGATGGTCTGTGCCTGAGAACAGAAAAAAGCCTGTGTTTGGAAGAGAGAGCCCAAGCACCAGGAGAGGCATGGCTTTCAGGGGTGCTGGCTGTCACACCACAGCACAAGCAGCATTATTTTGAAGCCCTTGCAAGTGGACTAAAGAAGGAAAGGGGCAGGCCAGCCATGAAGCATCACATGAGATCATGCAGGTGCCTCTGGAGGACACTAAAGGTGAGCTACACACAGGCAGCACCCAGCACACACCGTGCTCCAAGTCCTTTGCTAGAAGGGTAGGATGGAGTCTGAGATACCCAGGGGTGCCAGGAGATTTTTGTTTGTTTCCCGGAGAGGTGGATCCCAGGAGACTGGTGGGACTGCTAGCCCAGTCTGTCCTTGGCTGTGAGTTCTGCCCACTGGCCCTGTAGTCCAAGAGGCTCTGCCAGGCTGTGCCAGCCTGAGCACAGCTCCCACCACCAGCACACTCTGGTGGGTATTTCACAGGTGCCTAATGGCCAGCACCCAGGTGACTGGTCCCTGAGGGCAAGCTGAGTTCACCTGAGCTGGGGATGCAAGTCTGAGTGACAGAGCTCCGCTACAATGCCGAATGCTGGGGGCATGGCATGGAGATGAGCAGGGAGAGCCTGGCAAAGAGCTCAGAGCACTTGAAGCAGACGAGTCTGGCACATCTACCATATTTCCATCTCCTCAGGTGTTACAGCTGTTCCAGTATTGCCAGCTCTGGAGTGAAAGGAGTTTACAGAAACCCCAGCTTGGTGATGAGACCAGATTTAGATCTTGTGGCTAAGGAAGGAAGCCTGCTCCAGGGCATCTTACAGCACCAGCAGCCTGTCTGGTGCAGGTTTCCAAGCTGAGGGCAGTCTGTTCAGTCCTAGGTGGTATGGCTCATGCTCAGGAAGGCTGCTCACAGGGCAGCCCCATGCTGGAGGAAGCAGTGGGTGGAAGTGCCCAGGGTGATACACAGCAGCATGTGCAGAGCCAAAGGATGGGGAGATCCCTATGGTATGCAAACCAGTAAAGCTGAGGAGCACATGACTGTGGGGTTCACCTGCCTGAGACAGAAATGCCTGGCAGCCCCAGGAGCTGAGCTGAGCCTGCCCACCACCTCCACCTCTCCAAGCTGGACCAGCTCCAGGCACGCAGGAACGAGCCCGTGACTCACACCAGCCTGCTCCCCTAACATGGCACAAGTCCCCTTGGCCCTGCCAGGTGCTGGGGTGAGCCAAGAGCTGAGACCTGACACTACCTTAGAGAGTTGCTCACACCTTCCCCATGAAGCTGGCGAGGGCAGCCTGCACTGTGCAGCACCTGGGCTGATGGTCCATGGGCAGGGCTGAGCCCCAGCACAGGCTCTGCAGCCACTGGCCCCGTGGAGGCCAGTCTGGACCCCCTCAGCCCGTGCCTCTTCTTTTGCCCATGGGTGCTGAGCCCCAGCTGGGCTCCTGGAGCAGCCAGGCTGGGTTTTGGGGAATTCCCAGCCCAGTGCCCTGTGCCACAGGTTCTTGTGTCACCCTGCACCAGGTGGGTGCCAGCACCATCCTGCCATGCTGCCATAAGGGCTTGTTTCCATGCCAGGGAACTGCATTATTTCAAAACAAGTGGAAAGGAGCTGAAATCCTCCCTCACAGAACCTTGGCACAGCTGGCTCTTCTCAGAGGTCCCGCAAGGTGTAGAGATTGCCTTGAGAGTCTCCCAGCACCAGTCCTGACTGGGCCCCAGTGATGAAGGAGTGCGAAAGGGCTCCTGCTGGCTCAGAGAGGCAGTCAAATTCTCCATGCAAGCAGAGTGCCTGCATTTTTTTCCCCAGCTGCATTTGCACTGTGCTTGGGTAAGAGCCATTTCCCTCTCCCAGTAGCAGCGGCTGGCGCTGGTTGCAGATCCTGATGTTGCTTGGAAGGGGTGCACTGCCTTGGAAGGGGTGCACTGCCTTGGAAGGGGTGCACTGCCTGGAAGGGGTGCACTGCCAAACCTTTGCAGGGTGCAGAAATTGCCCCCCGGCTGCGAGACTCCTCTTGGAAAGCTGAGGGCTTCTGGTCATGCTGTCCTCCCCACAGCGGGATGGAGCGTGATGCGCTCGGCCCTGTGGAGGATGGGTCTGAGGGGTCAGTCCTCTCGCTGCTAAGCTGAGTCAGCTGCCGCCTGCCTGGGAGCCCTCCTGCCACGGATGGGGAAACTGAAGCAGGCAGAAGTCGTGACTTACTCCCACTTGCAGGCATGCTGAGGAGGATCTGGGCCCAGCCCCTCGCTGGAGAGGGCACCCGCACTGCTGGCACTGAGGAGTGGAGAGGAGAGGGCAGGATGGTGGCAGGAGGAGCAGCCCGGAGTGAGGGATGACTCAGCTCTGATGTGTAGGGGGTGAGGCTCAGCCCAGCCTTTCGCAATGTGTTTACCAGCACCAGGGTGGCTGCTGCCTTCCAGGACATGCAGCCCATCCTACCCAGCCCCAAACCTGCTTGCCAGGCTCAGCACAGCTGGGAGTGACCCATTCCCACCCCAGTCTGACTGGCTCATGGAGGGGATCTGGGCAGGGAGCCTCTGGCCAGCCCTTCACTCCAGCACTGCTGCTGGCATGCTGCCCCCGCCCAGGGGACAGCAGTAACCCAAACTGAGGTCATGGAGTGTCCTCCCAGGGCAGCCAAAAACTGTCGGGTGCAGCCAAAACACAGTCCCAAACCATGGGAAGGTGGTGGCACATCGCAGCAGTTACATCCACATGATGTCAGCCCAGGGAGAGGGACAGAAATTCCCCTGCATTCCTTACACTGTTTGCTGACTGCCATCTCAGCCAGCTGGCCACTTTCTGCCAGCTGCCAGGATACGTGTCCTGTGTGGGCAGGACAGAGTCAGGGGAAAGTCCCTTTATATGGATAGTTTTAGAGTTAAACATGCTGTTTTGAGAAACTTCCCAAGAGGAAAGTCAAGGGTAACAGATGCAAAAACTGTTTTATTTCAATTCAGCTTCTTCTGGAGCTTGAGATGGGAAATGCTGGTAAGAAACAGAAACACCAACATTTCCTTCCACAGGGGGCTTGGAAGGAGGGTGTCAGGCCCATCTCCCTGCTTTCTGCTCTAGGTTAACTTGTTTTTGCTGTCACAGCACTGAGAGGGATGGACACCCAGCACAGTGTTCATCAACACTACTGCTGCAACTGGAAACAACTGCTGTGTCATGGGCAGGGGTGCCTGGCACATGAATACCCCAGACAAGAGGTCCTGGAGCCTTCAGTGGAGAACGCAGGCGCTTCCAGCAGGCCCATGTTGATCCCTGCCACACTGGACACGGGGCACCGCTGAGCCATGCCATTGCCTGCTGCATCCTGCTGGCAGCTGGCCAGCCCGGACCCTTCGTCATGCTGAGCAGATGACCTGTGTGCAGCAGTTAACCTCAAAACACCGTACCCAGTTAACCTAGTTTGGCTCTGGGCAAGGCTGGGCCCTCTAGAGAAAACCACGTGTGGGCTTGTCTCCTGCTGGCCTCTCTGCTGGCTCGTTTCCATCCCATGATTCACGTCAGTTCCCAGTGCCAATGGCAGAGAAGGAGCCTGTGTCATTGCATTGTCCCTGGGATATTTACTGCCTGTTTACTGATCAAAGTTCAGGCTGGCAGGAGCTGGCACCGCAGGCAGAAACTGGTGTCCCCAGCCTGGCAGGAGCTGTGGCTGGGCCAAGGTGGGCAG
The DNA here is from genome assembly GCA_013400315.1 of Bombycilla garrulus. Lineage (NCBI taxonomy): Eukaryota > Metazoa > Chordata > Aves > Passeriformes > Bombycillidae > Bombycilla > Bombycilla garrulus. The sequence goes on along the minus strand of VXBU01015877.1, from coordinate 62,572 downwards.
CTGACCTGGCCCCTGCGGCATCACCATGCAGTGGGGGTTGGATGGGGAGAGGCAGCTGTGCAGTGCCATGGCTTGGCATGGCATGGCAGCTCTCTGGCTGCCTGGGGAGGGCTCAGCCATCCTCACTGCCCTCCAGGCTCCTGCCGGGCACTTGCTCCACCCTGACAGTGCCCCAGCACTCACCCTGACTGCTTTGCTACCCCAGCTCCACAGCTGGAACGTCAGCAAGGGCGGGGCCCACACATGAAAGAGAAATGTCTTCACCCACCCCATGCCAGGAATATCTGCCTGCAGGTCATGTGCACTCATGGGCATGGCAGGTTTTGTCTCAGCTGATTCTTTAATGGCTCCCCAAAGGTGTATTCAGCCCAGCCCCTTCCTCTCTGGGGCTGAGCTGCAGCTCCCATGCTGGCAGGTATCACACTCCTGTCCCCATTCCCGGGTTCAGAGGGTATCCGGGGAGGTGGGGAAGGTGCCACACAGCACACTCAGGAGCCACGCGTGCGGTGAATCAGTACCAAGGTGACAGCTCCTCATGTGACTGCAGTCTGCAGCCTCTCCCCTTAGCTGCGGGCAGGAACAGGCGGTGCTGTGGCTCTTCAGTGGTGTGGCCATCGACTGCCAGGCACGCTGGCCTACCGCGCTGCAGCGCCAGTGCAGGGATGGGCAGGGACGTGCAGGGAAGGGCAGGGGACAGCTCTGTGGAAACCCTGAAAGGCATTCCCTAATTAGGGAGACACAAGAGGCTCCTCTCACAGGAAACCTTGTTCTGTTATGCCAGTGTACCCCTGTTCTGTTCCCCCATTGGCCCCGTGCCCCCTCCCTGTCCCTGTGTCCTTTAGCCACTCCCACCCTATTTCCCCACTGGCCCCCAGACCCCAACTCCACCTTTGTACTGCCCCCATGTCCCCTGATAATTGGTCACTGATGCTCTCCCCTCCATCCCAATACTTGAACTGGACCCTCACCATGAGGCTTTTGCCTCTGCCCTTGACCCTGGACTACCCACATGTGTGGCTGTAATAAACACCTCAGTGGAACCCATACAAAAGCCCTTCCTAACAGCTATCCAGGCTACAAGCAGCTCCTCTTTCCCCGGGGTCGTGCTCACCCCATGCTCCTGCTGCTGTGGAGCAGGTGGCCAGGGCTGGGACCTCAGCCCTGGGAGACACACCTGAGCCTCTTCTCCAGGTCCTTGCCCCTCATTTTGGGACCAGCTCTGCCCTGACCACCTCTCATCACCTGTGAGAATGTGACGGGAACTTACATAGCCCTTTGGTGCTCTCTGGCAGATGACACTCCTGGGATATAACCATCCCTCCAGCAAGATCCAGGGTCTTTATAATAAAGTTTCATTTCAATTATCGTATCTTTACAACAGTGAGAAGACAGAGAGGGCACCAGAAAACCCCAGTTTCTATGGCAACCAGGAATAACCTCCTTGGAGACCCTGCTGTTTCTGCCAATTTCCATGCCAGACCCTGGTGATACATCAGTTCATGGATACAGGGGCCAGCATGGCCTCTGGAAGAGCCCCATGACAACTAAAATCAAGATCCCTGAGCTGCAGAGTCCACCTTTTCCTAGTTTCTCTAGCCACTGCCTTTGCTATACTGTCCTGCTCTGCAAAAAACAAAGCTAAGAGGGATTTCTGCACTTTCACAGCTGGGTAGCAGGACAGGGACCTGCCCTCGTTCAGCCCAGCCTGAACCCCAGCAGCTCTTTGTTGCAGGTGCTTCTTACTGGCAGTCCCACTCTGGACTGGGAGAGCCTCTGCCCATCCTCTTCTTCTCCAGGCAGGTGATGGAACCGTGGGCACCCTGTCACCCATGGCAGGGGTATTCCTGCATGGAGATCTCACTGGGAGCCCATGACTTCTGGGAGAAGGCTGCCAGTGCTCACTGGCTCACCCCTACAAGTCAGCACAGGGGTGCACAGGGGCTTACCACCCATCCCTGGGGCAGGGAGGGACTCTCTGCTCCAAGGCAGCTCATGGCATTGCATGACACAGAGTGCTCCACAGCTGGAGAGAACCCTGGCAGATGTTACCCAGGGAGGCTGTGGAGGCACCATCTGGGCATGGTGCTGGGCAACCTCCTACAGCTGAGCCAGCTCTGAGCAGGGCTGCTGGACTCCAGAGGTGATCTCCAGAGGTTGCTCCAGATACAGTCTCTGTCTCCCTGCCCCTCGTGTCCAGGGCCACAGAGTACCCAGAGCCAGCTGGGGCTGGGGAGGAGCCGCCCGGGCCCTCCAGGCCCTGGGTACGCCTCAGGTGCGTCCCCTGGGCCTCAGGTGCGGTGACGTCATGGCTGGTGCGGCGCGGGAAATCCTGACCCCGAGTAATCCCGCGGCGCCGCCGCTGCTGATTGGCTGTAGCGCAGAAAAGATGGCTCACAGAGCCAATCAGAACACAGCTACCACCCCCGCAAGTGTGGCAGCGACAGGAAGCCTCTGATTGGCTATCGAGCCTCTCCTGAGGGTTTATTGGCGGATGCCTGGCGCTGATTGGCTGCGTGGGTCAGTGCTGGAGGCTGATTGGTTTCTTGCTGCGCGCTGCAATGAAGGGCGCCTGCGACTGCCTTGGTGCTCGGCTGGATGAGGGGAGAGGGCGGCCCCGGCCCCGACCCCACCGCTGTCCCTGCCCCTGCCCCTGTACTGGCCGCCGCCCTGGCCCCTCTACCTGTACCGGCTCTTTCCCCTGCCCCTGTACTTGTACTAGCCCCGGCCCCAGCCGCTGCCCCTGTACTGTTTCCTTTGGGGCCTCGTGTGGGGCAGAGCTTCCCTCGGCTCATCCCAGCGGCGCTCGCTCTGTGGGAGCCCAGCTCTGGCACTCCCATCGCAGCCTCAGGAGGCAGAGCCTGCCCCTGTGGCCTTCCTTGCCATCACTGTCTGCTGGGAATGTCCACCCGTGGCCATCAAGGGACTGGGCCAGGTTTTAAGCGTCGGGTTCCAGTCTTTCTTGCTCCAGCCTGTGTTCTCGGAGCAAGCCCCAGAGCCTAAGAAAAGAAAACATTACATTACTGGCAAGGATTCCTGGCTGCAGTCTGAGAGCTTTGAACAGTATCTGGGGTTCCTTAGGAGAATCGTGGCAGGGAGGGACTCCATCTGTGCAGCAGATCCTGGAGCAGGCACGTGGGCAGGCATGGGCCAAGTCAGGGGAGATGGGTGTGAGGCTCCACTCGTTTTCTTTCCCCCCTTGTGCCTGAATGTCCCTTGGTGGCACCAGAACAGTCCTTTCCTGCTCCGTCATACACACAGGGTCCTGAGGAGCTCTGAGGCACCATCCCTAACCTGCTAATCCTGTGTCACCCTAAGAGCTTCTGGGGCTTTTAATGCCACCAGCAGTGCCAACTCCAGAAAGGATTCCTGAGACATCCAGCTGGTGACCTCAGTCTTTGGGAGCACTTCACTGCTGAAATCACTTTGAGTTTTAACCACAAGTTACTGCTAGGGCGCACGGCATGGATCCCCTGCTGGGCAGCAACCTCACCTGTGAGTTCCCAAACCTCTATGTGAAGACATTTCTCCATGTGAAATCCTGACATTTTTCTCTCTGTTCATGTAAACTAATGTGTTCTGAAATGTTCCTCTCCTGGCATCCTTATATGAGGGACCTTGAACTTCGCTGTGCAGAAGGAACACAGCCAGGAAAGCCCCTGAGTGCCTCAGCAGGGACAGCAATGTGAGGGATTCATCTCACTTCTTACAGCTCATTTTCATGAGTGGTCCTGTTGTACTCCGTTGTTTGCTGACTTCAACTCTTTGGCAGGCAACCGCCTTTTGTCTACTCACAAAAACACTTGGAAGTTAGTTGTTATGCTTTTAGCAAGTTGTTCCTCAAAAAAAATGTTGGCTTGCTTGACCGTGGTTTCACATTTCACTTGCCCAGGTTTACCCTCCTTGGTGTTTGGACACGGCTATGGTTTATTCAAAGATATCACTTTACTTCCAACCGGCTCCCACGCTTGCTTTTCACAAACGTTTGCTATAACACTGCTACTCCATTTATGAACAGACACACACATCTGCTTTCTGCCTCCAGGATCACATTTACACAACATCCAGCATGTTATAAAGGCAAGAGATAAAACTGTTAGAGAATAGCCAAAGGAGGGCTGTGAGGATGGTGAAAGGTCTGGAGGGGCCACGTGAGGAGCAGTTGAGGGCACTTGGTCTGTTCAGCCTGGAGCCCACCGGGAGCTGCAGCTCCTCATGAGGGACAGCTCCTGTGACAGTGACAGGACCTGAGGGAAGGCCTGGAGCTGTGTCAGGGTAGGTTCAGGCTGGATATCAGGGAAAGGTTCTTCCCCCAGAGGGTGCTGGGCATTGCCCAGGCTCCCCAGGGGATGGGCACAGCCCTGAGGCTGCCAGAGCTCCAGGAGTGTTTGGACAATGCTCTCAGGGATGGGGTGGGATTTTTGGGGTGTCCTCTGCAGGGCAATGGTTGGACTCAAAGGCCACTTCCAGCTCAGCTTCTGGTTGCTGATTTTAATTTCTTAATTTCCTTCTTTTTTTTTAAAAGTTTCTTAATTTTAATAGTGTCCCCCTTTCTGCACATAACTATTGCTGCTGGTTTTCCTGTCCTAAAGATCTCTGTGGTCATCAGAAGAACATTTTGGCCTAGGTTTGTTGTCCTGCAGGTAAAATCATGTTAACATGTACACTGAGGCTGGGATGCAGGAAATGTCTGTGGAACTGGCTGCGTTTGAAAGTACCAGAAAGAGCTCTAAAGAGGAAAATTATGAGTATGGCTTGCACAGGCACAGTCAAGATCAGGAAGATGCTGAGCAATCTGTTGTTTGCATCAGCCCAGATGGCTGGACTTTGATTAGGGCTGGGGTGTCCGTAATGCCAGCAGGAGACCTGTGCTTTGATAGTGCAAGGATGGCCACAAGGTACAAACATGTCCCTCACATCATCCCCCTCCTCTGGTGCCACAGCAAGGAAACCCAGACAGAGGCAATAATCCAGCCTGAAGCTCCTGGAAGGTGGATCAGGGGCTCCATGAAAATGGTCAATTCCTAAAGGGAATGAAAAGACCTGTTGGCATCATTTCTGTAGCCAGTAAAGAGGAGCCCATGAGGCACAGTAAGGACCCACCTACCACCATCCCTCATCCCAGTGCTGCACTCCTCACTGGTCAGGGTGAGTGTGAGGATGAGTAAAAGTGGGAGATACACAGTGTGAGTGACTCAGGGAGTTTATTTTAATAAAAATCCCCTTCTCCAAGGAATTTACACTGTATAATGTGCCTGGCCCAGAGGAAGCACAAGCCCCAGTGTGCACCACATTGGTACAGCCTTGGAGGGCTTTCCTGGTCCACAGCCTGGTTTTGGGGGGCTGAGGTGCCAGTGGTATCTGTGTGCATTCAGCCACACACTTGTGCCTTGGTTGGGATGCTCCTGGAACTGCAATCCATTTGCCCAGCGCAAATGTGGGCTGAGGAGTTGCTGATGTGCTGGCCAGGCTGGCAATGCTGCTTCCAGCACCTGCTGGGAACACATTCTTGTAGAGTAAGGTTGGATTCCGCAAAGGCAGAGCCCCTGTGAAATCCTAGAGAGCTGCAAAGAGCTGCCAGAGCAGCTGTGAGCTAGGGATGATGTGCAGAGAGTGGTGGTTGGTGCTGTGCACTCCTCAGACCTGCCCAGACACGTGGAGATCCATGCAGAGGGGTCTCCTGAACCACGGCTCTGTGCTAAGGCTCCTCTCTGGCAGGCAGCATTGCTGCTGTGCCCTAGAGCTGGGGAGGCCCCTGCTTATTGTGACTCCAACACAGCAGGAGAAGAATAACGCTTGAGAGAGGATCTGGTGATCACCCTGGCCCTGCAGATCCATGGCTGGACAGGCTTCACCCAGGAGAAGATCCCTGTCAGGGACCACCCCAGTGCAGAGAACCATGGCTGCCCAGGAAGGGGGCTGCTCAGGGGACACCACTACCCCAGCAGAGCTGGGGCATGTGCTCACAGCAAGGGGCAGGTGTGGGCATGAGGGCTTGTGGCCATGTCGCCTGCAGGGAAAGACATCACCCACAGCCTGGGAGATCCCCTGCACCAGGGGTCATGTTGTTGTCCTTCCCTGCCACCCCATCCCGACTGCATTCCTGCAACCTGACTCAGGGTTTGCAGATACTGCCTACGCCTGCCACCCGGGAGGGCTCAGCCCCTCCTCCTGGCAGAGCAGGTTGGCAGAACTCTGTCAGTCAAGGTCAGAAAGGTGTTTGGAATCAGGGAAAGGGGGAGGGAGGAGTGTGGGTACTATCATGGAAGACCTGGAGCTACAACAGATGCATTTTGCAGGGCTCCTTGCTCCTGTGAGAGGAGACCTCTTTACTCTCATCAGCATGATTCTGTCAGGATATCCCAGGCTCAGCACTCCTCCAAAGCTGACTCCAAGGAAACCACAGGAACACTGAGTGACTGGCACCCAGCACTTAATGCTCCTCGTCACTTCTCAATCACTGAGTGGGAAAAGACCAGTGGGATTAGAAGGGTCCTTCCATCTTCAGGCTGAGATTAGAAAACTTCAGCATCTACAAACACTGGACAAGAAGAAAAGTGAGAAAATGGTGATAGGGAAAAGAGAAAAGTAATTTCAGCAAATTGGTCAATTTCAACAAAGCTCAGAGGAGGAGATGCCTGAAGATGGGTCCCCAGCTTAGACATGGATGAAGGACCGGAGGTGCCTCTGCCAGTGTCATAGGAAATGGGATGGGATGAGAAGGACTCTTTAGGATAAAGGCCGTGTTGGACAGCAGAAATTGCAGACCTTTCTCCAAGATCCTGGGACTGTTTTTGTCTGAAACTCTACCTAGAAGCAGCTATTGTCCCCAGTGAACTGGTGACCTCCTAACTGGGACCATGGCACTGATCAAATTAGGCTGGTGAAGATTGGAGCAGAAGTGCAGGAGGAGCAATGACTTCCTTCCAAGCACGTACCAAAACTCAGGGCCAGACCTTGATGTCAGGGGATTTCTATTTTGAGTGGAACTGACTCAGTCTCTCACGCTTCTTGCTGGTCTCTGTCATCATCACGGCCGCCCCCACCCTGAGCTGTTTGCACAAGGGGCATGGCTGCGCCTTCAGGCTGAGGCATAGGACCGGGCTGCCACGTCAGGTCTCCTCTGCATGGGGTTCTCTCAACTGGCTGTGACAGAACAGTCTCCGGGAAGGTTTTGGATGCATCAGCAATTATTATTGCAGGGTCTTTCACCTCCAAGCATTGCTCTCTTCAACTTCTACAAGGATTTTTAGCTGTTCATTCTCATTTGAGGTGTTTTTTCTGACTGCAATCTGTCAAAGTATTGGGACAGGAGGAAGACATGGGGTACCCACTGCCATCACCTCGTGCTACAGGAGTGGGCTGGCACTCTGGGTTGGCAGCAGTGTCCTTGCACCGCCTGGCAGCACTGCCACCTGCCTGGCAGCCTGTCCTTCCCCTGCTCCTGGAGCCTGACACGGCACTAAGGTCTGCAATACCTGCCCATGGTATCTTATCTGCCAGCCTGCTGCACACAGGCAGTGGCGAGATGGCCCAGATATTCCATTTCATGGCTTTCCTGCCTCCACAGCCACGAGCTCGCCAGAGCCCAGGCATGGAGGGCAGGAGTGTCCTGGCTGTGCTCCACTGGCTCTGCTTAGCACTGGCTCTCTGTTCTCCTGCCCCTTTCTTGGGGGTCTCTCAGCACCCTGCATACACAGGGATGTTAGGTCCTAAGGTTCTGGAAATCCTCCAGTGCTTTGTCATGTGATGCTCACGGAGTATTGCCCTTGGGTCCTACTCTCCTGCTGCCTCCTCTGACCTTGCTCCTGCTGGCAGCCCCAGGATTGCTCCTGTACAGGGAGAGAAGAGAAATTTTTCCATATTTTGAGTGTCCCAGACAGGAGAGAGAGGCCTGCCAGGCTGGGCAGGACATGGTCACTTGCATGACCACTGTTAGGGCTTAGGACAGCCTGGTGGAACCAAGGGACCATCTGCCCCAAATACAAACAGTCCCCAGGAGCGTGCTGAGTTTGCAGCCAGCCCTGGCCCCCTGCTCCATTACAGAATGAGAGAATCCTGGAATCCCCTGTGTTGGAAAGGACCTACAAGGATCACTGAGTCCAACCCCTGGCCCTGCACAGACACCCCAACAATCCTACCCTGGGCATCCCTGGAAGCTGTGTCCAAATTCTCCTGGAGCTCTGGCAGCCTCAGGGCTGTGCCCATCCCCTGGGGAGCCTGGGCAGTGCCAGCACCCTCTGGGGGAAGAACCTTTCCCTGATATCCAGCCTGACACTCTCTGGCACAGCTCCAGCCCTTCCTCAGGTCCTGTCACAGAAGAGGATGTGCAGGGCTTTGTTCCCAGGTGGTGCCTCTGGCTCTGTGGGGTGGGCAGGACAGGTCCCAGTGTGATGGTCAGGATATGGCTGTGCTGTCAGTGACAGAGGGGTGAGGAGGCTTCCTTGAAGCTCAGTAGCTTCTCCCAGGGAAGAAGAGCCCAAATCCTGGCAGACATTGGACATCTGCCAGCCGAGTGATCTGTCTCACCAGCTCCTCAGCAATTGCCCAAAGCTGTGAATAGCAGAGAGACATCCCCCACCTACAGTCATGAGTGCTATCAGCGCCAAGCTGCAATTGTTGCTGCCTTGCCTCACATCACCCATGGTGCTGCCACACCTGAGACATACCAGCAGGATATCGTCACCTGGTGACTCAGGGCCACTGGCTCTGGCTCTAAGCTGGAGCCTCTGACCTGACCCTAGGGGAGAATATCTCACGAGCTGCTGGCCGCTGCCTCACTGTGGCACTGAGGAGCTCCAGGCCTCTGTGGGTCACTGGCTGAAGGCCGTGTGGGTCAGGGAGTCGGTGCTGAGCAATTCACTGTGTGGCACTGAGTCATTGGAGACAGGGGATCACTGCTCAAGGAGCCTGGATATTTCTCCATCAGCTCCCTCTGGCTCTTCTGCTCCCACAGCCATAGCTAACAGCTCTGTCCTGCAGGTGGCTGGGCTTGGAGCCCTGGATGGATGGTGCTAACAGCCTCAGACACTCTACTTGCACCTCTGTGCTTGGACTGGCCTTGCTGGTACTGTGGATGTTGGGGTAGAGCAGCTCTCTGACATTAGTGGAGCACATCTTGCCCACCTGTGGACATGTCCTAATGGCTGCCAAGTGGGCATCCCAAGGTACAGAGAGTCTGCAAGGTAATAAGTTTAGTAGGGAAGTTTTTCCCTTTCTGCATCATCCTTCAAGCATCCCAGGCAGTATCCTAAAAAACAGGACTTTTTAGGTGAAGGCTTAGGATTTTCCCTTCCTGTCCTCTGCCCTTCCCTGAGCCCAGTCTGTAGATATTCTCAGAGCTCACGGTACTGATGGTGTGCAGCTCTGGAACCTCAGGGGGCTTCTGCCCCACAATCCATGCAGCATCTGCCCAGTGCCAGCACTGCAGTGCCCTGCAGTGGGCACAGGTACCAAACTTACACAGCAGAGCATGGACAGATGCCTGTCTCCTCCCATGGCCTCCACCTCCAAGGACGCTGGCATAACCCTTTTCCCCACTTGTGCACAGCAATGGGGATGTGACCTGTTCCATGGGACACCCCTGCTCCCTGGGGCCTTGGTTTGCCCCTGGCTGGATGTGGCTTCAGCAAGGCTTCTCTGGCTCCAGAGCAAGGGCCCGGGGGAAGGGGGGTCAGTATGGCAGGGAACAGCCCACCCCAGGTGCACAGACACGCTGTGGGCAGCGAGGGCTGCCCTGGGGACACAGTCATGCCCTGTGACCAGGACATCCCCAGGGGAGGGACAGGTTTTGGGGACCAATATGTGAGATGGTGACCTTAGTGGGGGCAGCATGGAAACCTCCAGCCTGGCTGGGCTTGGAGAAGGGAGTGGAGTGGCATGGGTGTGGGCACAGGATCCCCAGCTCTCATTTGCATGTGTGCAAAGTAGGGAATTTTCCATCAGCAAGCAGCCGAAATTTCTGCATGTTGACCTTTGTCCCCACCCAAGCTCGGAGCCCATGGCAGCTAACAAATGTCACTGTGCTGCCCTGCTCCCCCTGGAGCTGTGGGCAGCCAGGGGGCTGCATTCTGCCCCCACACCCTGGCACTGCCAGCTCAGTGCAAAAAGAGCAGGACCCCTCAGATCTCCCCCAGGGACGGCAGGGACTCCTGGCGCCCAGCTACCTCTGGGCATCAGTGGGGGCCAGCGCCCCCAGTCCCCCCTGCCCACCCTGCTACCAGCCCCTGGTGCTGTCCAGCCCCACAGGAAGGGCTGAGCTGTGGCACAGGCTCAGTAGAGTCTGATGGCAGATGATGGACAGACATTTCTGGGGTTACTCAGTGTAGCAGTCGCAGAGCCCTCTGCTCGGCCTCCTGGGGGATAGGAAATGCCTAGTCATGGACTAGGCCCTGCTTCCCGCCTCAAGACCCTCTCTTATCTCTTTGTAACACTACTGGCTACATTCCAGATGTCCTAGGACTATAGGTTATTTCACCCTGACCCTAAAACCATTGGATAGTTTCTCAGTCCTCACTAACCCTATAAAAACCCCTGCTCCTCCCCAGTTTGGCAGAAGAAGCCATCACTGGACACCCCTTGGTGGAACCCGCATTAAACGATTCCGTGGAACCTCCACACTGCCTTTTCATCTCTTCTTCCGTGGCTGGCCAAGGCAAATCCTAGCAAGCTAAGAGCTGGAATCCTAAAGGAGCTGGAAATCACCTAAAGAGCTGAGCCCCTGATTCACTCAGGCTGAGCTTGCTAGGATAGCCTGCAGCTGGGAGCCTGCTGGAGATCTCCAGGACAAGCAGTCCCTCACAGGACCTGCTATCTGGAACATCTGTGGCAGCAGGAGCTCCCCCAGCCCGCATTAAATCAGCACATCACAACATCAGACCCTGGCCACAATCAGGTGCTGCCCAGGATGGAGAGGGTGAACTGTCTGTTGGAGGGCAAGGAGTGGGGCAACCAGGAGAGGCCTCTCAGGAGATGAAGAATGTGGGTTGGAGGTGTCCGAATGGAACCCCTGTAGCTGGGTCACCTGTGGTCACCATCCCCAAGGAGCTGACAGCCACTGCGGGCTGCACATGGAGCCCCTGGATGCACCACAGCCTCTCCCAAACCTCCTGGCTCCCTGCTGGACACTGACCCTCCCAGAGGGCTGTGACACTGGTCCACCTGCAGCCAACCTTTGGGAGGTGTCCCTTGTCCTGAGAAGCACACAAATCACAGATTGCCCTACACTGCCTCCTCCTCACAGTGATCCGAGGAAACAAAGGACAGGATTGCTGGGAAACACAAATCACCTTGGCCTTTGCTCAGAGCCCTGGGATATCTAGGGCAGAGCATGGCTGGGCAGCTGTGCTGGGCCTGGCTCAGGGCTCTGTGGCTCTGTGAGCAGATTGCTCCCCCAGCACCAATGCAGGTGCGGTGCAGCCACGGCTCACAGATCTGCCCACACCAGCTGAATGGCTGCCCCAGCACAAGCCACCAGCCCAGACTCTCTGCTCCCAGAGCTCCCCCAGACCCTTTCTGTGTTTCTCTGGAGCCTCAGTGTGCCCAGTGACCAGAAGAGCTTGGACCCCCAGCTGCAGGAGGTGCAGGGGTTCACTAAGAGGGGCCAGGGATGCTAAAGCACCCTGAGGGTGGTGCTAGAAACAGGAGGAATGAACACATCACCTTCACTGGGATTGCTCCAGAGCTGAAGGGAGCTGCTGTAATACCCCGTGTGCAGCTCTCACCCAAACCCAAGCTCCACACAGCCCTGGAGCCCCTGGGCAGAGTGTGTGATGGCCAGAGTGGGGGGACACAGCAGCAAGAGGACAGGAGGTTTACCCACAGCAGGGAAAAATGAAGGATTTCTTGCTAGAGCCAGAGGGACTGAACTGACACAAATGGAGAAACCAAATACTCATCTCAAAAGAAAGGCAGTGGACTTGAGATTTATTTTCTACACTTAGGAGTGCTTTTGGTCCAAGTAATATTTTTTGCATTTCTGACTTTTCCCTGACATTTACAGGGAACTTAGAGGTAAATTGCCAAGGAGGGTTCACCAAAGGGGACAGCTCACAGCCTCTCCCAGTGGCCTTTTGCTGCTTGCAGACCATTGCTTGTTTAATTCCATGTGAAAATACTGCCTCTGCCCTAAGCTGACCTTGCTGTGGGTTCTCAGTTCCTCTTGGAAAACAATGTGAGTGCCCCGATGCAGACAGCAGTGCAGCCCCCACTCACAGAGCTGAGAACGCTTCCCTGCACACCCGTGACACCAACCCACAGAGTGCCTGGATATCCCTGGGGTGTTTCCTGCAAGGCAGCCCCGGGAACTCACCTCCTGCTGTGGCTCAAGGAAAATCCCACTGTCATTTTGGTTTTACTGCTGTAAAATGGGTTTGAGTGTTCCTGTCGTGCTTTACAGCAGTGACTCCTGGGCTCATGGGAGCAGAGCTGGGATCCCACAGGAGGCCATGGAGGCCAGGCTGTGAGTTCACTCCAGCAGCACTGGCAGCAGTGAGCTGTGTGGCACGGTCAGATGGGAGCAACTTTTCATTGTCCCCAGGGAGCAGGGGAGGAGAAACTGGAGATCCAGAGCCTGTGCTGGCTCCTGGCTGGCACCGTGGTGTGCAGGTCAAATACTGAGGTGCTTCACTCCCCAAAGTCCCAACTTCCATTGCACACCATCTCCACAGGGAGCAATGGCACGGAGACTGGCACTGGAGTGGAGGAGTTTCTCTGCCTCCCTCCTTGCCTCTGCAGGAAGCCCCTGTTCCCTCACACGTTCCATCATCACCCTCACGGGGGAGCCTGGTAGGATGCAAGATCAGTGCCATGGAGACACTGATAAGAACCCCCAGCGTGAGTGGGGCAGGCTCAGCTTTGTGCCACAGGGGCTGGCACAGACACCGGACTGGCTTCAGCCCCCCGTGGGAGGGCTAGAAAAATCACAGGGGGCTGCAGTCCCTGGGGACAAAGGGGGACGGCAACCCTGGGGGTCTCCTCAGTGCCCGCAGCCCTCCCGCCACAGCCTGAGCGCTGGGTTACCTGCCCGGTGTTTACTGTGTCCCCTCCCTGCCCTCTCCCTCCGTTCCTGGGCAAACAGGCGTGTACCAGCCTGGTTATTGCTTTGCTCCCCAGCCGGACTGTTTGGTGGAAACAAAAGGGAACGTTGTCCTCCTCCCTTGGGGTGTTTGTGCTTCACGTGCCCTGTCTCCAGCGGGAGAGGTGCCATGGGATGAGGCACTCAGGCAGTAGCAGGAGTTGGGGGGGGGCTAGAGCAGTGTCCCCTGCCACCTCTGCAAGGCAAGCGGGACAGGTCTGCTGCTGTGTGCTGTGTGCTGTCACAGAGAGCTCGTGGCAGCCCTGGCAGCTCACCAAAGCTCTCTAGAATGCCAGCTGAATCCTCGTGAGGTTCTGACATTGATTCTGGTTTAAGAAAAAAATATGTTTTCTTTACCAGAGCAGGGGTGAAATTGTCTGAGCCCTGCAGGGCCCTGGGAGAGCTGAGCTGCTCTGGGTCTGCTCTCACTGTCAGGGTCTGATAAGTGACACGCTTCTGCCAAGGGCAGAGGGGCTGGATGGCTCTGGCATCCCCAGAGCTCCATGTGAGGATGCTCTGTAACATGATGGCCCTGCTAAGGGGAGCCTGAGGTCACGGACAAGAGCCTCAGGGACAAGGTGACAGGGTGCTGCACCGTGGGGGACAGGGCAGCTTGTCCCAGCCTAGGGCAAACAGCTCAGCAGCACTGGCAAAGTCACCTCCTGGCAAAGATGCTCCTCATCCTGTGCACAGGCAGCCCCATATGCCCTCAGGTTACCCATCCCACTGTCCATCTCACACCAGCCTCACACTTGCAGGCACTGCTACCTTATTGCTGCCCAGTCTTTCAGGCTGGCTCCATCTCAGCCATTCTTCTGGGCTTGGATTGGAACAAATGGCATGGAGAAATTCTTTTCCCCCAGAAATTCCCAAGTCAGTGAGCAGTGGCAGCGAGACCACGCACAGCTCACCCCACTGGGCTCCTCCTCGAGGGAGATGCTGGAGCAGGAGACCACAGGAGTGTCCTGCAGAGGCAAGGAGGGACTCTGAGAAACTCATCAGGGAGACCAGGGGTCCCACTGTGCCCAGCCACGCACCCTGGTGTTTTGGTGCTGGTACCCTCATTATCCTCCCCACCAATGGGTCAGACATGTGTCCCTGTTCCACCACCCCCAGTGCCTGGGGAGCCATGGAGGTACATGGACATGGGGGCATGGGGTGAAACAGATTCCCAGGTGGTTTTACATCTGTCCTTGGCTACAGCAGAGCTGTCCTGTCCCCCAGGAACACCTTTCAAGAATGGGGCAGTCAGTTGGTGTGGTGCAGGCTCAGGGACGCTCCTGCCCTGTGCCCCTCTTCTATCAAAACATCTGGAATGTGTTACTGAGGGGCGTCCTTGTGGGCCATGGGATGGGGGATCTCAGTAGTGTATGATTTTTATGCAGACTTGTCCAAAACACAGAGGGTTGAATGAAATATCTGGGAGGGGGAATGTAGGAAAAAGCCTCTCCTGGGTCACAGTGGAATATTTGGACTCTGGTGATGCACCTCCCAGGAGACATCTGCACAACACACACTCATCTCTCAGGAAACAGTCTCACCGCTCTGTGAATTCAGACTGGAGAAGATAAATGTACCATTTCCAAACAGTGCCCAGGGCTGTTGTCTGGCCCCACTTTGGTGGCAGCCAGGGACCCTCACTGGCTGGGAGCTCTTGGAAGGAGGGAGGGAAGGAAGAGGAGAATCTCAGAGAGGCAGCTTGGACACTGATTCCATGGGTTACAGAGCCAGCCTGAGGTCACTACTGCGCCACTGAAGTGTCACCTTGCCCCAGTGACCTCTTCAGGCAGCTCCGTGACAACGCCTGGCGCTTGTGCAAGGCCACGAAATGAAACTAAAAATAGCTCCAGCTCCTGACAGAACACCTGGCTGCCAGCACCTGCCAGGAGCTGTGCTGCAAGGGCTCCCTCCTCCGAGCTGATGTGGGCACTGAGGGAACATCTCAGCCTACTCCTACCCTGCCCCAAGCCCTGCCTGGCCTCTGCTCATCCTTTGCTCAGCAATCTGGGGCATGTTGGAAGGGTACTGTGGGATGCTGGGGCACGTTAGGTGGATGCTGGGGGATGTTACGGTGTTACTGGAGATTTTGGGGGGAAGCTGGGGGATGTTGGAGGATGTTCAGAGGATGTTGGGGACTGCCAAGCTGCCCATCCTGGCCTCTGGCACAGCACGTTTTTTGCCCAAGCCTCACCAAGAGGCAGTGTCATCACTCCCCAAGCCTGATGTGGGGACTGATGCCACCATCTCTCCTTCCTGATCTCTGCAGAGGGAGCTGGGGTCAGCACTGGGGCTTTGCTGAGGAGCAAGTTCAAGTTATTCATCCGTCAGTTAACCCGACTTCGTGCTTGCCTGGCCAAGCTGCCCATGCCCTGACTCTGCTGGCACCCCCACACCTGGGCACTGCACTGTGCCCCATTCAAATGGACACAGTTCAGCTCTTTTGGCATTTTTTCTCCACTAAGGACTTGGCTCATTTTAGGTAGAGGGCAGTGGAGCAAGGTCAGAGCATGAACCCTGAGGCTGTCAGGTGTACAGAGTCCTTGCAGCCAGAGCACCTGAATCACACAGGAGTCCTGTGAGATCCTTGCGGGATCAGTGAGCTCAGGCCAAGCTGTTCTTCCTCTCTTGAGGTCAGGCTCTTCCAGAATCAGGCCAGTGATCCTTCGAGGCAACAGTGCCTCCCTCACGCAGGCCAGGCCTCAAGAATTGCCACTGTCTGCTCCTGTGTCAAGAGCCAAAATTCCCTTTTCTCATGGAAAATTTCCAAATGATGCTCCAAACTCAGAGTATTACTGAGAGTCAGAGACAGCAGCTGGCTGCAGGTGCAGTATGAGAAGGGAGAGACCCCGGGCACGGCTGAGCCCGGCCAGGACTGACCCTCCTTGTCACACACTGAGCGACAGCCCCAGTGCAGGAGGGATGGAGGTCTTGTGCTTCACTGAGCCCGCTGATCTGGGAGCATTCACTTCTTCTGCTCCCTCTCAGAGTTTCCTGCCAACCCAGCTGTAGTGGCCGAGCACCAAGTGCCTGCTGAGCACAGAGTGACTTTGAGTAGAGCGGGGGACATCCCACCCCCCAAACACCTGTCAGCTATGTCCCACATCCACAAAACCCATGTCAGCAACGCCCTGCCTTCCACCACTGGAACCCCTGTCAGCAGTGTCCTGCCCCTCTGGGGCCACAAACTCCCCTGGAAGGAGCATCCTCTGAGTGCCAGGACTCAGATTCCCTGCTCTGGCTGCAGTGGCATTGTCTGTCCCAGTTCCCAGGGCACAGTAGGAGGTTGAGTGCTCTGGGATGCCAGCCCATTGTCCCTTCTGGCTCAGTCGGGGGTGGACGGTGCCAGACAGGCGTGGCACTGGGGTCCCAGGAAGGGAGAAGCTGGGGTTTGCTGGCTGCCAGGGTTGAGGTGTCCTGGCCCTTGCCACTGCCCTGGGCAGGACGGGGACACACTCCTGGAGATCCCCTGGTGTGGGGCAGCTCTGCAGCTCCAAGCCTGGCACACATCCACCCCCACAGGCCGTCTGCATGACACAGGGCATGTCCCCAGAGGGAACCCCATGGCCCTCTGGTCCCACAGGCTGAGAAAGAGGTGGCAGTGCAGGGAGGGAAAACAAGTAGGGGAGCAGGAGACTAGGGCAGAGGAGAGGAAGTGGATTTGGGGATAGGAGGGGGAAACAGGGACAGATGGGTTCGGGAGAGAGCTTATGGGTCTGGGGAGGAGTCACAGAGATCAGGCAGATCACAGATGGAGCAATCAGGCACCCCAGTTCTGTTCAAACCACAGTCCCAAGGGGAAGTCAGGAGGAAAAGCAGCAACAAATATTGGGAGAACTGGGCCAGCAGATCTGACCCCATATCACCTGGAGTCACCAGTCCTTCCTCCTGCCAAGGGCATCTCCCCATCCCCAGGGAGCTGGTTTGGCCATTTGAGGGTGTCCTGAGTGCAGGCCGAGTGTGCAGGGGATGTGCCACATCGTGTCTGTGCCACACTTGCCACATGAGCCCAGTGCTGGCCCTCAGGCCTCCTGAGTGCCACCTGCTCCAGGAGAGTGTGGAATATCTCCGATGGGAAAAGCTGGGCTTGGCAGACCCAGCCTGGGGGCATCCCTCATCTGGCTTGTTCTCATGTGATCTTGGGGGATGCTTGGGGCTGTTGCGGAATACTGGAGAACCTTGCAGAATACTGGGGATGCTGAGGGAAGCTGGGGGTGTTGGGGGATACTGGGGGATGATGAAGGATGGTGGGGTATCCTAGGGGAGATGCTGAAGGGATATTTGGGGAGGTTGGAGAATTTTTTTGGGATGCTGGGAGATGCTGGGGGAATATTGGGGAATGTTTGGGGATACTGGGGGATTTGTGGGGATGCTGGGCAGAGCTTTGAGGATGTTGGGGGAATGCCGGGGGGATGTTTAGGGATGTTGAGGCAAATGCCGGGGGGTGTTGGGGGATGTGGACCTGCCCAGTCTGGCCGCTGTCCCATCTTCCGGGCGGTGGGTGACCAGCAGAGGGCTCGGCTCCCCTCCCGCCACCGCTTTATCCTGGCCAGCGCTCCCTTCGAGCCCAGAGCCGCGGCCGGAGCCGGACTGAGCGGCCGTGCCCGAACACAGCTCCCGTGCGGCCCCGGGGGCTGCGCCGCCTCCGCCACACGCGCTCCCGGAGGCTGCGGGGACCGTCGCGGGGGACGATGCCTTCGCCACCGCCGCTGCTGCTGCTGCTGCTATTGCTGCCGGCCCCGGGAGCCGCGGGGATGCGAGGCAGCGCTGGGACCGGCAGGACTCACCATGGCCAGGCTGTGGACAGCGGCGGGACCGTGCCCACGGCTGCCCGGGACGGTCCGGAGGGGCAGGAGATGAGGGAGAGGCTGCGCCGGGGCACGGAGGAGGACTCCAAGTCGGTGCAGCAGTACGTGCCAGGCGTGCAGGTGGAGTTCCCGCGGCCCCTCAACTCCGGCAGCCTGCACCCGACCAGGGCCCTGCTGCCGTCCAGCACGGACCCATCGGAGCAGCAGCCGGGGGTCCCCACGGACAGGGACAGGGCAGAGCCCCGAGCCAACCTCACCACCGTGTCCGACAAGCGGCTGCAGATCCACAACCCCCTGTACCCGGTGACAGAGAGCTCCTACAGCGCCTACGCTGTCATGTTCCTGTCCCTCATCGTCTTCACCGTGGGCATCATCGGTAACCTCTCCGTGATGTGCATTGTGTGGCACAACTACTACATGAAGAGTGCCTGGAACTCCATCCTGGCCAGCCTGGCTTTCTGGGACTTCCTCATCCTCTTCTTCTGCCTGCCTGTGGTCATCTTCAACGAGATCACCAAGAAGAGGCTGCTGGGGGACGTGTCCTGTCGCATTGTGCCCTTCATGGAGGTAAGGGGCTGCACAGGTACCCAGAGGGATCGAGGACTCAGCTCCTCTCTGCCCTCTTGCTCCAGGGCAGTCTGTGGTGCTGGTGGGCCTGGCACAAGGACTGTGTGCCAGAGACCCCCACTGTGGGGCACAGCAGGAGCTGAGGGACAGTCCCCATAGTGACCCTCCCCTGTCCCAGGCCATTCCTCAGGCTCTGCTGCCAGCACCGATGCTGCTGGGCTGGGAAAAGCCTGTTAGACCCTCCTCCAGCCAGCACAGGTACTTCTGTCAGCAGGGCCCCTCCATTTGTCTGTTCCTGTCCCAGCCCAACGCCCCAAAGCCTGGGGGCTCAGCCCTGCAGTGTGCTGGCCCAAAAATTGGCCACTTCGGCTGCTGGGGATGGTGCAGGGGCACGGGGCTGCAGGTGGACAGTGCTAGTCAGCACTGCAATGGGACAGCCCAGGAATTAGGTCTGGAATCCTGAGATCTGTTTGTCCTCAGACCTCACATGTGACAAGCTGGTTGCACTCTGGGAGAGCCAGGCACCCCCTGAGAAGGCCAGAGGGACTGTGGTGACAGGGGATGGCAGAAGGAGCAAAATTGCTCCAGAAGGCAGGATTTGGGCTGATGCTGCAGCCCTCAGTGTGCTCGTCTCCCATCCTCAAGGGAACCTTGGGTCCAGCTGTGCCCCTCCATGTCCTGGTGGGACAGACAGACCAAGCCTGCCTGCGTCCTGTGGTCAATGCCCCATTTATCAAAGGGTGCAAACACCTGGAAGAGCTTTGATTTAGTCAAGTCACTGAAGACCCTCTCAGGCCTGGTCAGAGCAGACAGGGTTCAGAACCTGCCCCTCCCAATGAGCATCACCCCAGTGTTACAGGTTCCTGGCTGCTATGTGCCCTGCTGGCTCCAGAACAGTCACCTGGGACAGTCACCTGTCTGTGCCCCAGTGCCCTTTTGCAGGGTCTGCACTTGTGCAAGGGTCCCTATAAGCTCCAGCTAGGTCCCCTGGGTGATGTCAGTGGGGTGTCCCATTGAGCACAGCCCCAAACCTGCACAGCACAGCCCAGCACAGGGATGTGGTGTTTGCTGGGGGAGCCCTGCAGCCCCCCTCCTCCCCTGTGTCCCTGCCCAGGAGGCAAGGGACCTATCCAGAGGTGTCCCACCTCATCCTCTCACTGATTGGAGGGTTTGCCCCATCCCTGTCCTTCTCAGGCTCCCAACACTGCATCTGGGTGGACTCAGAGAGGGGCAGGAATTTGCCCAAGCTGGCTCAGTGTCCCAGGGAAGGATGGGAAGGGAAGGGTGATGTCCCCAAAGCAGACCCTGTCTCGAGGAGGATCTGAGGAAGATCAGCTGCTCATGGGCTCCCTGTCCCCATGAGAGAACCCTGGGGGTGGCACCACCAGGTACGGGGATTCAGCACCACCAGGGTGCCCTGGCACAGCTTAGTCCCAGAGGAGTCAGGAGGGGACAGGAATGGTGGGATGTTGGTGCTGCAGAAGGACAAGCATGTCACAGGCTGGGAATCACAGTCCTGGTGTGGAGTTACTCTTGCTCTGCCCCCCAGCAGCAGCCCTGCACTGCCCTCCTGCCCCCAAAGCACAGAGAGGCTCCAGGGATCCAGCTGGGACCCAGCAGCAGGGAGTCACAACCAGGCCAGAGCCAAATCCCCAGCACAGGGTCAGCTGTGAGAGGGGAACCTATCTGGAGGCCAAGGGTCCATGTCTGGTGGGATTGTGGCTCAGGCCACAGTGGGAAGCAGATCTGTCCTCTGCAGCTGCTCAATGCTCTGGCACAGAGCCAGGTTTTGGGAGCAAAGCTGATTCCACGGGCTTCTGGGGAGAAGTTCTGTTGCAGGGATGTGCTGCACTGACTGATGCCACCAGCGGCACCCAGGGCACTGGAGAAGGGTGCTCCACAGGATATGGGGAACCAAGAAAGATGGAAGAGCCACTGGAAGGGTGCAGGGGGAGGAGGCAGCAGCACAGCAGCGCTGAAGGCTGGAGGTGTCAGCCAGGGAGCAGGTCCAGTGTGCTGGGTGCTGCCTGTGGGGCAGAGCAGGCTGCTGGGTGGCTCTGGGGCTTTGGGCAGATGAGCTGGGACATGCTGCGAGGTGGTGCTGGGTACAGGATGCTGGTGTCTTGATTCTGTGTCTGGGGAGATGCTGCTGTGCATAAGTGATGGTGCTGCTGAGTGCTGGCATCACTCTGGTCATCAGCTGCTGGAGGGACCAGCCCAGGGCCAAGGAAAAGGCTGGGGGATCGGGGGGGCAGTGTTCCGGGCTGTTCCCCACACACCACGTGGAGCCCTGGGAGGTTTCCTGAGTGCTGGGAAGGTCTTTCAGCACAGAGTGATGTTTGATGGCTTCGTGAGGCCAGGAATGGCCACAGCACTGGGACACCAGCATGTGACTCTGCCATCATCTTGGCCAAGGCCTGTGGGACTTGGCTCCCAGCTCTGGGGCTGGGACTGGGAATGCTGGTCAGTGCCTGGCCAGCCTTCCCAGAGCCACAGCGAGTCCTCTCCCTCCCTTGGCCTCCTCCTTTGGCAAAGGGGATGTTTTTCTTACTATTCTCAATGCAGCGGAAATTGCCCCAAGCTGATTTGGGACAAGAGCGCCTTCAACTCACTTGGCCTGTCCAGGAAGGCCTTGGGAACCCTAGGAAGGTGCTGGTGGGTGATGGTCCCTGCTTCTCCTCTGCAAGAGCTATCCAGAACGGAGGAAGAGCCTGAAGGACAATCCTTGTCCAAATGTTGACATCTGTGGTGGACAGACAGACATCCAGCTAAACTTCTCCCTTCTGCAGAAAAGAGAGGTGGGCAGGGACTACAGGGTCAGGGAACATTTTTATCCTTTCAGAAAATGGCTCTAAACCTTGGGATGCAGCCACAGGCTGTGATCTCCCTACAGACTTTGAAGGAGGGGTTGTGGTCTTAGGTAGCCAGGGGCTTGCCACAGTGCTGGTAGAGCCAAGCCCCTGTGATGTCCCTGCAGCAGAGCCCACCTGTTCTGCCTCCTCCCTCACCAGGTGTCGTCACTGGGAGTTACCACCTTCAGCCTCTGTGCCCTGGGCATCGACAGGTTCCACGCAGCCACCAGCCCCCAGGCCAGCACCCGGCCCATCGAGCAGTGCCAGTCCATCATTGCCAAGCTGGCCGTCATCTGGGTGGGCTCCATGACGCTGTCGGTGCCGGAGATCCTGCTCTGGCAGCTGGCGCAGGACACGTCACCCGTGTCCGGCGTGGTGACCGAGTATTGCACCATGAAGCCCTCGTCCAACCTGCCCGAATCCATCTACTCCCTGGTGCTCACCTACCAGAACGCTCGCATGTGGTGGTACTTCGGCTGCTACTTCTGCCTGCCCATCCTGTTCACCATCAGCTGCCAGCTGGTGACACGGCGCATCCGCGGCACCGAGAAGAGCGAGTGCCGGGGCGGCAAGCACGGCCAGTGCGAGGGCCACCTCAACTGCACCATCATCGCTCTGACCATCATCTACGGGCTCTGCACCACCCCCGAGAACGTCTGCAACATCGTGGTGGCCTACATGTCCCCCGACATGTCTAAGCAGACCTTGGATCTGCTCAACCTCATCAACCAGTTCTTCCTGTTCTTCAAGTGCTCGGTGACGCCTGTCCTGCTCCTGTGTCTCTGTCGTCCCCTGGGCCAGGCCTTCATGGACTGCTGCTGCTGCTGCTGTGAGGGCTGCGGCCCCGACACCACCTCCAGCGAGAGCAGCGCTGACAACAAGCTCAAAACCGAGATGTCCTCCTCCATCTTCTTCGACAAGCCCCGGGAGACTCCCCCACCCCTGCTGGCCCTCGGCACCCCATGCTAAGAGCCACTGGGGAGCTGTAGCGATCATTTCACCACCTCCTCCCGAGACCAAACGTTCTGCCATTAGTACTCGTGTCTGGACGTGGAACAAGCAGAAAGAGACAGCTCAGGGGGCTGCGCCGTGGGCTTCAAACCCAGCATTGGGCAGGTGGGGCTTGAAATCCCAGTCCCTGTGGCTACACTGGTGACCTTCTTGCCTCTGCCTAAAGGTCAGCGAGGACAGCAGCACTCTCCTGTCCTGGCTGCCTGGCCGGGCTCCGTGGGGCTGCTGCTCTGGAGATGGCATCATGCTGGAAAGGTCTTACCTGAAACCACAGAGGCTGGCCATGATGGCTCACAGAGGACACAACAAACACAAACTGCCCTCTTCTCATTCCCTCCCCTCTTGCCAGCCCCTGCACAAGAGGAAAAGGTCCAACTGGCCGTGTCCCACGGATTCAAGCCGTGCCCTGTATGAGCTCAATAAACCAGTAACCTAGAGCATGTTGTGCTTGCAGCTGCTGGCACTGCTGGGCTGAGCCCTGGGAGCCCCTTGGAATAGCTTTTCCCTAAACCTGGGGGGCTCTGGGGTGGGCATGGGCAGCTGGGGGGCAGGAGGGCAGGGAAGCAGCTGTGCCAGCACAGGCAGTGGCCCCCAGCCCCTTTGCTCTCTCCCTCTGGGGTGATGCTGAGCAGGGCATGTGAGAGGATGCCCTCTGGACTGTTTGATTTGGGGTGATCTGTAGGATTTGAACTGGTCTCAGTAAAGCCCAGTCAGCCCAGCACAGGACTGAGGTACCCCCCAGCCTGCTGCTTCCCTGTGAGCACCATGCACAACCAAGGTGCTACCCCTGCACAGTGCTGCTCTGCAGAGCTGGGGGAAGATGTGGGACCACCACCCCCAGCACCCTTGGAGAGCATCTCACCCAAACTGCCCCACAGGGCTCCTAGCCCTCATCCATGTGCCCATTGCAGGAACAGAATTGTCCCAGGAGGATGGTTTCAGGGCATCAGGGTTTCCAAGCCCACATCCACCCCCTGTCCATGGCCCCTGCAGGGGCAGGGGGGGTCAGGGAGCAGGGGGGTCAAGGAGCAGGCAGGACAGATCTGCCTGAGGGCAGCCTGGCCACATCCACCGGAGCTGTTAGAGCTCCTTGTCCCAAGTGCTGGCAGCCAGCCCAGCCCCGGAATGCCAGGGTGAGGGAGACGGTTGCCACGGGCACTGAAAGCGAGGGGCTCACTGCGGGCTTTGTGCGCAACACCCACCGGGCTCCGCGCGCGCTTCGCTTTCGCAGACCCGTTTCCAGGGAAACAAAAGCCCCAGTTTTCTTTCAAGAGCACAAAACTGGGTTTTTCCTTTCATCCTCCTCCCCCCAACCCCCTGCCGGGCCCCACAGTTTGGGAGAAGAGGGGTCTCATCTTGGCACAGGGATGCAGGGGGGCTCAGAGCCCAGGCCATGCCTGCAGTCCCCTGTGTGCCCAGGGGGTGAGCGGGGTCCCCGTGAGGGTTTGGGGACTGCGGGGTGCTGGGGGAGGGCACCTCTCACTCGCCTGGTCCACATCGCTCCGCGCTGAGCCTGGGCCAAGGGCGAACAAAGGCAGGCTTGTGCTGCGGCCCCGCGGGGCTGCACGCGTGGGGAGGGGGAGCGGGCGGGAACAGGGGGTGTGGGCAGCACCGTCATCATGGCCTGCAGCAGAACACGGCCCCACGGCAGGCAGAGCACCCCACGGGCTGCCGGAACCCTTATCCCACCCTGCTGCCTGGGCACCTGGCAAGCGCAGGGCAGGGGCCTTCCCTGGGGACATGGCGCGGTGGGACCCCAGCGGCAACGGCCACCCCCTCCTGGGGACACCAGGAAGGAGGCACTTCCAAAGGACACGGGGCAGGGGGAGCCCCGCAGCGGTGGGCACAGCCCCCAGGAGGGAGCAGGGAGAGGGGGCAGGAGCACTGCACGCCCCCCAAACCCAGCAGGGTTCTGCAGCAGGTCTGGGACACAAGAGGGGCAGAGGAAGATCCAGCAGCAATGATGGCCACAGATGGAGTGTCTGAGCTGGTCTTGGCATCCAGGCCAAGGAAACTTGGCATCTGGAACCATCAGAGGTGCCTTCAGCACCTCTTGGGTGAGCATGACCATACAGTGCTACCCAGGGGACAGGGACCTCCTTCCCAGGCAGGGCCCCAAAGGATGGGTGCCACAAATGGCGAGGAAGTAACGTGACTGCAACCACAGCCGCAACGCAAAATTGTTAATTTATTAGGAGGCAAAAAAATTGTACAGTTACAAGAATCATTTCCCAACAGAGGTCAAATCTGAGTCAAAATATCTCTTAAAAAAAAAAAAGGGGGTGGTGGGGGGCAACAACACTTTACAAGTCATTAAATTAAAAAAAAAAAAAAAAAACCAAAAAAAAGAAACCTCTCTTTGTGCAATTCTGCAGAAACAAGAACAGAAGGTAAATCCCCGGCCTGATGCCCTGGAGCCGAGTGGGAAGAGGCTGAGGGGGGCCCTGCAGCCTCCTGGCCATCCCCACTCTGTGCCCCAGCCCTGGGACCGGCAGCTGCCTCCCCCTGCATGCCCACCCTCCAGTGCCAGCCCAGTGTCCCCCCAGACTGGTCCCAACAACCTGGCCAGGCCCCCAGGCTGCACCTCAGAGCCCCAGCCAATGGCACAGCCAGCCACAGCCTTTCTCACCCCTCAGGACTTTCACAGTCCTCCACCCTCAGCAGACAGACCTTACTGTTGTCCCCACGAGCCCTGCTGCCCCTGCCCCATGGCTCCTGTGCCTCCCAGCCAGGGCAGCAGAGCAGGGGGTGGCATGGGGAGCAGGGAATGGGGAGCAGGGAATGGGGAGCAGGAGTGTGGCGCAAGCATGGGGAGCAGGGCACAGGGCACGGGGAGCAGGGCAGGGGAAGCAGGGCAGAGGAAGCAGGCACAGCGCACACTCTGGCTCTGGTGAGCAGCACTGAGGGTGCAGATGCTCTGAGCGTGTCTCCAGGTGCCTCCATGTGTCCCTCCCTCTCTGGCATCCCAAAGGATGTCCCTGGCCAGGGCAGAGCCAGCAGCCCCAGCTGGGCACAGGCGATGTCACATGGCACGTGGGGAGCCAGCACAGCTGTTCTGAGAGCTCACATGGGACTGAGCCAGCCCTGGGACAGGTAGGAGGCAGGTGCCAGCCCCCAGCCCTCCCAGGGGCTGCTGGCATTGCTGGGCCCCCAGCACTGGCACCAGTGCCCCAGATCCTCCCCCGAGCAGCCAGGCTGGGCAGTGGGCAGGATTCGGCCCAGGCACAAAAGCAGGGGACATGAGGGGCAGAGGGACAAATGGCCCTAGGCCCCAAAGTAGGGTTGTGGAAGTGGAGGCAGTGGGGGGAGGCTGATGGCAGTGGCTTGTGGCTAACCGCCGTCCCCCAGAGGGGTGAGGAGCCTGCAGGTGGCACTGACACGCCGTCCCCCACCAAGCCCGAGGCAGGCAGGGCAAGGTGGGCTCCCCCCAGCACCCTAGGGTGGTCTCTGCCCAGGGGCAGCAGCAGGACACCCAGAGAAGGGAAGAGGAAGCCCCAGGAGTTCAGCCTGCAGCTGGCACAGCCCCATCCCCAAGGGCTGCCTTCTGCTGACACCCTCCTCCTCCCTCCCAACGCTGACCCTTGGCTGCCCTGGGGGAGTTCCAGCTTTCCTACCGCTCACAGGGCCCAATTTAATAACAGCACTATCCCTTAAATTAAAAAATTAAAATATATATACATATATATATATACTGTATACACAGACAACAACAGAACAGTGCCAAAACGGAGGAAGAGAGGGGGGGAAGAGAGGAGAGGGGGAGAGGAGGGCAGTCGGACATCCTCTTTACAATAAAAACAAGGACTCTGCCCCAATGTGAGCAGAGTCTGGGGTCCCCTAAAAATACCCATCTAGAGAGAGAGCTGGAGGGACAGAGCAGGAGAGAGGGGCAGGGCTTGTACAATGGCATCTTCCCAATCCGAGCCAGGCCCGCGGGACCTCAGCTTCGCCTGGACTTCGAGTGCTGGATAAGCCACTGTAGGGTGATGTCTGCAGAGGCAAGGGGACACTCTGAGCCTCCAGCTGTCACCTCCCCCTGTACCCTGGGCAAACACATGGGCACAGGCTGCTCTGCCATGCCCCCATGACCCCAGCCCACAGCACTCACCAATGTTGTCCTTTTCTTTGCAGGAGATGGAATAGCAACAGATCTCTCGGTCCTGGATGGCAGAAAGGTTCCTGTGGGAAGGGAGCAAGTGCTGGCTGCAGACTCTGAGCTGTGTGGGGTGGCCATGGGAGACACTCCCAGGCAGCCCCTGAAGGGTTTCTTTGGGCTCTGTCTCTGAGAGAGGGCACACTGAAGGGGCAGCAGCTCTCCACGAGCTCCATGTGGGTCAGCTGAGGGCACCACTGCTCCATGCCTGAGGGGCAGGGCTGGTTCGGGGGGGGGGCTACATGACAGGGCAGGAGGGACCCGATCCTGCAGAGACCCTGGCCACCAAATTCCATGGTGGTGCCCCCTAGACCTGCAGCCAGATGGGGCAGGGAGGTTTTGGGAGCAGCAAGCAGCACGGGGCTGGCAGCATGGGAGCTGCACAGGTGCCCGTGGTCCAGAGGTGCTCTGAGAGGTGGCTTAAGGGGAGGAAATGCTGTGAGTCAGTGCAGCATTCCAGATCCTCCCTATGGAGGAGCCCAGTCCCACTGTCCAGTGTGGCACCTGGGGGAGACCAGCTGCAGCAGCCAGTGCCACGCTGTGCTGAGCCCCCATGGCACCATGTGGCACGTGGGACCCAGCCCTGGCACTGGTGGTTCCAGCTCCTCTCTGTCTCCACAAGGCACCAGCTCGGACATCTTCAGCCACTGGTCTCTGCCAGCCCACTCCAGGCACACGATTGTGCTGGTGGGGACACGGCAGGACAGGGAGGGGGTCACACTGTGTCACACCCCCTGTGTCCAGGGCACTGGCACACTTACATCTTCTCAATGAGCTCCTTCTCATCCAAGGCACCGGGCAGGTCCCGCTTGTTCCCCAGGACGAGGACCTGCAGGGCAGGGCAGGGGACACCTGAAGCACCAGACCAGGCAGGAACCTGCTCCTACGACTCAGAAGCAGAGCCTGCTGGTGACACCAGACAGCCCTGGCTATTCCAAACGGCTGTCCTGGACAGAGAAACCCCCTTCAGCAGCATTCAGGAGGCAGAGCGCTTCAATTAACTGCCTTAATTAGCCCATGCACAGCATCTCCTGTGCACTCCCTGCTCCCAGTGCGGAGATGGCCCCACAGCACATCCTCTCTGAAGAGCACCAGCATCTGCTGTTCCATCTAGGCAATCCTCCCAGGAGCCTCTCACTGTCTCTGAGCAAGAAGTCAAGTGAAATGGCTAACACTGATGTTGCCCAGCAGGAGCAAGCTGTGGATGCCGGGCAGAACCCACTCTGCAGGCAGCCAGCCCAAACCAGGATCAGCTGTTTGTGCCATCACTGATCTCTCCTTCTAGGCTCTTGACAGCTACAAAAGCATTCTCAGATTGTGTAAGGAAAATAACCACCGAGCAGGACTGGCTGGTCCCTCCGGAGCAGCCATGTGACTGTCACCTGACAGGGGCGGTGCCGAGGCTGTGGCTGCCCGGCAGCAGCACAGGATGAGCATCCCCCGTTTCAATCAGGAGGCTTGTTCTCAGAAGAGAGCCTTCAGAGGCCTGCAACTGCAGTGTGGTATGTCAGGAGCTTAATTTAGCTGGCAGTGGACATTTGGGATCCGTGGCAAGATCTTCAGTTAGCTCCTTTTGAAGGATGCTAATTAGGGATGGATGGTGCACAGCCCACCCAACACGTGCCTGGCACTGTGCCACGTCCCACCTCCTGCACATGTCACAGCCCAGCAGCTCCTCTTGCAGGAGATAGGACCTTCCTGTCACACCATCAATCAGCTGCAAATCCACACAAGAGGGCAGATTTCACCCAGGGGGCCTGATCTGTGCTCTCAATTAAAATGGTTCCTCTCTGTTGCTTGGCCCAGTTCTGACCTAGAAATTGTCATAGTCCCAGCTGGCTCCCTCAGGAGTGCAGCAGGGAAGTGACACCTCCAAGAAAGGGGAGCCCTTCCCTGAATTTGCTCTGCATGCCCTGGCAGTGCCCAGCCTCAGGACCACGAGTGGCTGGGGGCACTGACTGAGGCACCAGCTCACCGGGATGCCCTGGAGCTGCGGCTTGTCAAGCAGGTTGTGCAGTTCGTTCTTGGAGGCCTCTATCTTCTCCTGGTCAGCAGCATCTACCATGTACCTGCAAGGGAAGGGACAACCCTGAGCACAGGTGCCCAGGTCTGCATGCCCTCGTGCTGTGCTGAGTTCCGTGCCACCCCCAAACCTCCTCCCACGGCAGCTCACTGCCCCCCTGGAAACTCGGCCAGCACGTGGAGGTGGTTGGTAAGACCAGGATGCCTCTTCCTAAGCACGGCTGTGGAGCTGAGAGCCCCTCCTGTCGTCCAGAGGAAGGGGGAACCACCCTGTCCTTTTCTCTGCAGGTGTCAACCTGCTGACAGCAAGGACAGGCTGGGCAAGGGAAGCCCAGGAGGAGATGCTGCAGGACACACGATGTCTCCAACACCATGTGCACGTGGCAGCTCCCATGCAAACACCCTGCATGGAGGACAAGCACAGAAGGCAAGAGAAGCTGAGGATGGAGAGCTGACGATGACCCAAGAAGGGGAAGGACCTCCTCATCCCACTGATGGGGTTATCCTGGGAGGGGCCATGGAGCACATGGATGTGAAGCCGGTGGCCACCAATGCTTCTCTGAGCAGAAGGGGAGATTTGGGGATGGATTTTGCTCTTACAGCCAACTTTTATCCTGAAAAGGACGTCAGTGAAGCCAAAACTTGGGTGAGGAACTGATCAAAGCAGCCTTGATTTCAAAGATCAAGAAGCTGGGAGAGAAAGAGTGAGAACCATCAGCTCATCAGGCTTTGGGGAGTTATTTAAAAACAGGAAAAGAGCTCTTAACTGCTAAAGTGCTTAACACAGGAAAATGGGAATGCTGTGCCGAGAGGGAAAAACACCCCAGGGACCACCCCAGCCCTTGGCATGCTGGGAAAGGGGGGAGAGCTGAGAGCAAAGGGAAAGGGACCTGACACAGCTCGATGTGATGAGGGCAGACTGGAGTGTGACCTGGATGCTGACAGGTCCTTTTGTTTTCTGACAACCACATGGGCCAAAATTTTGACATTATGGAAGGTGGCAGCAAAAGGGGTGAAAAAGACAGGTATTTTGTCATTTCCAGCAAAGCTCATTGTAATGAAAAGTGTAACAAAAACCCTTGTACAGTCCAAGGCCATGTCCCACCGTGGTGACAGTCTGCAAGGCCAGGAGCAGACAGCACTGACCCAACATGCAGAACATGCAGTACCACGTTCCTCCTCACCTGCCAAGGCTTAGAGTTGGGAAGGGCTGCACAGAAAGCAGCCCTCCAAATCTCAGGGTATGGCAAAGATCCCATAAGTCTCATTTTCTGACTTTTCTGGTTTAAGTAACCCCAGTATGGTGTCCCAAGATCAGGACTGTCCTTTGGAATAGGCAACCTGCTTCCCCTGAGTGCCTTGCCATGCTCACCCCGAGCCTGGAATTGCTTTTACTGCACTGTTTGCAAGCAGGAGATGCTCAGGGACACTCAGATTTGCTGACTCAGTAGAGACTGAGACTCCTGCTCTTAGCACAAGATTTATCTGGCAGCACATAAACATCCTGACCTGGAAACCAGCCTCTGGGAAGGGCTGAGCCCCACCACCAGGTTTGCTCAGCCCCTGCAGTGAGCAGCCAGCACAGAGGATGCATGGGAGCCTGGAAGGGTAAGATCTGAGGAACAGAGCTGGACTGAGTGATGCTGGAAGGGAAGAGAAGGATCTGGCATAGCCAGAGGGACCTGGCTATCCTTTGCTCAAAGCCCATGCAGACATCAGTCCCCAGGGGAAGTATCTGGAAAAAAGGAGGGTCAGGGGGACCTTTTTGGTCTCTCTAATTCCCTGACAGGAGGGTGGAGCCAGGTGGGGGTCAGGCCCTCCTCACAGGAAACAAGTGACAGGACAAGAGGAAACGGCCTCAAGCTGGGCCAGGGGAGGTTTAGGTTCTATATCAGGGAAAATTTCTTCCCTAAAAGTGTGGTCAGGCCCTGGCACAGGCTGCTCAGGGCCATGGTAGAGCCACCATCCCTGGAGCTATTCAGAAACCATCTGGGGACATAGCCTAGTGGTGCATACGGTGCTGTTGGGTTAATGGCTGGACTCAACAATCTTGGAAGCCTTTCCCAACCTCAACCTTCATGATTCCATGATGATTCAGTGATTCCAGCTCCTGACAGAGGTGTCCAGCTTGGGCAGCAAAGGCACCCCAGCACCCCGGGGTGGGGTGGGATGATGCCCTCAGCCCTGGCAGGGCTCAGCAGCAGCACAGGGGACAGCAGGGCTCTGGATACTCAAACCCCCTGGCAGGGCTCAGCAGCAGCACAGGGGACAGCAGGGCTCTGGATACTCACACGATGGCACTCACTCCACGGCAGTATCGCTCCCACATGCTGCGGAACCGTGGCTGCCCGCCGATGTCCCAGAGCTGTGACAGGGAGATGGCAGCGTTATCCCACACTCCTGCCCACCACT
The DNA here is from genome assembly GCA_013400315.1 of Bombycilla garrulus. NCBI lineage: Eukaryota > Metazoa > Chordata > Aves > Passeriformes > Bombycillidae > Bombycilla > Bombycilla garrulus. The sequence continues at coordinate 31,678 of VXBU01015877.1, read as the reverse complement.
CTTCCTCCCCCCATGTGGCCACCTGGGGCATTCTGGCCGTGCACCAAACCCACCCTGTCCTCTTCTCTTCAGCTCAAACCTCAGGAGGAGGCTCCTGACTTGGTAAAGAAGGGAGAAACCTCAGGAAGGGGAGCTGGAGGATGCTGTATGCCCCTGTGGTGTGCTTCTGCTGGCACGGAGGGAGCCCATGCTCAAGGAGGGTGCTCTTCCCCATGCCTATCACACCTCCTGGCATCTCCCTGAGGCATTTCCCTTTTAAGAACATTCAGCACACTCTCACAAGTGTTCCTGCAGCAGCCAGAGATCCCCCAGCCAGCTTTTCAAGCCTGCCTGACAACTATTTCCAGTACAACCCCGGGCCCTTGAAAAATCCAGAACAGGTAGAACCCTCCTCTTCCTTTGCTCCCAAGGCAGAGACCACCATTGCAAGCCATGACCTGCTTTACCCAGGACCACCACCCTCAGCAAGGTGACCACACCCATAAGTCCCTACCAGCAAGCCAGAGAATGAAACCTCCAGCTCTGCAGCCCAGACTAACTCTTATTGCACAAGTCTGGGTCTCCTACAGCCCCTCCCAGCACCTTCTCTGGTGGGTACCTGCAGGACCCTCACAGGGCAAATCTTTCACTTCCAGATGGTGGAATCAAAATCCCTGGAAATGTTAACAAAACACGTGGATGTTGCACTTGGAGACATGGTTTAGTGGTGAACATGGCACTCCTTGAAGAATGGTTAGACTCGATACTAAAGAGACTGTCCACCCTCAATGCTGCTATGCCTCTATTCTATGAGCTGCAGCTGGGATTCCTGGAATTCTTCCACCTCCAGCAGAAGAGCCACCAATCTTCCTCACCTTCCCCTTTCATGCCAAGAGCCCTCAGCAGCAGTAACAGCTGAATCTTACCTTTATGGTAACATTCCCTTTGGTGATCTTCCTCATGTTGAAACCCACTGTCGGGATCATGTCTTCATTGAACTGTCCTGACTGCAAGGAACAAGGTGAAGCAGCATTAGGAGGTGGAGGAATGGAGCCAGCCTACCCTGGCAGGGCAGCAAGGCTGACAGCCTGGGATAACCCCAAAGGCTCTGCCAGCCCTGCCCCAAGCACAGTGCAACCCTCCTGCACAGGAGCACAGAGCCCAGGAGACACGATGCCACCAGAACTATGGCAATATTGTTCTTTTCCAGCTGGGAGAAAGCTTGGTGGGCAGAGGGAAGCCATTGTTTCATTGTCCGGGGCTTGGTGAGCATTTTGCATGTAAATCACACTCTCTTTGTACACTTTTGTTGTTAGTAGTGTTGCTCTTACTGTCTCCTATTCTCATTGCTGTTTCTACTCAACTGTTCTTATCTCAACTCATCATTTTTGCCTTTTCTGCTTCCAGCTGGAAGGGGAAGCAGAGGCAGCCTAACTAACACTAGTGGGAGCACCAAACTGGGGAACACCATGCTTAAACCATGATGCTGTGGCTGCTGCGATGGGCACAGGTGCCACAGTGCAGTCCCCAGCTCTGCAGAGAGCTGCCACCCTCAGCCCTGGGCACACTGTTGTCCTGGTGGGCTGGGGGCTTGCCCATCCCAGCTCTTTCAGCCTTTGTGGGAGGAGGCTGAGACCTTGGTCCTCTGCAGTGACCTCTGGTGAGGCAGCCCTGCAAGGACCCTGGGATTTCAGGCTGGGCTTCCCACCCAGGGAGCCACCTCCTGCTCCAGCTCCTTTCCAGCTGCAAGTCCTGGGGACACCAGCATGTTTTGTGCTTTGGATCATTTGAGCCCAGCTCAAACCAGACTGACTTCTGCTTTCAAGTGAGTGCTGTCTGCACTGGTCCCCCAGTTCTGCATCCTGCCTGTGCTGGGTGACTCGGCGGTCACAAAAGGCCCCCCTGCTGCCCCCAGGAGCTGTTCCCAGTGCAGCTCCAATGCCTGTTGAGTTTATGCATCAGATGCATGAGATCCCTGTAGGGCTGCAGCATCCCAGTGCCGCTGTGGAACGGGTCAGGCTTGTTGGAGCAGAGAGCAGGAACCATCCCTCTGCTGATGCTGGCTCACAAGCCCACGTGCCCAGCACCACACCAAAGGGTTTCGCAGAGCCCACCCCACGCTCCAGTTTGCTGCTCAGATCCCAAGGCTGCAGCACAGGCCAAGGTGGAGCAGCACAGAAGGACAGTCGGAGCACGGATGTGGCATCTCTGGGGCAGGAGACAGGAGCTGGCACAGCCCTTCACCCACTGCCTCCAGCAGCTCCCCCAGGACTCAAACCAGGCTCATGGCCTGTAAATGCATCCTGGGGGAGGCCATGCTGCGGAATGCTGAGGAGCCAGTAGGGCAGAATTTGACAAGCAGGATAGTGCAGCCTTGGGACCTTCAGCCATCAGTGCCAGAAACCTGCAGGAACTACCAACCATGGCCAAACTCATCCTAGCAGGACTTTACTACTTTAAAACCTCCGTTTCTTGAGGGCTTTTCTCTTAGTTAACACAAACCTCAAAACAGGAAGTCAGTTTATGCTGTTTTCTCATTAGCAGATTTTTGTGCCTGGTTGAGCCTGTGGCTTCTCTGGATGCACCACATCAGCAAGTCCCCAGGGTTTTCCTGGCCTCTTCCAAACACTCTGCAATACACACTGCTTCCCTTTTTCATATCCTTTTTGCATTCAGCAGCAAAACCCAGCAGCCAAGAGATGTTCAGGCCATGCAGCACCCAAAAAGCACTGGGAGGAAGGGCATGGGGAGAGGAGGGGAGGCAGGCAGGGATCCACAGGGGATGTCTCCTATGGATTGAGGTTCAATACACAACTGAGCTTTATGAAATGAAGACATTTCAGGCTTTGATCGGTAGGCATTGAGAACAATTGCTGAAGTGCTCTTGGAAGCTGCAGGCACCTCCCTCAGGGATTCCAGACCACATCACGGGATCTGCTGGCAAAAGCCACATAAGGTATGGCTCCTGTGTGATAGAAGCTTCTCCCAGGAAGGGGTGAGCTGCAGCAGGAGCCAGGATTCTCCTCTTCTTTCCTCCATGGGTGGGATAGAACGTGTCTGCGTGAGTGAGCACAGCCTTGCTCCCTGTCCCAAACCCCTCTCCCTCTGCAGCACCTGCCTCCAGGCTGTCCACGGCCAAAGGGCCAAAACAAAACCACTTGAACTGTCCAAAACAGGCCAAGCTGGGAATGCTCACTGTGCTCCAGGATGGCTAACACGTGCTCCCTGCTGTCCCAGCACCCAGAGAAGCATCTTGCACGTGCTCCTCCTGCATCAGCTGCTCTCTGAAAGCAACTCTCAGTGCTGGAAACAGAGTTTCCTCTTCCCTCTACAACTTCCCCTGATGCTGCTGCATACAACGACATATTTTCAACTCCCTGCAGGGTCCAGCCAGCTACAAATGTGCACCCAGATGGAGACAAGCAAAATCTTCACTGGACACATTCTTCCCCCAAATTTTGGTTATGTAATGAACAGAGCATCCATGCTGACCCAGAAGATGATGCCAAGCCACACCAATTACTTAAAAATGGGATTCCCCTGGAAAGCACAAAAATTATTGCAGGCAAGATGGATTTTGTGGCCAGAAATGGCAGATGAGGTCTTTACAGACTCCAGTTCATTGCTGGTTTTGCCAGGGTCACTCACTGCTCTGCCCAAACCACTCTGCCTTGGTGCCCTGTCTGGAAGGCAAGAGACCTTTCTCCCCAGCCCTGACACTTTCCAGTGGGTCACTGGGAGAAGGGGCCAGAACTCAGCTTTTACCAGGGCAAGCAGTGCCCCCAGCTCATGCTGAGCCCCATCCTGACACGTGCACATGGACACCACTTCAGCCATCACCCCTCGTTCAGCAAGGGCCTGGCACCTCAGCTCACTGGCACATGCAGAGGAGCCACCTCAGCCTCCACCCGCCCTGGTGAGCAGCGTGCAGGGCTGAGGTGGCCAGGCCTGCTCCTCACTGTGGCCAGGTGGCTGTCACCTGTCCCAGCACAGGATGGCACTGAGCCGATGTGACCTGCTCTAGATAAATCACTGCTGGCTGTTCTGCAGCCCTGTTCCCCAGAGGGCACAGATGGCAGTGCTGGAAGCCCAGCCCTGGTCTATGCAGTTGTGTCTCCACCAGAGCATGGCCCTCTGTGGGACAGAGGCAGGAGCCCAAAGCACTTTGGGTTGGGTGTCTCTCACCACTGCCTGGGCCATCCCCAAAACTGCCAGCCTGGCACTCCTGCAGGCACCTCCTGCCATGTGGCACTTGAGTCCCTGCCAAACCCTGTCTAAGCTCTAACATGTAGGAAAAGTTACATATAAAAGACATAAAAAATAAATGTTTTATGATGTGAGAGGTGAGGCTCTGGCACAGGCTGCCCAGAGAAGCTGTGGCTGCCCCATCCCTGGAAATGCTCAAGGTCAGGCTGGATTGGTGCTTGGAGCAAGCCAGTCTAGTGGAAGGTCCTTGTATGTGCCTGCCAATGGTAGGGGATCTTTAAAGGTCCTTTCAAACCCAAATCACTCTGTAATCTATCTCAGGAGAGCCACACTGTCCATTTTTCTTGGCTCATGTTGACAGAGCTTGCAGCAGCAAGACCATGCCCCAGCCAGATTCTTCTCCTCTTCCAGGAACATGGAGAAAGCCCCCAGAAAACCTGCCACCTTCTGTTTTAGGAACCTAAGGTGCAAAGACACAGCTGTGGAGGGCCCAGGTGCTGCATCTGGAGGCAGAATGACCATGAGGCAGCATGAGAACCCACAACCACCTCCCAGCCACGCTGGCCCTGCCAGACCCCACTCAGGGGCACATCCAGAGTTCCTGGGAGAGGTGGGTGTCAAGACAGACCAGTGCAGATGCATCAGAACAACATCTCCCTGCTCCTTCCTCAGCGTCTCCCTCCTCTACCTCCCCAGCAAACCCTGGGGACCTTGCAGGCCTGGAGCTGCACTTCCCTCCCGGGCTCAGGCACCAGAGCACATCTTACCAAGAGGGTTAACTGGCTGGTGAAGGGGTCAGCATCTCTCTGAGGATGGGTGGGAGCTGGTGCTGAGCTCTGCAGTCCTCTGAGCCACTACCAGGCCATGCCTCCCCAGCAGCACTGTCAGAGAGCTGGCTACCTGCCAGCTCCACCGTCCTACCTGGTGCCAAATACGAGGCTGATGTGGTTTCACAGGATGGGTCAGGTTGGAAGGAGCACAGTGGGTGCTGATCCAACCCCCCCGCTCAACCAGGATCATCCCAGAGCACATGGCACAGCATTATTCCCAGACAGTTCTGGAACATCTCCAGTGAGGGGGACTCCACACCTTCTCTGGGCAGCCTGTTCAGTGCACGGTCACTGCACAGGAAAGAAGTTCTTTCTCATGTTCAGGTGGAACTTCCTGGGCATCAGCTCCTGGCCATTGCCTCTTGTGCCATTGCTGGGCCCCATGGAGCAGAGCCTGGTGCATGCTCTGACCCCTCCCTGCAGACACTGACAGACACTGATGAGGGACCCTCTCAGCCATCTCTTTTCTACTGTTTGGCTCAACAGTCTCAGCTCCCTCAGCCTGTCCTCATAAGCAAGATGCTCCAGTCCTGTCAGCATCTCCACTGAACTCGCTCCAGGAGCTCCACGCTTCCTCCTGCAGCACTGGTCTGAATCACTTTCCAGGCAGGGCTGAAGCCCAGGATGGTGACCCCGAGCTCCCACCATACATGTCCAACACCCCGGCACTTGTGGCTTCACTGTCCTGGAAGGCTCTAGCACAGGGAGAATGCATGTGATGTTAAAAAGCAGCAACTCTCTCCTGTTCAAACCACGGCCTGCACTGACAGGTTTTGGGGCCCAGCTGAGGAGCACTCCATGCCCTTGAGTCACCCATGTCACCACCAGACTGGAGAAAAGGCAGCTAAAAGCCCACTAGCCTCAGGTTAAATCAAGACCAGGTGTATCTACAGTTTCACTTCTTGCAGAAAAGACTTCAAGCCTCAGCTATCAACAGCTAGAAGAAGAAAAAATAAGTCCTGGAAAATCAAAGTCCCCAGGCAGATGACCCAGGAGGAGTCACTCTGCTCACAGCTGCCTTCAGCAAAGCTCTCGCCTGGCACAGCTACAGCCTGGCTGCTGGAGGGAGCCACCCACCTTCCAGGGAACTGGAGTCCACTTTTCAGTCAGGTGCAGCCACAAATCCTCAAAGAACAGGACGGTGCCAACCCCCCAGAGCAGCTCCAGTCCCAGAAAGGCTTCCTGCAACATCTCTCCAACAATCCCAAAATCCCATACTTCTTCAGTTCAGGTTTTATCCCCCCACAAAGCCCAAATCACAGCTATTTCCCCTTCCAACAACCCCATTGCAACACCCTAAAGCCAGACCTTCTCAGGCATCTCCTGCTGAGTTTGCATTTTCTGTGTCATGCTTCTATTTGGCTGTGCCCAGCAAGTCCTTCTTTCCAGGATGTCTTCTCAAAAGTTGGTGCCCCTTTTTGTGCACACCTGCCACAAAACTTGAACTTTCCAAATAACCTGAGAGGCTGAACTCAGCACCCTGAGCCCGACTGCCCTGTGAAGGTCTCAAACACCCCACAACAGACCTGACAGACCAGCAGGCCATGGTGCCAACTTCAGCCACCTCAAGAGCTGTTTTAATTCCTCAAAGTCCCTTTTCCCTACACCAGCAATCCTGGCTAAGAGGAGAGAGTCCCAGTGCATGGGTCTTGCCCACAGTAAAAATGCCAGGTATCAAGTATTTACTTGCAGAAGCAACCCCCACAAAGTTCACACTGAGCCCTGTCTGCTCCAGATGTGGCTGGGAAAGGAGCAGGCATGTGGGGAACAGGGAGCTGAGCAACACCAACCCTTGGGGTTTCCAGCCCTGTGCAGGCAGAACAGTGCAGTGGGTCTGGGATAAAGGTCCATCACCCTTCACAGCTTAACTGGGTGATTAAAACAAACACTGAATTTGCCATTTTTAAGGCAGCCTGAGTGCTGTTAACATGCAGCAGCATCCAGTGGATCCAGAGCAGGAGCAGCCCACATGTGGCACTGCCGTGTCCCACCCTGCCACGGGATTGCAAAAATTGACTATTAAATATGTAAATGGCAGGGAGAGGTCCCCCAAAAACAGGATTAGTGCTCAGGGTCACTGCCCCAGAGCCAGGGCTGTCCCTGTCCACTGTTCCTGTCCCCAGATGCTGGTGTTGGTTTATGAGGGCAACCAGCAGGAGACTGGAGCACTGACAAGTGACCTCCAGCAAAACAGCTCGAGAACAGGAGCACCATTATCTCCAGGATGAAAAGCATTTTAGGGTGTCCTCTCTCTGCCCTTACACACTTCAGGAAGGACATTTTTGCCCCTCAGCACCACCCAAAGAGTATGGCTCCAGTGAAACGCCTCCATATGAAAATTCCCTCTGACAGCCCAGCAGCTTCCAGCACCCTGAGCAAGCAGCAACAACTTGCTCTGCTTTGGAACCATGGCAGGCATGGACTTCAGAGCAACGTGCAGGGACCAGGGGCACGGGGGGGAACCAGGGTGGATCTGCATCCACCTCCCTCCATGAAACCCTCCGGGGGCAACAGCTCAAGCCCACCCCTCTGGACACTCCCGCCCTGCACCATCACACCTGGAGAGGGCGAGAACAATCCAAAAAGCAAGACAGGAGACTGCCGAGCATCCACACGGGTGAAGCCACGCCCTGGGCTTCAGGATCCAGGACATGCAGCTCCTAATCCACTGCTGGATGCAAGGACGCCGTGGAGGCAGTGCAGTCGGTGAGAGGCCGGGGCTGGAGGGGCCCAAGGCGGGTGTCACTGCCCCGCTCGGGTGCTGCATGGGCAGCCGGCACCCACGAGACGAGCAGCCGGCACCCACGGGACGCTGCTGCTGGCGGATGCTTCCCGACTTCGGAAGGTCGCCAGGCAAATACCTCCCACACCGGCCCCGGGCAAGGAAGCCCGTGGCACCGAGCCCGGCAGGGTCGTCATGCGGCCCCACCTGCGAGTCCCGGTGGCGGCAGGGACGATGACAAAGCGCCTGCTGGTACGGGTACGAGAACGGGAGGGGCTCCCGGGGCCGGGGCTTGGGCTCCCGGGGCCAGGGCTCCCGCAGTCCTGCCGGGCGGCACTGCCCGTCCAGGGCACTGGCACGGCTGCTGACCAGTGGCGGAGCTCCGGCCAGAGAGGGCAAGGGGGTCCCGGACCCTTCCCTGCTCCGCCTGTGGCCCCGAGCACCCCACTCGGCTCTGGGGATGCGGGGAGCAAACGCTGCGGTTTGTCTGGGCCGCCCCGGGCCTGCACCCGGCACCCCCAGCCTGTACCCCACACTCCACACTGTACCCCACTGCTGCACTCCGCACCCCCAGCCCGCACCCCCTCCTCAAAGGCATTTTCAGGCTGGGGTGCGACAGGGCGGAGACGTTCTGAGAAATACCCAGGGGTGCAATGGGGACATGCAAGGGGGGTGCAGTAGGAGGGTGGAAGGCGCGGGGATGCAACGGAGACATGCAATGGGAACACTGAAAGGGTGCAATGGGGGTGCAATGGGGAATCCAAGGGTGAAGCCCTGGGGTGAGCACGTGACCCCTCGGGAATGGGCGATGCGGGGCTCCGGGCTCACCGCGATAACGTTGACGAAGGTGGTCTTGCCCGAGTACTGCAACCCCACCAGGGTCAGCTCCATCTCCTCCTTCCAGAACAGCGCCCGGAACCAGTCCAGCAGCTTGTTGAAGAGCGCCAGCATGGTGCCGGCCGGGCCGGGCCGCGCTGAGCGGGGCCGAGTGAAGCCGAGCGGAGCCGGGCAGAGCCGAGCGGGACCGATGGAGGCTGAGCCGGGCCGATGGAGGCCGAGCGTGGCCGATGAAAGCCGAGCCGCCGCCGCCCCCCGGTATTGTCCGCGCGCCGCGGGCCCTGCTGCCGCACCGCCGCGCCGGGTGGGGCCCGCCGCCGCCTGCGCCCGCCGCGCTGCCGCGCCCCCTGCCGGCCCGGAGGACCCGCCGCACCGCGCACCGGCCGGCCGGCTCTGCCGAGCCCGGGNGAGGAGCCGAGAGAGGCCGAGTCGGGGCGGGGCCAGTCGGGGTGGAGCCGGTCAGGGCCGAACGCAGCCGATCGGTGCCGAGCGGAGCCGGGCAGAGCCGAGCGGGACCGATGGAGGCTGAGCCGGGCCGATGGAGGCCGAGCGTGGCCGATGAAAGCCGAGCCGCCGCTGCCCCCCGGTATTGTCCGCGCGCCGNTTCCCCTGCAGCCTGCTCACAAAGCCTTCTTGCAGCCTTCCCCCCCGTGCCCCCTGCACTTGCTGCATTTGAGGTGTCTTTCTTTTCATGAGGGGCCCAAAACTTAACCCAGCATTCAAGGTGGGGCCCCACAAATACAGGGGGAAAACAGATTTTTAATAAATATTCCAGCCCAAAGAATGTCCCTACGCCAGTTTGGGGCTTCCCGTGCAGCATTCCTGTAGCACTGAGACTGTCAGAGCCTGGATCATCGGGATGTTCCTGCAGTTCCTGCCACAGAAATTGCCCATCCACTGCTCAAGCCAAACTCATCCCTCACAGCAGGGACAACAGCTCAGTTGTAGACTATCCCCACACTGGGAGAGACATGAACAAAAATAATTTTTATGCACTATCTCCACTCCACCCACCTTCTTTCCCTTATTCCCATCAAGGGAGCTGGTGCTGACAGGTTTGGGGACATTTGGCTGTTTCCCACCAGTTTGAGCAGGGTCCCAAGCTCTACTCCCTGCAGAGGGTCCGTGGTGGCACATGCAGAGGTGCATGCAGCAGATCTGGTCCCTGTGACTGCACCCTTGCAGCACTGTCCCCCATGGTGTCCATGCCAAGAGCTGGGGACTGGGCAGAGTCCTGTGCAAGAGCTGGCACCACCCCAGGACCTCTCCAGACAAGAGCATGTTTGACATTCCCAGAAGATTTTGATGTGGTTTCTCAACGAAATTCCTGAAGGAAACAGAGGTCAGGGCTGTGCCAGCCCATGTGGGTAAGGGGTGGCTTTTCCTTGTGCTCCCCTGACTGGGAGTTTAACCCTGGCGTACCAAGGACCAAAGAGCTGTCACTGCCATGTCCCACCGTGTTCCTGCTGCTCTCAGCCCCCAGGTCAACCCTCCCTCTGGCTCTGGGTGAGTGCTGCTGGCTGGGCCTCCACCTCTGTGGGGTCCCACCTGCTGCAGGCGCTCCCATGGGGCCTTCTTGAGCTCCTGGGACCCCAGTGCTGCCTGGAAATGTCCAAGTGTGCCCTGAAATGTCTCCTTTCCAGGTGATGGCTTGGTCACTGATTACTTAGAGTCCACGGGTGCTGTTGGAGCCTGTGGTTACTATCACTCACCTGAGAGCAAAGCTGTTATTAATTACTCAAAATGCTGGATTTTTGCATGTGTTCTGCTTTTCCAAAGACCTGCTGAAACAGGGCTATGTTCAATGAGATTGAAGCTTTCTGCCAGCTGCAAGTGAATTTGGAGCATTCTGGGTCTACGTGCCACCACCAAAGCTGGTGTGTGCCACATTGGTGATGTGTGCCACATGGCCACCATGTTTTGTTCCTCCCATCCCAGTGGAATGGATTACCAGCCTGGACAACCCCAAGCCAAAATTACAGTCATGTGGATAGGACAGGATCTTGTATCTTTATACCTAATATATTTTCTTAGATGTAAGAAGGAAATGTTTTACAAAGAGTGTGATGAGACCCTGGCATAGATTCCCCAGAGAAGCAGTGGCTGCTCCATCCGTGCAAGTGTCCAGGGCCAGGTTGGACTTGGAGCATCCTGGGATAGTGGAAGGGGTTGGGACTAGATGGCCTTCCAACCCAAACTGTTCTGCGATTCTGTGGAGGAAGGACTTTTTCTGGCCTCCTGGGGATGTGGTTCTCAGGATGCTGCAGCCCAGGGACCCCAGCAGCAGCGTGCTCTGCCTGGCTGGGCTGTAACTCCCGTGCAGCACAGAACACCGTGAGGGGATAAGGACAGCTGGGACCATACCTGGGGTTTAATGGGGAAGTGAGGAACAGGAGCAGTCTCAGCTGTGCTGAAACCCCTGGCTGAGCTCAAGGGCTTAATGCTAGCCCAGGGCATAGGGAAGCAGGAGATTTTGGAGAGATTCCTTTCCTCTGTCTGCTGGGCACCCTGTGCTCTCCATGGACTGGGTGAGGCAGTTTCCCAGGACACTCAGGACACAGCCAGAGCAGATCAAACCCTGCTGCACCCCTGGCATGGGGTGAGCCCAGGATGGGGTTTGGCAATAGCACAGGCAATGGTTCAGCACAGCCCCCAGCACTGCTCAGGGAGTCAGAGGATGGAGAGAGCTCACACAGTGGCCAGGTAAGTGTAGAACAGATGAAGCTGGTAGAAACTGAGATCAAAATGCAGGAAACCTGCTTAATTGATCATAATCTGCATCAGACACCTGAGCTGGAAAAACTCCCAGCACCTGATGGGGAATCTGGGAGGAGGTGACAACACCCCTGGCCCAGCTGTGAGCCTGGTGCTGCTCCTGCATGCCTTGGGAGACCCTGGAGCAGCCCTTGGCCTGAGCCTGCCCTAAGAGCTCTCCTCTGGACAGCAAACTGAAAGCATGAGGAAAATGGTGTGTGTCCTGCTGTCCAGGGAGTGCAGGAAAACTGTCCAGGTGCAGTTTGCAAGTCTTCAACTTCTCCTACCTGATGGCAGTGGGCGAGGAAAGACTTTAGGAGGGGGATGCTGAATAAAGCCTGTCTCACAAGTCACACCTCTATCGGTGTCTCCAGAGACACCATTAAAGGCAGCAATGCAACACAAATTACCTGAGAAGGCAAAGTCCTGAGCCATGCAGGGAGCCTGCAGGAGCTTCACAGCCTCTCCAAGTGCCTGAGAGTCCCACAGAGGACACAGTTCCCCCCTAGAGCACCCGGCTGGGCAGGCTGGGGCATGAGGAAGGGCTGACCTGGCTCTAGGAACAGGGGGATTTCTCTGCCAGGATCATTGAAATGCAATATGTGAAAGGACATCACTTGAGATCTGCTCCTTTTCCTGCTGCTGGGCCAGGAAGCAGGAATTTGTTCCTGGTGTCAAGGGAGGGAAGTGGACAGGGAAGACCATTGGGCAGCGATTCAGCTGCATGTTGGGGACCCATGGAGTGGTCATGCTGGGGAAGCTCAGGGAGCCCAGGCAAGCTCAGACTCATTCAGCAGGAAAATTGACCCTTTTTTGCCTGGATCTCACACTGGCTCATGTCAGGGCATATGACACGGGTGGGCACAGATTGGGCAGATCCTATCTCCTTCCCAGCCCTCACTGCCCAGGTGGGTGTCCAATGCCCATTTTCCAAGGGCAGCTTTGAACACCTACATAGTACTTCAAAATACTTCACAGAATATTTCCATCTCCATGATTTAGGACAAAATGTTTTCCCATTTGCTATTTTTTTGCCCCTGGATTTATCAGTTAAAAAGACAACCTAATAAAACCCAAATATTGTTTTGTTATTATATTATTTTGATTTCAGAAAAAAAAAAAAACCAAGAATTCAACATCCCCACCCTCATTGAGAGAAGGCAATTGGGAACACATCACTTACAAACTGCTCTTGGGAATCTCCCCTGCTAGGGAGTGGGGAGGTTTGGGTTGGATATTGGGCAAGATTTCTTCCCTGAAAGGTTTCTGGCCAGGCACTGGCACAGGCTCCCAGGGAGGTGATGGACTCAGCATCCCTGGAGGTGTTCAAGAAACAACTATACATGGCAATTCATGATACAGTTTAGTGGGCACAGTGGGGTTTGATCAGAGGCTGGACTCGATGATCTTGGAGGTCTTTTCCAACCTTAATAATTCTATGATTCTACTTTAAGGCTGTTGAGAAGGTGTTGGCTGAAGGTGGAGAGGAAAGCAAGCTGTGGAGCGCTGTTAGCTGACCATGCACCAAGCCATCAAGGTGTGTCTTTAGTAAGACGAGCTTCGTGGTGCACATCTGGAGCAAGCCCAGCCCTGCCCACAAAGGATGCACAGCCAGGACAGAGGCTCCCTTTATTTCAGGGTAGTTCCACCAGCCCTGTGTCTAACGGGATGAACATTTGTGTGCAGCTGCCAGGCAAACCATACTCCCTGCTCTGCCAGCTGCAGTTCCTCCGCACAGCTTGCTCTTCTGGTTCAGGATCTTGCACCTCTCAAAAGCCAAAACTTCTTTCTATGGGTGAAATCTGCCTCAAGCCAGCAGCAGTGGCCACCTTGAGCACCTGCACCCGCTGCACCACCTCACCTTGCTCATGCCCAGGGTCCAAAGCCACACTCCCCGTGGGTTGTACTCATTCCGAGGGATGTTCGTGCTGCTGCTCTGTGGCCTGGCAGCATCAGGAGAGGTTCTGGTGAAGGTGTCCCCGAGGCTGGTGAAGGAGAGGTCAGAGCAGGTGGGAGCCCTGCACTAGTGGCCGCCCCGCTCTGGCAGCTGGGAAGCGTAGAGAGCTAGTGTGTGATGGAGGAACTGGTACTGCTCGCTCGTCTGGATCATCCCACCTCTGCAAGGGAAAGGCAGGGCCCACTGACACTTCACCAGACACAGAACCCTGTTCCCAGCTCTCTGATTCCAGGGCACAAATATTCCCGCTTCACCTGCCACGTCAAGATGCCTCTGAAACAGGCACCAGAGCAGCCCAAAGGATAGAGGGGTTCAGAAGCATTGCTGGGCTGTTCAAAATGAGATTAGCAACTGATTTGGTGCTAATTTTCACCTGTACTTCTTGAAAAGTGGCCAGATAGAGTGTTTCTAGATTTAGTGGCTGAGCTGGAAGGGAGGAGCAAATGGCTGCCAGGTTCACAGCCCCTCTCCTCTCCCTCATGTCCTCAGGTCAGAACTACAAGAGCTCTGACAGCAGAACCAGCCTGGCTCTGGGAATTGTTTGCTATCCACACACCTGCATCCCCCAGCCACCCTTCTGGTTTCCATCAGAAATAGTCCCCATGCCCCCTTGGCATACCCATCCCCATGCCTCTGCCACATCCCTCCCACAGCCCTGCTCTCAGCCTTGGCACCTAGCAGGAGCCTCCAAGGAGCCACCCGCTCTGTGTACCCACCTGTCTATGCGGAGGTGGCACACAATTCCCAGGATATCCACCTCCCCCGTGTCCCGCAGCTGCTGGCACCCGATCCTGGTGGCGATGAAGCAGCCGGTGCGGCCGATGCCTGCGCTGCAGGACAGACACAGCTGTAAGCACCGACAGCGGCCACTGCCTACACCTGCATCTGCCCGAGCTGGATGCACTCCTGGATTGGCCTGCTGGCATTTCTTCCTAGAGGGATGCTGGAGTCCTGGCCAGGCTTCTTAGCCAGATACTAAAAGCCATGGGCTGGGGTCACTCTGCCATGGCAAGGAGTCCTTGCTGTGTTGCACAGCCCGGCTGAGGCTGCTCTGGAAGCACAAAACCAGTCTGTGCCTGTCCTTGGGCAGTGCAGGGGGCTCTGCAGCCCCTTCCCCTCCCAGCTGGGCTCTAACCCCAGCACCAGGTTTGCACTCAGCCTGCAGCAGTGCGTGCTGCATGTTCCATGGGGACAACCGGGTGCTCTGCTCCACTGTCCCCAAATTCACTCAGCAAGGAGAGAAAACACACAGAGGCCACCTCCTGCAGGAGGGCTGTCCTGACACATGGCTCCACATCCAAGCCACAGGCCATGCTTGGTGGCACAGGGAGCAGGAATCACAGAATCACAGAATGGGTCAGTTTGGAAGGACCAGCTGTGGGGTCACCTGGTTCCATCTCCCTGCTCAAGCAGGATCTTCCAGAGCTGGAGCTGAGGGTGTACAGCGGGGCTGCTGGCTGGGTCCCAGATGCAGAGCCCTCCTGCTCCTACCCTGCTGGACCCAGGTGCAGGATATGCCACACTAATGCCACCATCCTGCTGCTCGGACAGGAGCTGCTGATTGACAACTCTGCAGTGGGGTGGCTGTGCCCTGGGATTTCTGCATCACAGTGAGACCCATGCACGAGGACTCACGTGGGATTTTCCCCTCGGGCATTTCAGACTGACCCTGAGGAGAAGCACAGACAGGGCTCAGGTGAGGTGCAAGCTCTTACCTGCAGTGCACCACGATGGGCCCTGGGCTGGCTGCAGTCTGCAGAGCCTCCTCCACCTTGGATACCAGGTGCAGCAGGGGCTTGGCTGACTCGGGTGTTTGCTGGTCTGGCCAGCAAGGGAAGAGGATGTGTTTGACCTGGCGGCGTTCCTTTCCAAGCTTTTCCAGCACAGAACAAAGAGAAATGGGGATGTGAGAGCATGGGCGAAATGAAACGGGGGGTTCAGCTCAAGCAGAGGCCAAACAGCCTGTACCCATCTCAGCCACTTTACTCCTGAATCCCTCTTTGAGCCTCTGCCAGACATGAGGGAGAGAGCCCTGGGCCAGAGACAATGGCTGTGTTCCATCCCAGAAGATGAGAACAGATGCAGAGTGTTCCAATAGTGTCACCAGAGTCCCGGTAAAGCAAGCAAGATCCTTTAGGCTGGTGTCAGCCCAGGGTGGCTACAGAGAGCCCATGGGGCAGAGCCCAATGACACAGTGCAAAAACCCTGGGCTGGTGGTGCTGCTCTGCCCAGCTGACCCCATCTCCTCTGTACCCCAGGGCTGGGTCCTGCTCCCTCCCAGCCTCTCCAGGCAGGAGGGGCTCTGCAGGGGGAATCATGAACCTCCTCTGGCAGGGGGAATCATGAACCCTCCTCTTTCCTGTCACACAGCTTTGCCATCTCATGAGAGATCACAGGGCTGTCAGTGGCACTGCTGGGCCTCAGCGTGCTCCCTCTCTGACCGCAGGATGAGGCTCAGACCCACCTGGATGGAGAGGTCCCGGACCACGTGCTCCACAGACTCGCTCACCCCCTGCACGTGGATGGTGAAGGGGCCATAGATGCCCTCCTTCTCGGGCCAGTAGTGGACGCATTTCTGGAGAACAAGGCAGGTTTGTGGCTATGGAGATGCTCAAGTCACCCACCGGACATTTGAACTGTTCTTGAGTCAGTGCTCTTGGGAGGGGGCATCACCTTGGGGGAGGTAGGGGAGCAGGGAGGGTGGATGTAGAGTGGTACAGAGGGAAAGCAAAGAAGGGATAGATCCCTACCCCTGCATCTGCTGCCCTGCACCCTCTCCCGTGCCCTGCCCTGGCTTTCAGGCCCCAGAGATGCATGTTCCCGCTCAGCCCAGGAAGCTTCCAGATGCAGCAGGACCCAGGGCACAGGGAGGCTGTCAGCTGGGAGAGAAGGGAGCAAGGACATGGTCAGGAAAGAGAGTTTCCAGTTCTCAGTTCCCACAGGCAGGTGCTGTTGGCTCCCATCACAGAAGCAGAAGCAGTGAGCAGCAGTGCTCCTCTGGCCCCCCAGAGCTCTCTCTTGGGCTGGATCCCCTGGCTGAGAGCTCCCAGCCCAGGGGAGAGCTCTGGGGGGCCAGAGGGGCAGTGCTGCCCACTGCTTCTGCCCCATCCCTGGGGGTTGCCCTAAACCCTTTATCCTATTATCCAGCTGGTAAAGAGCGCCCAGAGCACCCGGCCATGTGAGGAGGAAAATGTTTGCCAGATAGGACCAAGGCTGCAGCCCTGGGGATCTCCTCCTCCACTTGTGATTCATCAGGGAATCCTCTGAGACGAAAGCACAGTAAGCAGGTGCACAGACCCCATACCTGGCCTCGCACAACCCTCCGCTGTCTTCAGTACCCCTCTTGCCCTGTGCACCTGGGGCTGGGGAGGGTCAATGGTACCTCCTTGCGCTCCTGGAGCTCCGTGATCATGACGATGAGAGGAGCCTCCTCCTGCCACACCATCTCCCAGAAGTCGGTCACAGTGTTCAGCATGGGTCCCTGCGTAGCAATGTACTCCCGGGGCCGCCCCGCGTAGCCCTGCTGAGCACATGGCCCGTCAGGGACCCGGGGGCACCCTGAGGGCAGTGGGGGCTGTCCCCGGGTCATTCCAGCCCTCACCATGCTTTTATCCTCTGTGCTTTAGAGGCTGAGCCACACATGCTGTTTTCTACTAAACCTATCCTTCAAATGCTTTTATAGATCTGCTGAGGAACCACCAGACATCCTCCCCATCCCGCTGCTCCCATCATTCAGGAACAAGTCCATGCAGCTGGTCTTGTACACCCAAGCTCCTGCAAGCATCCCCACGGCTCTCAGTGTGATAGTAGCCAGTGTGATGGATGCCTTGGCGAGGCAAAGCTCACATAAGGAGCTGCACTCCTCACTGTGGGCATTTCCACAAGGACAAGCAGGAATCCCTGTTTCACAGCTCCAAGCATCCTCTGTCTCCAGACACTTCTCCTAGCATAAAATTGCCAAAGGTATTGAAAATCTAGGCCTTCCCAGCAATCTGTTAACAGTTTGGTCTCACAAGAAGTTGCACTGGCCCAGCTAAAGGACAGGAATGTTTTCAGGAACATTTTGCTGAGCCCTATTTTCATACCTATTTATTTTTCCTAGGAAACATGATTTTCCATTCAGGACACCTGCAGGTGTCAACCCTGGGAACTCCACCTTCCCCCCCACACCCATGCTCAAAAACATTTCATGTAAGAGCATCAATTCCAGGTGGGGTTGATGTGATCAAAAAACTGCAGAGCCCTCCCAGATTCCCGTGCCTCCCAGGCAGGCTGGGTTGCCAGTTTTCTGATGTGCCCACAAATTCCTGCAGTGCTACACCCTTGGAGAGGTAAGGGAAAGGAAGGGGTCAGGAAACACCAGCTGCACACAGGGGTGTGTGGGCACAGGTGCTCAGTGTGCACGCCTGTGTGCTGGTGTGTGTGCCACGGGGACGGGCAGTGCCTGTGCATTGTCAGCAATCAGGTGAGACAGAGGAGATGCCACCACACCCCAGGGTGTAGGGACAGAGTGCCAGTGTCACCCAGTGTGCAGCTGCACGCTGCCAGGCTGCCTTGGGAACACACAGTCCCTTTGCTGCCCATGGTCACACTGCCCTTGGAGCTCCCGGCAGCTCTGGGCACAGTGCTCCTGTCTAAAAGGAGCTTTGACCCTCCCACCCGGGTGCTGGTTGCTGCTGTCTCGGTGGATCTCAGCCATCAGAACAGAAATGCTGCTAGCTGCCCCCCGGCTCCACCCCGCACCCTCCGAGCACCCCCCAGGGATTTGGCTGGCACCCCAGTAGCACTTTTTGTGGGCTACTTTTCCAAGTCCTGATTTCCCTCACTGCCAAGCACTCACAGCATCCATGGCCCTATCTCTGCTTCCCAGTGCCCTTGCCAGTCCCAAGGGAGGGTGCTGCAGCGGGACAAATTGCTCAGCAAGAAGCCTGCCCACTGGGCAAAGCTGGCACCTAGCCCACACGAGATCCCATTCTGGGAGAGACTGCAGCCTGGAAGGGTTTGCACAGGGATGCATATCGAAACCAAGTTGTCTAAGTAACACCCTAAGGTCTGGGATTTCTCTGGAAAGGAACCACAGTGGGTGCCAAAGTAAGCCACACCCATCTTCATTAGCTCTGTTCCTGGGAAATTGCAACAAGCTCCCTGAGCAGAGAGGAAATCGCAGGACGTGTGAGGTTTGAGGATCTTTGAGCTGACACAGCTTGCCTCCCATGGCTTTGCCAGACAATGTGTGAGGAGGAGATGGAGAAGCCATTGCAAGGGAGCCTTTTGGGGAGCCCGGGAGCTGAGAGCAGCTCCCTTATGAGACTCTCCCACCAACAAGAACAGTGTATCTGCCCTGTGCAGATGGAGCCACATCTCTCCAGCTCCAAAAGGGGTGGCAAGTTAACTCTGCTGCCCCAGGGCAGCCACAGGAGAGCAGGTGACAGTGCCCCAGCATGTGTGACCCAGAGTGGCACCTGCAGCCTGCTGCCTCCTGAGCCCTGGGCTGCAGGCCCTGGGAGGACACTCACTGTGATGTAGTTGGCATTTATGTAGCTGTCTTCCTCCTGGCTCTCGGCCCTCCTGAGGCAGACTCGGCTCTCAGGGTCTGAAAGATGTCACAGGTGTTACCCAAAGGACTGATCCTGCCCATCCTCCCTGCCTCGACCTCAGGGGCTGGAGGCTGAGTCCTGCTCCATGCCATGCTCAGAGCTGTCTGCGCCCTCCCTCTGGCCTGTTCTTGTCCCACTTCAGCCTCACTCCCCTGTCAGGGAACAGCCCAAACCTTCAGGTACCACAGTGAGCGGGTGGGGTAACTCACCTGCAGTGATCCCCCAGGCCATCCCCCCAGAGCCTGACTAGAGCTAAATTGGGAACTCCACAGCTGAGTCCTTCCAGGACATCCTCAGCCTTCACACTCCTAGGGCCGTGCCTTGTGAGGCCCCACGAGTGCTGCACACTGGGGTAGGACACCCCAGGGAGCAGCTCCTCATGTACCCCCCAGCACTGTGCACACCCCCTGGAGCATGGCACCCAGCTCCTGCAGCATGGGCAGAAGGAGCAGGCATGGCAGGAACAGCTACAGCACCCGGGGGTGCCCACCCCAGGGCCAGGGTTGCTGAGTCATCCCTCACCCACAGGCAGATGAGAGGCAAAGAGACACAGTGGCACGTACTGGGGAGAATAGTTTTGTATCTGTCCTTGAGAGCATGTCCAGGGATTTCCAGCTCCTCTGGACTCACGAAGTTGGGTGGGATTTTCTGTAGAGGGAGAAAACAGCCATGAGAAAAAGCCCGTCACTGCCACTTGTGTCCCCTGGTGGTGGCAGACCTGGTTGCCCAGCAGGGCAGGGACCCAGGGGCATCACCAGAGGTGCCAGCTCCTGGGATGAGTCCTGTCTTTACTCCGGCTGTGGTGGGACTCCTTCCAGAGAGGCAGCCCTGGGAGAAGAGCATGGTTTGGGAGGGCAGGACAGGGTTTTCCAGGGACCCCAACAGGACATGTGTGCACCAAGGAGCAGGTGGTAGCTGGGAACCCCTCCCCTCTGTTTGCCCACACCGCCTGCCCTCCCACTGGGGCTGTGGGGCACAGCTGGGCTCAGCCACAGCTGATGTTCACCCCTGTCAGTTCCCCCACCGCCAGCCCCTGCCAACCCTCCTGTGAGGAGGGAGAGATAATCATCGCACCGAAAACTCCTCCTGGAGCTGTGCCAGGCTCTGGGCATGCTGCTGGAGCTCCTGTTTCCTCAGCACGTGGCTGGATGTCCTCAGAAACTTCAGCGTGATGTCCCGTGGTGTGCAGACAGGCTGGATGGGCTCCACGTTCCCTAGAGAGCTCATGTCCAGCACTAGAGATACATTGGAGCCCCTCCTGAAAGGCAGAGGGGTCCCTGGCTGACCTACTGCCACCCTGGGACAGAAGGACAGCCCATCCCACCGTATCATCAACCACCTCAAACTTAAAACCACCCCACACTGAGCAAAAGCCAGGTGGAGACCCCAGTAGATGGGGAGATGGAGGAACAAGTAACTAGCTGGTTATTTTGCCTTTCTGCTGGGAAGCCCCTGCAGAACGTTGTCGCGATTTGTCCTGGGCTGGCTGGGGGCCAGGGCTGTCTCCACACTCAGACCTGACACCTGCACATGCAGGCAGGCAGAGGGCTGGCAGGAAGGAGTGTTAGGGGAGCCCTGGGGATGAGCACAGGTGCCCTGGCCAGGGCTGAGGCACACTCACCTCTCCTGGAGCCGCACGTGCTTCTTCGCAGAGGGACTGGGCTTGTCCGGCTTGTCCATGTCCGCTTGTCCAGCTGCCAGGCTGCCCTTATGAACTCTGGAGCACACTGAACAGGCTTGGACCATGCTGCAGCAACCACAGAGCCCTCGTCCTGCAGCACAGCAGGGGCACACGGGGGTTCCTCAGCTCCTGGGAAATCATGGAGCCATCAGAGGAAAAGCAGCTGGAAAAGAAAAGTCAGATCTGAGAGACACCACAAGGCTGGGTGGAGCCCCCAACAGATGGTCTGCAAGTGAGGGACAGGTTTTAAGTCCTCAGTTGTCCTGGAACCAAGACTCTCAGCCCCTGTACCCAGGCAGATGGAGAGCTCCCAGCACATTCACCCTCGGGGATGCTGCAGCACTGCAGCCCACACGGCACCACTGGTGACTCTGGGCATGGCACCGCCGGCCACCTGCTTCCCTGAGGGGAGGACCCACTCTGTGGTGGCAGGGCATGGTCTGGTTTGGGGGAGCCCCAGGTGCTCTTGACCTCCATGGAAGCACATGCCTTGTGTTTCCAGCCCTTCCTCATCACATCCTCCTGCTCCATCCTGGAGCCATGGTGGGGAAGGGTGAGACCTGGAACGCCTGAGCACAGCAGCATTCAGCAGGTGACATGAGGTGGCTGTAGCCACTGCACGGAGCCTGGCCATCTCCTGCTGCAGGGAGACACAGGCCAGGCATCCTCAACAGCCTCATGGCTCTGGCAAGGCAGGGATGGCCCTGGGACAGCCTCCTCCATCCTGCAGGTCACAGCAAGGGTCAAGAGGAAACTGCTTTATCTGGTGGTTGAGCAAAAGAGGATGGGGCAGCCCAGGTGGGGAAGGTGCCAGACTTTCATCCTCCATCAACAGCGGTGGGTCAGCCCCTGTCAGGGCCGGGGAGATAGAGGTGATGCTGATTCACCTCTGGGCACAGCTCCTCATGGTGCAGGCAGCACCCTGGGATCCTGAGCCTCCTGCTCATCCCCAGCTTCCTCCATGAGGAGGAGACAGACCCACAAAGACAGGGAATGAGGCAAAGTCAGAGCTCTTGGTGGGCAAAGAGTGGGATCCCAGGCAGCCCATCTGCTCAGGGAGGTCTTGTGGAGAGCCAGGGTCCACATGGTGGTTGGGAACACAGCTAGAGCAGGAACTGCTCCCCATGGCTCCCTGCTACCCAGGGGCATTTCTGGGAGTGGCAATGCCACCCGCCACTGCCATGCACACCATCCCCACGCCCCATGCAGCTTGTCCCAGCATTCTCCATCCAGTCAGGACAAGAGCAGCTGCTCAGAAGGACCAGCACTGGGAGAGATGCTGACCAGAGACAGCCCAGGCTGCCATGCCAGCAGCTGTCAGGCCAGGAGACACCTGGGAGATGGCCTCGCTGCCAGAGGGGCCCAGGGATGTACCTCAGCTGCCAGCACGTGCAGGGCACCACCTGCTCAGCATCCCAGCCCAGCTGCCCAGGTGGGGCTGCCCATCCACACACACTCACCCACCGCCCCTGGGCACCAGGGCCCGGCGCTGCCCAGTGGGGCTCTCCCGTCCAGCGGGCAGCACGGGTGGCCCGGGGGCTGCCTACCTGCTGCCCTGCGGCGTGGGCTCGTCGGTCCCGGCACAGGCCCGCGGGCACCGCGCGTGTCGGTCTGACACAACGGTTCGAAAGTGTTCAGGAAGCTGCTTATCAAAGGAGCTGCTGCCTCTGCTGCTTCCTCTCCCTCCTTTTCCCCCACCCCGACTGCCGCCCACACACATACCGGCCACATCTCTGCAGCTCGGCTCTGCCGGGCCGCCTGCACGCCCCACCAACCAACCTTCGTCCTGCGCCTGTGGGCACGGCCTGGCCTCCCCCAAAACCCTGGAGTGTCTCCACAGGCACCTCCCATGGGGCTGGTGGGGTGTGCTCAATGTCCTCTGTGACAAGCCCTGGCCAGCACTGGTGCCAGGCATGGGGCACGAGGGATGGGCAAGACCCAGCCATGGGGGGCCACTGGCAGGAGGCATGAGGCAGGTTGCTTCGCATGGTGCAGTGGTGCTGCTCTGGGGGCACCACTCCCCACCTGCCCCAAAGAAACCAGAATGAACCTTCCCATGCCTGCTGTCCTGCCCGTGTCCTCTTGCCCAGGCCATGCCCCAGCTGTTCCCCATCCCGCTGTGGAATGTGCCAGGGCTCGCTCACTGCCTCCCACCTTCAGTGCCTGTCCGTGTGCAGTGTGCTCCTTGTGCCACCCCACATCCCCCAACCCCTGTCCACGTGGGGACACCTGTCTGCACCCACAACCATCCCTGGGTACTTCAGGGTAAGGGTAAGATGGGTGGGCTCCCCCTCTCCAGCAGGGAAGGGCAGGGGTGTATTTGGGATGAAGGTCCCTGGGGCCTGGCTCAGGTACGCCAGGTCTGCCCCTGGGGCACTGCACATCCTTCCTGATGCATCCCCACTGCTCTTCCTGTTTGCTCTTGCCCGGGCTCTGCACGCTTCCTTCCTCCTCACCCCCCCACCCCACCGTGCTGCAGCAGCTCCCGCTGCACCCCAGCAGCCACACGGACCCCAAACACCAGAGCAGTTCCATGGGCTGCTGTGGCTGGAGCCACCCCAGCCCAGCTCACTGAGGTGACTGTGCCATCCCTGGGCTGTGCTGGTCACCTCACTGGGCTGTGCTGCGTGTGTGTGCACAGCAGCGTGTTTACAGGTGTGCCACGACAACAGAGCCCCTGGGCAACTGGGACACCCTGCCAATGCCACCCTCTACCCAAGGGCTAGGAGATCAGAGGGCCCAAGCTCCAAAGCAAAGTGGTGGGCTTGGCCAGCAACAGAACAGGCTTATCCTGGAGAAAAGGATAAGAGCACCTGTGTCTTACCTGCAGATCCTAGAGTGGCCAGAGGATAGACTGAGGAATTGCTCTTGGCCCTATGTGGGATGAAAGAACACATCTGTAAGGCCTGGAGGCAGCCCCACCACACACTGCCCTTCCTTCCCACCTGTCCCTGACAGAGCTCAGGAATTCCTGGGATGACCAGCACTGCAGGACTTAACAAGGTGTCTGCATAAACTTGCTCCCAGTAGGAACCAGAGTAAACAAGCTGGGTTCTGTGCTGGAGTAACAGGCTGTCAGACATACAGAAGCTTCCAGAGGCTGGGACTGTAGCTGCCCTCTGAGTGTGGAGGGCACCTGTCCCATCTGGGTGTCTTTGAGCCTAAGGGGTTCCTGAGGATAGAGCCAAGATGCAACCCCCTGGAATTGCTTTTCCTGCCTTTTTCTGGCCTGATCCTGCTGCCTCCTCACTGTTCTGTTCCTCTGTCACTGGTGGACAAGCTCAGTGTGGCATTGGGGCAGACACCACAGGGCCACCAGCACATGGAAGTCACCAGGAACATGTCAGTGACACCTGTGCGCCCACACTGCCTCCCACCCTCCCCAGCTACCAGGCACCTGTGACAGGGAGATGGAGACAGCTGGACCCTCACAGACCTCATTCCCTCCAGGGAATGTCCATAAATCTGCCAGCACCCCAAAGGATGAGGCTGTGACAGCTGGGCTGTCCGGGGTCCTCGCTGGGCCCACAGCACATCCTAATCCTCTGCACAGTGAGCAGGAGACTCAGGACAGCACTGGCCTTTGCAGCCTGGATTTTGGCTGGTTTTCCCCAAAGGGAATGGGAACCTTTTACCAACACATGATTTTATGCAAGACACAAACTCCAGCTGCAAAAGGACTATGGAACAAAGGCTTTTATGGAGGCCAGGAGCTCCCTGTGTGCTGCTCGTTTCAGTGATCTGTGGCCCAGTGTGATTTAGGAGATTTCAATGGCATTTCAAAGGGTTTCAGCAGTAAGTCTCTTCTTCCTCCTTCCAGGTTCTGCCTTGGTCATGAAATGCCCCTGGATGCTGCAGGAAAGATGCAGATGCATCTCCTTTGCAAAATGGCTTATTTGGCTCCACTCAAACTTGGAACAAAGGACCCCACTCAGGGTAAAAAGAGGAAGCTGAGATGCTGGGATGCAGTGTATCCTCTGCCTCTGAAGCATCACAACACCAAGGTACTCATGCTCAGGGACGTCCCCAGAAAAGCCTGGCAGCACTTTACCTCTGCTGCTCACAGACCTTCCCATGCTGCTGGCTCAGAGGGTTGAGTCACACACCTGCCTCACCTGCCTGTGCTGGCTGCAGCTAAGCAGGACACCCAGGATGCAGCCTCTGGAAACTACACCTGGCCCCTTTGGGCTTTTCCTTATGCAGAAAACTCCGTCAGAGACTGAAGGGACTGTCCTGGCCATGGCGACTCACCCAGGATAGGAGGAATGTGGGAGGGATGTTGTGCAGGGATGTGCCATGGCCCAGGTTCCTAGGAGCAGAAAAGTTTGCACTGCTGAGATGTCCTGACCCTTACATACCTCTGATGGTGCATGACTGGACTCCAGTGTACTCCCACCTGCCAGCATGGCTGCTCTTCCTCCCTTCTGCCAAAGCACCAGCATGGTGAGGAGGTGCTTTTGAAGGGAGAGCATGGGAGGATACACAGACCTGTGGAGACCCACAGCATGAAAATGAGAGTGCTGGTGGAAAATGAGGCATGAGCTGGTAGAGATAGACTGGATATGAGGGAGACCAGGAGCAGAGGGAGTCAGAACACACTGCTTGACCCAGGGCACTTTTCAGCTCTCAGTGCCACCTGGGCAGCAAGCTGTCCCCTGGACCTTGTTGCAGCCACCTACATCTGCTGCCCTCCTGGGACTTACCCCTACCCCCTCCTGTCTGCCTGCTGGGGTACACGGTGGGGACATGCCCACACGTGCAGAGCAGATGTCCCTGGTCACTCATCAGTGCCCATCCGTGCTGGTGTGCAGACATCTCGAGCAGGGACGTCCAGACATGCCCTCCCTCCCTCCCCGCCCTGCCTCCCTCCCCCCGAGGCACCTTTGGGCACATCACTTCTGGCACCTCTGAGCCCCTGCTTGGAACATGATGCTGCCAGCTGGCTCCTCCTGAGGGACACTGGCTGGGACTGCAAAGGGGTGCAGTGGGGAGCAAAGATCTGGGAGGTGCTCTGGCCAGGGACTGTGCCTTTTGTGTGCAGCCGTGCTTGTCCCATGTCACATCACCAGCTCTGCACCGGCTGCACCAGGCTGGCCTGGGGAGCAGAGCTGCTGCCTTCTACAAGCAGGGACTGCTGGGGACAGGGTGGACCTGGCTTGTAGGGGAGACGGTGTCCAGCCTAGGTGCAGATCCCAACTCAGGGCCCAGGGTTAGTTTGCTGTAAGGACAGGACCAGGACACGTGGATAGGCACTGCAATCTGGTGTGAGCGAAGAGGAACATGGCAGTCTCCAGGGGGCAAAACCCGGGAGGGGATGGGAGGAAGCAACACCAAAGGAAATGGCTCTGGGCAGGTCACTGCTGTGCCCCTCACCTTCCTGCCTCCCTCCCCTGGTGGGGAAGGACTGGTGAGGTCCCAGAACAGGAACATCCCTTATCCCTCAGCATTCCTTTTTGCTCTGACCTTGGTGGCAGTGGGGTGTCCAGGGTGATGATGATGCCCAGAGTGGTGCTGCAAGGTTGGTGATGGAGGGATGTACATAGAGGGAAGAGTCCCAGCTGTTCCCACACCAGCCATTCACCCTGGACCAACCAGGGATGTGCCAGATGTGGGATCCTCTGTGTCCTCTGTCCATGGACATCTGTGCATTAGGATTATTTGTTGGGGTGTAAGGACTAGAGAGGTCTGTGACAGAGTTTCAGGGGCCTTGAAGGGTCCTTACAGGTGTGGCTTTACTTTCAGCAAGATGTGGGATCCCTATGGAGCTTGTGCTCTGGAGAGGAAGGTCTGTATTTATCCCTGACTGGTACTTGCTGTTTGCTCACTTGCATTTTAAAACTCCACTTCCATGGGATCATCTTGCAACTCTGGCCATAATTTCAGAGCCAGTTCTCTTTGTACAAAGAGCACCTTCCAGCTCCAGACTGGGACCTGTTTTCCCACAAACAACCAGCCAATCTTTATGCCCATTTCTGCCCCCCAGGCTCCTGAGCATGGGCTTCCTCACCCAGCCTCCCTGCCCACATTCACACCCCAGCTCCTCTCCACACAGCACTGTAGCCCCAAAGTCACCTCAGCCTAGGCAGGCACTGAGCTGGTGCCCAAAGCACAGACGTTTCCCAATAGTTTCACTCCCCAGGATTGCCCACCACACCACGGCTTTGTCCCATCAGGCCCCGTCACCTCTGGGTCCAGCACTCAGGAAGGGATGGTTCTGCTTCCGTCGACACGACTGGGAGTCAGGATGTCCTGCAGGCTTTTGGAAATTAGCCCATCTCCTCCACTGCCTAAGCATCGCTCGCAGGCTTGAAGGTGAAGCAGCTGCTTGGGGACTGAGCAGACTCTCTGCAAACGGCCCGATCGGCTCCTGGCAGGGCGGACGAGGACGGTGCGGTCCTGCCGAGCATCCCGCAGAGCCGCCCGTGGGGGAGCGAACCTTCGGCCCCTTACCTGGGGGGCCCGCGTCACCCGCCCGCCGGCCCGGGGACAGCCGGCAGCCGGCAGCCGAGGGAAGCGCCTCCGCAGATTGCTTTTCCGGAGAGCAGCAGTGTCTCGCTATTCCAGCGTCCTCCACGGGAGCGCGTTCCCAAGGACAGCCCCGTCAGGAGCATTCTCCTGGCAGCGCCGCGGGAGCTCAGAGCCCGCAGCGCAGCGCTGCCTGCGAGCCCGGACCCTCGGGCTCCCACCGGGATGGAGCTAGTCCTGGGCAGCGAGTCGGAGGCAGCGGATGTGTGACCTTTCTCCCCGTGGCCGGTGATGGTCTGTGCAGAGTTTGCTGCTGCTGCTGCCTGGCCTGAGCTGGGAGCAATTAAACAATTGCTGGTTCCTTTTGCCAAGGCATTGCCGCTGATCCTGCCAGCCTCTGTGTTTCTGCCCTCTCCTCAAGGAGAACCAGAAGAGGAGTTTAGGACCTGGATTTCCTGCTTAACTGCTGGATTGTTTTCTTTGAATCACTCGGTTTGTTCAGCCTAGAGAAGAGGAGGCTGAGGGGAGACCTCACTGAACTCTTCAACATCCTCATGAGGGGTAGCTCGGGTCTCTGCTCTCTGTGACCAGTTACAGGACTAGAGGAAACAGCTGGATCAGTGTCAGAGGAGGTTTAAAGTATAAAAGGAAAAAGTTTTTCACCCTGGTTGAGCACTGGAGCAGGCTTCCCTGGGGAGTGATCACAACTCCAAACCTGTCTGAGCTCAAGGTGCATTTGGACAAAGCTCTCAGGCACAGAGTGGAATTGTTGGGGTGTTTGTGCAGGGCCAGGGGTTGCACTTGCTGACCCTGATGGATGCCTTCCAACTCAGCATATTCTATGATTCTATGACAGCTGAGTAGAACCGTGTTTCGTTTCTGGAATTAGATACTCTCCCTTATCTCCTGCAAACAAGCTGAGCTTTCCTCCAAATTTGCCAACAGGAAAGCAGAGCTGGTGAACCACCAGCACCACTGGGCTGGGCTAACACTGATGCAGACCTAGTGTTGCTGTGGACTAAAAAAGGTGCCTTGGCACAGGAACAGTTCCCCTGGGAAAGGTGATCTCCCAGAGTGAAAGTGCTTTATATCTGCTTGGTTTGTTCCTCTCCTCATGTGGGAAGAAGCTCTCTCTGTTCATTTTACAGCACAGTAATCACATGGAGGACTGTTCCTAAGCTAAGTGTACAGAGTCAGGAAATGACAGAAACATTAAGGTTGAAAAATCCCTCTAAGATCATTAAGTCCAACCATTAACTGTCCACTGCCATGTTCACCACTAAATCACGTACCCAGGGGGTGAGGGAAAAGGGGATCTGAGCCAACACATGGGACCAGATCTCCAAGGTGCTGAGGCTTTGACACTCTAGCCAACAAATGCCAGTGGAGAAGCCACAGAAGGGCAGCAAGAACTGCAGAATGACTTGGTTATTAGGACAGTCTGCTGGGGATGCAGTCCCAGCACCTGTGGCAGCACTTGTCTCATCCATGTGTCACTTGGGCTTGTCCTGTGCTTCCCTGTACGCCTCCAAGAGAGCTGTGCTTTTAGAAATGCTGTCGGGAAAATGCTGGGTGCTTTGGTTTCCCTTGGGGAATAAGCTTTGCCTGGACACCGGTGGGCTGGCCAGGAGGCACACACACATCCCCTTGGGAGGCTCCAGACCACAGAACTGCCTGCAAAACCCTGCAAGCTCTGTGGAAAGGAAGAAGTCTCTAGGAACAAGACATCCCAGAGCTTCTCTCGGTCCTCGCAGCACACAGGGCAAAGCAGGTCTCAGTGAAAAAGGCACAAAAAGGCCTGAAAATCCTGAAGACTCATCCTGTTATTCCTATCCTGGGTCCCTTGGCACGCTGTAGGAGTGGGGATCTCAGCAGCCCCACTGGCTTGGCCCAGCACAGCCCTGCTGCCCCAGTCCTGGCTGCTCCCTCAGAGGGACACTGAGCTGGTGACCTCTCTCCGGGCACAGGGGCCACTATCAGTAACAGGAAACGAGCTGGGCAGGAGGGGCAGGAGACACAGCCCCAGAAAGAAAGGAAGCGGTTAGAAAGCCGTCACTTCCATTTCTGCTGCACGAGAACCTGCGCCCACGCAGCACTGGGTGCAGGGGAACAGCGCTGCCCTTCCGTGGGCTGAGCTGCTCTGGGATCACTGGGGAGTATTCATGATAAAGGCACGGACCCTTTGTAGCCTTTGATAACAGCTAGAAGGATGGTTAAAATAGCCCATGCTCAGCCAAGGTCCAGTGCAGAAATAGGTGTGGTGAGTCCAGCCAATGGTGAGTCTCTGCTCGGGGGTTAAGATTGTTAACCTTGCTAAAGACAGACTGCACCCGATGCTGCCTATATCCTACCCAGCACAGGATGGATCTGTGGATGCAGCTGCCTGGGGCCAAAGGGCCAGGGAGGATGTCCCAGCAACTTATATTTTAGGAAAAATATCTTCACTGAAAGGGTGATCAGACACTGGCGCAGGCTGCCCAGGGTGGAGACAAAGGCATGTAAATGTGGCACCTGGGGACATGGCTTAGTGGTGAACATGGCAGTGCTGGGGCAGTAGTTGAACTTGATGATCTTAGAGGGCTTTTCCAACTTGAACAATTCTATGCTGATTCTTGCATGGCAAGAGGCAGAGCCCCTGACAGCCATGGCAGGTCCCTTCTCTCCAGCTGGAGGAGACTGGTTGTGGATAAGCAGAGGCAGCCAGAGGGCAGCAATGCAGAGATGATGGATCTGCCCAATGCTGCTCCTCCAGCTCTTAGCCATAACACAGTGTGGGCCTGTCTGCTTTTGAAAGTTGTTCTGGATTGTACATTCTGGCCTCAGAAATTCCAGAAGCTGCCATTTGGGCCATGCATGCTCCTCCTGTGATACCTCTGAGTCCTCTTGGTCTTGCTGCAACTGTGTGGCTGTAGGTGTGAGCCACGGGAGCTTGCAGCACATGGGGTCTGCTTTGTCCCAGTTCCAGGCGTCAGAAATATTCTTGTCTGCTCACAGTGGGGAAGCCATGGTGCTTTGAGCCACAGATGCCCCAGATCTGGAGGAAAAGTGAAGAAACTGTGTGCTTTTTACTTTCTTTCGTTCTGCTGTTGAGGCTGAGAGGGGTCCCTAGCTGCTGTGGGGCTGGGAACACCTTTCCTGCCAGCAAGTCCAAGAATGGAGCCATGGAGCTTTCATCACTGGAGGAGAAATAGAGGCAGCAACTGGTGACACCAGAGCCCCAGATGCAGCACAAGTGTTTGGCTTCTTGCCCATGAGAGCTGTGCCTTGCCAGACAGCAGCTGTCCCACTCCCCAGGGCTGCTGAGCAACTGCCCTGCTCCAGCCAGCTGGGGCACAAGGTCAGGGCTGGCACCAGGGTGGTGTTTGTAGAGATCCCGGGTAAAGCACTGGGCCTCCCACCCATGGGGGCCAGCAGCAGATCACAGATGTGGTGCCTGGTGGGCAGTCACACCTGATGCAGCTCCCTGGGCAGGAGATGTGTGTGGGGCTGTACCCTGCAGAACTGCCTGGCTCTGGGGCTCTGACAGGACCACATCTGCCTCTTGCTCCATCCCTGCCAGGGGCTGGTTCATGTTTTTATCATGGTCAGGGATAACTGAGCATGTAAGGATTCAGGAGGAGGAGGACCCTGAGGACATCCAGATGGATCCTGTCTCCCATGAGGAGCCAGGACAAATTCATGCATGAAACCCTCCCTGTATGTCAGCATCCTCTCTTCTGCCTCTTCCCCAGGGATCAGCCAGGCCTCAGGGGGTGACACAGCACAGCCAGCCATGGCTTCTTCTCATAATGTGCAGTAAAGGAGGGGAAAGGTACATTTGTCAATAGAGAAAATATCTGTGTGTTTCCCTGGAGACCTGTTGGGATGTTTCCACCAGCCCTGGTACCCTCCAGGGCAAAGCGGAGTTTCAATGACAGGCAGGGATGAAGCAGGAGAGCTGGGTAGGGTGCTCCGGGCTGGAGCAGAGGAGCGGTGGCAGGAGCTGGGTGGACAGCACTAGGCATGGTGACCTTACCTGTGTGCACCACTGCAGACACCCTTGGGGGCAGCAGGGATGGCCCTCAGGCTGGAACAGCACTGAAACTGCACAGGGCTCTGCTCAGCATCCTACACGCAGTCAGGGTGCATGGCCTGGGCTGGCTGGAGTAGGAGTGGGAGAGATGGAGACAACAGGGATGTGCCACAGGGTGCCCTGCCCTCGTCTCTGCCTTCAGCAGCACCCTGAAGGTCTGCAGCACTGAGCTCCTCCTGCTCCCTACAGGGAGGAACAGTTCAGCTCCTCTCCTGAGCCCAGGAATGCAAGAGTCCCTGGCTGGGCAGCCTGAGGAGCTGCTAGCCATGCCTGTGACTGTGAGGCCATGCCTGTGATTGTCAGGCCATGGCTGTGACTGTCAGGCCATGGTTGTGACTGTCAGGCCATGGAAGCTGCCCGTAAGAACCGCCAGCCAGGCTGTGTAAGCAAGCAATGTCCTTGGCCTGGGTGTGACCGCACATCCACAGCTGCTTTTGGCCCTGAGGAGAAGGAATAGAGCTGTCTCCTTGTCTTGGTTTTAAAGACAGGTGTCTGCCAAGGAAGGCAGGAACCTCCCTTGGAATGGGCAGTGTGACCCTTTCCCTCAGAATTACTGTAACTTTGAAATTACAGGGCTT
>VXBU01015876.1:87644-134076 GCA_013400315.1 Bombycilla garrulus | reverse complement strand
ATTCCATCAATGCATGTGCATGTGCATGTGAAAAAATGCATGACTCGACTTTGCTTGTTCAAAAATGTCTGGCAAAGTCTGTGAAAGTGGCATTGTGAGCTGATCTGCACACGCATTCCCCTCTGCACAAGCATTCTCAGTATCAATCCAGAGTCTCTAACACCTCTGACAAGGCTAAAAAGCCTCCTCACCAAGTTTTAGGTCAGTCAAAGGTGTCATAGGAACCCTCTGGGTTCCAACGGAAAACTGCTGTGAATATTGGTGTTGGAAAATTTGCGGTGGGGTGCTTCAGAAGTTGGAACACTAGTCAGACTGGTAATGTGCTGCTTCAAATACCCATAGAGTGTGCTAGCCAGCAAACTTAAAAGGTAGGCAACAAAAATTATAGAACTGGAAAATGACTGAACCTGTCTTCTTCTGGTGAAGAAGTTCAGGCATTCAATTTCAATCAAATGAGGGCAGAAGGCATGAAAACTTCACAGCTACCTCCATAACTGTTCTCAGCTCCAAAACATTACTGCCCACTTGTTGAAACCACTGACTGTTTTTCTTTTCATTGCTTCCAACTGGAAAGGTATGAGAAGCAGTAATTTCATTCACAATATTGATAGATACACAACTGAGACAAAATTACTATCCTTTGGCCATTCACAGTGAGAAATGTTCTTCTTTGAAAGCTAGACTAACAGTTTCTGAACCCTGTTTTTCAAGCATTGCATCTAACTAGTAGTAGGTGTAATTTTTAATAAAGTGCTATGCCAAGGAAATCGGTCATTTTTAAAATGAAAAATTAGTTCCACAAATGCATACTGCAGGCACAGAAATGAAGGAATTAAATTTGTGTTCCTAAACAAGAAAACTAACATACTGTAATTTTATAATGAATGTGAATGCTTACCTTGCTAACATCCTATTGTTCAATCAGATTTAGGCATATCTTTTTCTCAGCAGAGATTTTTCTTTGGCGGCCTTTCCAAAGCAGGTGGATTTGCTGTCACTACCAAGTTCTGAGGAGCCAAGATGTACTGCCTTATAGCAACCACAAATTTCAGGTGGGCTCAGGATATGCATCTGTACCAGAGCCTGACCAATGCAATTTGTTTATATGACAGAATTCACACAGCAACCTACAATAAGTGTGACTCACATCCCATCTTATTTGTAATACTGATTTTTAATGACAAGTTGCAAACTTATGAATCTTCATAAAAACCTCCTCCTCTTTCCTGATACGTGTTTGATCAATGTGTTTGTCTTTTCTGTCTGCTCTTCTGATTTGAAATATTAAATAAATGAACATGGTATTTATGTGTATTGATTTTCACTATTTTTCTTACATTTTGGAGCATTATTTGAATTACACTGTACCATTTCTAGTCATTCAATACAGTGAAATGGGCCTGAAGTTATTTCTTTCCTGTTGTATATCTTGTTTACTTCCTTCCTTTTTTGTTAGAAATAGCTTGTATTTGTTTTATGATTATTTGATCAGAACTTTTCATTGGTCAGCTTTGTATTTAGCTACATACTCTAACTAAAATCATCATCTCATTTCCACTTCAGTGTCTGTCTGTGATAGTGTTATGCTTAATTAAATTGTCTTCAGCAATGTTTTCTCTCAGACGCAGATCTGTAAAGAAACCTGTTGCCTGATTGCCCAGCAAGCTAGAAGCTGGCTTTGGAGGTGCCCAAATCCAGCAGCAAAATCACCTTGGGTTAGAAATTTACACTCATAAACTTGGGGGTTTTTTTGTGAAAGAGATGGCAGGGGCAGGGATTTTTAAGATTTGAAGCCTCAGTCCCATTTTATTGATATGAAGTTCAGAGAACCTGAACACATACTGTTCTGAGTGTAGAAGGCTATCACTTTCTTTTGTATCCTTGAAGTTTTTCAGAGTTAATGTAATAAAATTTTGTATTTAGTGGAGACCAGACTCTTGGGTGTTGTACAAAATAAACAACCAAAAGAATGAACTGCCAATGCATGCTAGCTGCATGCCTGCTGACCCTGACCTGCAATTTGCTTAAGCTCAGAACAGTATTTTTCAGTGACCTATTAGAAAACAAAAAAACCCAAAACAAAATAAAAACACCCATCCCTCCCAGAAAAAACCCAACAACCCCCCCAAGAAACCTCAAAAAACTATCAAACATTTCAATTCAGTGTTCCATGGTACTGGAAATAAGAACCTAAACCACTTCTCCCTTCTAGTTCACTTTTTCTTACAGCTTTACTGAAGGTTAAACTCTTGTTTAACAAAAAGAAACATCCTTGCACAGCTTAGCAGCAATATTACAACAGGAAAGATACCATTTGTTCCAAGAGCTGAGAAGAACATGAATGCAAATGATAACTCCTACCTGCCCTAAAAATCCTGAAATAAGTATTTTTCTTCTCATCAGAAATGTTGCTTTGAGATGAGGCCTTGTAAAGTCCTCAAGTGTGTTTCTAATGGACGTACTTTTAATGAAACAGCCGGGAACATTGGTGGCAGGGGTAGAGGCTGGCTCAGGTTCAGAATCAAAAAACCTTCTGTGAGATTTCAAGTTTATTTCAGGTTTATAATAACTGAAGTGATAGAATCATGATATTCAGTAGCTGTACCTCAATTTCTGTCCCTGCAAACTCAATAGTTTTCTCCTCCCCACCATTCATGTTACTGAAAATAGAGCACACTGACCATTAAGGAATTCACTCACATTCATATTTACCCACCATCGTTACAAAACCTTACATTTTTCTAGTTATCTTCCATTGATGTAGAAGCATTTTCTACTTGCTTTAATTTCCTTTGCAAAGGCTTATCTCAAGATAATCTAGAACTCCAATTCTTTTATTGAAAACATGATTTAAAAGCAGAGGAAGTCACACATAATTAAATATACCGTCTCAACAATATCTGTGTTTTCATACTCAGTCATAGCTAAGCTACATCAGTGCATTTTGTATTATTTGTACTGGAAGAACAGTAAATAATTTCTGGGGAAAGTTTTGTTCTCATTTACTAGCTGTCCCATTCTGTGACAAAGTCTTCTTCAATTTCCTCCTTGTTTGGAAACAGAGGCCTCCTTCATTATATACACTCTTAATCCAAGACCCAAGAGAACAAAAAAATCATTATAGTGCCTACTGAAGGCTAAAAAGACAGATTGGTTCAGACAATTGTGAAGTGTTTGCAGTACATAAAATTAGAAAAGCTCATTTGTCTGATTTACAGCTGCCTACTTAAAAGGTAGGTCCGAACATGAGATCTGCCCTTGTGCTATACACATGTTAGGGTAAATAATAGCTAGGACCTCAAGTAAAGGGAAACAGCGATAATGGATTTTCTGAAGACTTTCTTAGCCTCATTTTTCCCCCTTCTTTTTCTTGTTAAGCCCCTGGTTTAGTTTTTAGGATTCTGTACTTATGTTTCTTTAAAACTAGTGTGGTCTGACTTTTTAACTTCTGTATCTCCTAGATTTTTGTTGCTGAATGCTGTAGTGAAATAGTCTTGCTTTTCCACCTAATTTTTCTGAATTAGTGTTTACTTATGCTCTGTTTTCCCAACATAATGGCACATTTACAGGCAGGAACACAATACAGTTTGTCAGACTGTTCTAAATATTCTGGCCATTTTAGAAACTTCTTGGTCTCATTGGCTGCATATAAATATAACGACCTACATGATGCAGGAATGAAAGAAATGCAGTTGAAAATAATGCGCTCACTGACGTCAGTAAACCATGACTGACAGGAAGTGAACCTACACTGGTTAGTGCCCAGATCACTATAGAAACAGAATAATCTTGTGGCAAAATTCAAAATGCTAATCAGCTGAAGAGAGGCACAAAGTCTGTGAGTGCAACAGAGAAGGAAAGCAGCTAGCAATGCCCCTGCTAATAAAGTAGTATGGAATCCCGCCACTTGAAATGCCATACAAATGTTTGTGGTTCCAATTATGACACATGGGTAGAACTGAAGGATATAAAGCTTTTCATGTTGGAATTACAGTCACTCACTCTTCTATATTTGTTTTAGCTCTAGTGTCACAAAGCAAGTATTGTAAACCTCATGTGATTCTTTTGGAGACGTTTGTGTGGTTCCTCTGTGTATATCTGTGTTAAACCCTAAATTCACTTTGAATTAGGACTACTCAGCTTCCTGTGCCTCCCTGTCACATGACAATGGGAAAAGTCCTGCATCCTGTATGGAAATGAAGAGATCTGCTCTCTAAATTTCTGTGGTGATCCATTCAAATGTAGTATCATTGAGTGAAAGAAATGGTCACTTGTCGAGACAGATTTTTCAAATCTGAAAAGGACAATGGATGTTTTTCCCAAGAGTTTTGATAATTTCATCTGACTGATCATAAAATCACCAGAAATGCAATGCAGATATTCAAGGGATTGCTTCAGAGGAAGCTCAGTCAGAACAATGTAGATGAAAGTAAATGGACTGAGTAGAAGTGAAGCCACATTTTAGAAAAAGAGAGAAATCTAAGCTTAGGAAGTCCTTACTCTGAGGAAAAACTGAAGAACAGAAATACCTGCTGGCATTTTGTTGTTTTAAATGGTAAGTAAAGGTTAATTGTAAAACAGGGTTCCAGTCAGAATGACCTCGTAGAAAGGGAGAGCAGCTTGAATGTCAGAGATAGCCACCAATAGCTTTGGAGCCCTAGGGCATGTGCACTGAAAAGTCTTTATAAGAAGGCTTAGCAGTCATGAATGAATCGTTTCAGAGAACTTAAAGACAGACTGTGCTGAACCATACTTGCTCTAAGATAACCTGGATACTTTCCACTTAAATTTCTATTGTAAGCACCTTGACTTCTTCAGTAATGGAACACTATAAAATTAAGAATTAATGCTAGAAAATCATTGTTAATTTCCATTTAAATAAAATTTTTCAATATGTTGAAAGACACATCTTCACCATCTCCTAAGAATTACAACTTTCAGTGATGAGTAAAATTACATATTTAAATAAAAAGGAGAGCAAAGACCGTTTGCTAGTTAGATGCACTGGAGACAGTGAAGGGACCATTATCAGCTGATACACAAACAGCCTGTCAGTACACAGACTGATCTATGAAACAGAACATTACTCATGCTTTCATCTTAGTCTTCCATCCTCTCCTATGCTCATCTGGGTTCCAAATTTAATAAGAGTTAGATCTTTTCAAAGGGAAAGAACGCTGATGTGCCTCTATCAATCACATGTGGCTGAGCTTTTCAGGTGGTCAGACAGAGTTGACAGAGATTTGAACAAACAACTGGAGACGCAACTGCTCTTACTTCACTGTGCAATAAAGGTGGATCTCAGCTGAGTTCTGGCCAAATGTGAAGAATCAGAGAATCACAGAATCACAGAATCACTGGGTTGAAAGAGATCTTCAAGATCATCGAGTCCAATCCTTGCCCTAACTCCTCACTAAACCATGGCCTCGAGTGCCACATCCAGTCTTTTTTAAACACATTCAGGGACGGTAACTCCACCACATCCCCAGGCAGGTCATTCCAGTACTTTAAGAGAATACAGGTAGGAAAGAAAGTTCCCTTTATATGATCTATTATATCTGTTGATATAATAACAGTATTATTTCTATGGCACTGCATAGAATATTATCATTTTGGAGATAAAGTGTGATTATTTCATTATGGTCTGAGTTATCTTCAAAAAAGTGGTGGGGTAGTATTTTATATAAGTAGTCTGTGTAATTAGCTGTCTTTTTATTCCTGGTGTAGGAAAGCCATAACGATGTATTTGCCTGATGACATTACCAAGGAAGTAAGCAATGTCCACTCAACTCTTTTGTCACTTTATTGATCTATTTACTTTTTAAATGAATTGTTGGGAGGGCTTGTTGAAAAGCAGGTAGCACAAAGGCTTCCCAGCACTAATGTGTTCTTTATGCGCAGTGCTGAGGGAAAATATTTCGATGTGGAAAACAATAATGGCTAGTGGTACTATGACGTGAATTCCAATTACACAGCACATCACTCAAACTGAATCAGAAAAGATACTGCCTGCCCACTTCATCCTGTGATACTATTAAATCTAATAAGAATAATTGCAAGTCTAGGAATGCTTCCAAGTAATTTTGCTTAATGATCTTAAACTCTGTGGAAGGGATGTCCACCTGTTGCTTAATTATTTAATCTTGTAAAGGACATGTGCATAATGCAACAGCTTATCTGACCATCAATACTGCTCAGCAGGAATATAACTCTCTAATTGTTCTGTGTTGCTTTCCCTTTTGGCTTATGAATCCAAGCAAGGGTTGTTGCAGCCTGCCAGGACACCAGACCTGTTCAGGGAGGGAATCATACTCACATTCTGTAATTCATCTCCCCCTGCAGATTACCTTCAGTAGCAAAACAAAACAGTACACAAAAAGTAAAGCACCTCAACTGCATGTGGCTAGACTTGCCCCAGTCCTGTGGTCTCACTGACAGCTGAGGTGGACAGATGTCCAACATCACTGCACTGAGAGCAGTATGCAGAAGCACTGATTTTGACCCAGCTGTTCTTGAATCATGCTTGCAAGCCTAATATAATCAAAATTTTTATGTTCATATATCTGTATTTATACATCTACATGCAAACTGGCAGGTTCTACATGTATACTTCAAAAATCTGAAAATCAAAAAAGCTTGCTCTTGGTGACAGCGCGGGAAGACAGGTATTGCTGATTTTTCTGTATCACATATCATAGAGACAAGTGATCCAGGCATATATCTTTGTGTATTTTGTATGTTGATATAAATACACTATATATTAAATATCAACATTTATAAAATGCTATAGGCTTGGATATGAATCTCTCTAAATTCACTCCTCTGGATGTTCAGGCAGATGTGGATTCTGTGTGAATGACCACGTTATGGGGCTATTCCAGCATGAAACATTTTGTCTTATTTCCTCTGATGTTTTTGAAAAAATTAAATTTCAGTCAGATAAGGTGTGGGGGAAGGCTGAGAATTCTGCAAGACTGGAAAATCCTTTCCTGTTGTGTTCTTCCATGCTCTTGACTCAGATGCATGGAAATTAGGAAGCAATGTAGTTACACAAATTAAGACAACAGAGAATCAACCCATAAAATCAAAATGGAAATGCAATGAACCAGGTAAAATTTAGTCACACAACATAAAAGATATGCAGCATAGTCCCAGACTGACTTGTCTGAACATGGAAACTAAAAAGTGATTGTTTCATTTGACATTTCTGGGATCCCTTTCAGTCAGCATTGTTGGAGTTTCTGAAGTTATTACTGGGCTTTCTCAGTCCTGCCTGTTTTAACAGTAGGAAGGCCCATACTGCAAGCTCAGTTGTCTGAGTTCTGTCAGGATTTCCAAACCACAGACTCTCACTTCTGAAGTGTGGTAAGTATGGTAATGCAGGTACTCCACAGCCAGTGGAACTGGTGAAGCTGGGTTTCTTAGGGTCTGTGTAGGATGTTGTGAATTAAGCATATCCTTTAGAATACTCTCACCACAGCACACTCAGCAGAGCCTTATGCCCCTTTCCCTCACTGCTGGGATACCTGTCATCCTCCTAGATACCTGCTGTCCTCCTAGCTTGCCCTGCACTACACGCCACCTCCTCCCAAAGCCCTGTGCCCTCTCCTCACACCACAGCAGTTCCCCGCCCTGCTGGCACTAACATAGGTCTTCCCATACCACCACTTCACATAACTCCAAGCTATTTTTTTCTTCTTTTAGCTGTATAACATAGCTGTATTTAGCCTGGTAAAATGTGGATTCTAACTGGCCAGTCAGGACATGCCCGCCGATTGCCCAGCTGGATGCTGCTAAACGGATCATGTTGAATTCTCTCTGCCCTTACCTCAGAGGAAGCACCAGTAAGATCTCTCTTTTTTAACCAGCAGCTCTATTCCAGTGTAGACATTTGTTCTATTTGAGGTCTGTAACCATATGCTTTATGGGGCTGAAATTGGTCAGGGAATACCAAAAATAATGAGAAATTACCGGGATGGGGTGGAGGGGGGTTGTGTGGAGGGGGGGAAATGACTGCCAGACTGCTAAAAGAAAAAAACAAAGGGTGTAAACTTCACATCCTTGGAAAGATCGCTAGAAAATAAAGCGAGTATGCCTCAAAACAGACAAAACTAAGTCTACTGTATCTTCACAGTTGTTTAGGAATGATTCTTTGGTTTTGTTACAGAGAACAAAAATTTAGGGAGGCAATAGCTTATTTGCAAATGAAAATGAGGGCTGAAGGCAGATCCCTTCTGCATTTTTTTTTATATTTATGTAAGGATAGTAAAGTGAACCTGCTGCCAACACTGCTATTCACCACTGTGTGATATTATTTAAAATGTCTCATTAAAGCAACTGATTTTTTTTTCTGTAAGCTTGAAAAAAGAAAGTTTATTTGCCACAGGAACCATAAAAGCCAAAAACTAGATTGTGTGTTCAGGGGTGGCTCAGGGTAAATTGTACTGGATAATCTTCTCCTTCCAGGAGAATCCTTTCGAGCTGATCAGTCTCTGACACACTGTGCTCTTCTTCTTCCCCTTGAATACAGTACAGGAAAAAATATCACAAACATCTCAATCTGGTAGCTGCTCTGCTCTTACATGCATGGGAAGGAAATAAGATCTTGCTGTTGCACACCAGCTGTAGCCCAAGCTAAGGAGTGCTTCTAAGGTCGGGAAAAGTCTTTTCCTGTGGCATGGGTGAGAGCTAGGACAAGTTTTGACAAAACAGTATAATGTATGCTAATAAAGATGTTCTACAACATTTCAAGTTACATTCATATTTTCACTTGAAACTAAAGAATCTAATTTTCCATTATAAGTGAACACCAAGGATAATTTCTCTATTTTCACTGCTGAATAACTGCATCTCCCTTTTCCTTTAGTATTTCTTTTCCTTCTTTGGGTATTTTACTTCCTGCTGTCTGTTCATGATCTGAGCATAACTGACATGTGAATTTAAGGGATGATTTTTCTGTTTCTTATTCTTCTGTCCTCTTCTAGAGCTAAAAGACCATATTAAAGGATTTGCATTTAGAAACTAGAACATTCCTTTACTGTGAATACATAGCATAAACCTGGCACTCCTGCTTTCTATTTCTACAGTGACTGAAGAGAATTTCTGCACTTACTGTGAACCTCATGGATATTAAGGGAGCTCTTTAGTGCTCTTTTTAAAAAATGTCTTCTGTAACAAGTGGAAATAGTCAAGTGGCCATAAAAATATTGCTGTAAGATACATTGCCATAAACAAAAGGAAGAAAACATTTCAAAAATAAAAACTATCATTTGGTTTGCAAAGAAACAGATGGGCATGAATTACGCAACTAAGTAGCATGAAAAATGGACCCCAAAGTGAATTAAATGCTAGTGGGATGAAAATGAACCTTTTTTTTTTTTTTTTTCTGAAGTGAGAAAACAGTCCTACTTATAATAGAAAATTATTCACTCTGTACTGCAGTGTAAGACAAAATTTGTCACACTGGAAGAAGATATTACTAGACTGCAAAAATACATGGACTCCCCAGTAGAATGGACTGTCTCACTGAAGGGAGAGCTACAAATAAAATTTAAACTTCAGCAGTTTTGGACAAAAAGAGAATTGTTTCAGTATTTAAATATTTAAAACTTTTGCTGAACACATAGAACAAGTAAAACAAATTCTTTCAGGTTCTGCTATAGTTACAAATTATTTTTTTTAATTGTAAACTTGCTTTATTGTAATGACATTTCATTACATTTTTGTCTCAATAGATCTTTTTGTTATCATTAACTACAGTTGAGTTTTCAAAGTGTCAAGTGTTCTTACAGAATCTATCATCACTTAATCTTTGGCTTTCAAAAGGCAAGTGCTGTAATGAAATTGAAATTGATAAATATCAGTTAATTCCCACAGTAATTATTTAAATATTATTTATATCACTGTAATTCAGAGAGATCTCAGATGAGACTGAGGTTGATATTGTGCTAGATATTATCTAAGTTTAATATTCTGAACTATATTAATCTAACTCAATAGATACTTTATAAAGCATCTACTATGCTGCAATAATCAGACTTTTTGTAAGAATATAAAGAAAGGTCTAATTGTTCAATATTCTTGGGGCAGATTAGCTGGTCTAAGTTTCCAGAACTGCAGGAAAATGTCTTTATTCTTTCTGGGCAGACAGCTGGTCTAGTGCTGACCAGCAAATTGTCAGCTGCACTTTTCTATCCATTGGTGAGCATGCTTGATTTTTAGAAGACTACAATATTGATGTTGGGGCTCTCATACATTGATGTTACTCGACTTGGGGATGACACAGATTATTACTGATATTAATTTTAAAGAACAGCACAAATTAACAAGAGTCTTTGTCCAAAGCGGTTATATAGTCTAAATAAAGGTAAACAGATGTACTTGGAGAAATTAAATATCTTCTTTATTTACCAGATGAGGAACA
This sequence comes from Bombycilla garrulus, assembly GCA_013400315.1. Lineage (NCBI taxonomy): Eukaryota > Metazoa > Chordata > Aves > Passeriformes > Bombycillidae > Bombycilla > Bombycilla garrulus. Next base: position 123,653 of record VXBU01015876.1, on the reverse strand, counting down.
TGAAGATTAAGAATTAAAATCTCTTTCTATGCAGGTCAGTGGGAATATAGCCAGTAACAGCAACTGGATTAGGCTTTTACCCACATGGACAATACTGCAGTCGTACAGTAGAGGCAGGAACTGAATGCAGGTTTGCTGAATTCTGGAACAGTAAAGGGAGTGTGGGAATGAAATTACACGAAATTACATTTATACATCAGTGTATACAGCCATTTCCATTCCAGAACTGATCTCTAGAACTCTGAAAAGTGCCTTGGGGAAGGTGTGTTTGCTTCAGGAGGACCACACTACCATTTTAATGATCACTCCAGCAATTTCATCAGGGTACAAACTGCACTGCATTTTTTTACCATTTGATTCTAATCAATCTTTGTGTGGCACCATGCCTACTATACACAGGTTCCCTGATATAAAATGGTGAATTACTGCACAGTGGCCACTCATTATTTCAGTCACTGTATCCTCACAATGACATGCAGTGCCTGGGGGAGCCTTACACATGTATGTGCAGCTGGGAGGAGCGTGGTGTTTGTAATGGTCTTCATTACTATGGCTATGGTGGATGCATACACACTCCCCGCATTTTAACATCGTTCGAACATCACAGAAACGAATTTTTTTTAGCAGAAGAATGACCACTGCCCTGCAGCACACAGCTTAGCATGGGGAATGAAGAGCAGCAGGACACAGGACTGATAGAGGGAGCAGTGATGCTAGTGGAGTCACACTGTTCACCTTTTCTGGGCAAACCTTCTATTTTTACAAGGGACCATATCGTTGATGCAAAAAGTTAAAGAAAAGAAGTTCCCTTCTGATGCACACTATACACTATGTTTGAGTGCTACAAGCATTTACAGAGGTTAGAATTATCTTACAGCCCCTTAGCTAAGATTCCAATAAAATCATTACTCAATTCAAATATGCAAAATCTAGTCCTTGTTGAATTTCAAATACTGCAGACTGAAAAATTGAAAGAGAAACCTCAAAACTGTAGACCAGTCACCCACGTTAGACAAAAAGTTAAACACAATGCACGCTTTGTGAAAAGGAGAAGCATAAATAGAACAACACACAATATGCAGAGAACTGTCCCTTTTGCTAGTACAGTTGTAGATCTAATCAGCCTATAAATAGTGAATCTCACTATTTGAATATTTGAAATATTTGAAACCTTCAGCTTAGTGATTTCAAACTTCCATTTTCACAAAGGCTGTTTATGGCCCCTTATACACAACATTTAAAAGGTGTATAAAAACTCTGAATATACCCAGTAAAAAATTTTATCCCACAAGATGAAAAATCCCCAAGATCATGATACTTAAAGTTTCTTGTAAGGGACCCACTCTGGCCTCAGGTGTCATGTTGTAAAACGTCAGCTGAAATAACTGGGATTAGGGTAGTATGAAACAGAATAAAGTGACATTTTATGAAAAGGAATACTAAAGGTTTTGTTCATACAAGTGAATTTCAGATGCAGGAAATGTTCATAGATTTTTCTCCCTCCCCTGATAAAATTATTTTAATTAGATAAATTAACCGAGCACTGGTTATATATAGGCCTTGCAGGGCTGTGCACAAAGCTGTTTATTGTGTTCAGAAAAGAGCAGGATATTTTGGTAGGCCAGATATGTTTGCTTTATTCCCCCCCAGTACTCTTTTCTCTGGAGCTCTTCCCCCGCTGGTATCACTGCCGTCTTTGTTTATCTCAGCTGCCAGATGCTTCTTCCAGAGCCTGCCCTGGACCTGCAGAGCACCCTGAGGTGGTGGCCCTCACATCTGTCACCATCTGCTGCCTCTCTTGCTCCACTGTGGCCATGACTCTGATTGTACAACTGCAGTTCATGTGAATATGGGGGTTCTGGACAAAAGGTCTCCAGTATTCAAGTCATGTTTCTTAAGCTTTTAGGATACTTTGTTTTATCAAGATAATGTCCAGTGCAGATCAGATTTAATCTGGGGTAAATACGTAGAAAAGATTTTACAAAATCAATTCTTTCTCGAGGCCCTACAGAGGAGTGCTATGGAATACATTTTCTATTTTACTCTCAGCAAAGTGGTCAGCTCCAAGGGGGATATTTTCCTTTGTGTTCTGGCTTTCTTTTCCAGTAAGAAAAGAATCTTGTTCAGAAGAAGGAGAAGCCTTTTGTTTCAATACTTTAAAATATCTTCCATAGTTACAATAGTTACAATTTACAAAGGCTGCAGCAATTTTTAATTTGTACTCCAAATATAGTGTTGGCCTCAGATATGAATCAAAGACTTCTGAGGTAGTTATTGAATTCCAGGAGCAATCATCCTCATCTTGGAGTATTAATATCATTTGACTACATGATTCTGATGCAGTTGCTACGTGGAGTGGCACACTTTATTTTGAAAAAAACCAAGACCACAACACCCACTACATGGCTTCTTGGAGAAAAACCTGTCTAGAAATGTATAGTTGCCTGAATACATTTCTTAGGATTATGAAATTACTTTGCAGATGTCAAGCACTATGCAAATATTGCAACAAAAATTATGAATCACCAGAAAGATTTAGCACATGTAGAAGTAGGCAGTGACAGTTCATGGTGGGAACAGTTACATTCTTCCCATTTAGAAAGTAGAGCTATTGGGAACATCTGAGCAGGGAATCTGTGCAGTTAGTGAAACACAGCCAGTCTGGTCTGTCATTTGAAATGCACTGTTTTGTAATCTTGTGAAAATGAAACTCCAGGGAAACTAAGTACATAGCACCCACTTCACAGGCTTCATAAGTGTTTTCACATTCAACAAAGCCACTTTTGTTTCTCCCAGGGTTCTTGACTTACAGCAGCCTTTCTCTAAGCATCTAAAGTATTGTGAGAAGAGCAGAACTCAGGCAGAGGTCATCTCCAACTAGAGGAACAGAGGAGGAGCGAATGTATTGCTATGCAGGTACCCCTGAGGGACTAGTCTATTAACAAGAGCCTGACATTCAAATTTCCACTTAACATTCCAGCAAAATCTGAATATGAAAGATAGCTATGTATCAGCTGAATAAATGACATTTCTACCCTTGCTATTTCACAGTGTTAAATTTCAGGTAGCCAGGCTAATGTAAGAAAATCTGCTACCAGCCACTTGATGGTTCTTGTAGAAAATACAGTTAAATTTGCAGTTTATACTATAAATGCATGCAAAAATGCATTTCTCCCATTTTATGTGTTTGGTTCTTTTATATACTTCACTTTTCCATTATGTACTTGCATATCAAAATATTTCTAACGTGTCAGTTTGTAAATGTAAATATAAACAAAAGGTATATGCCTATTACATTTGCAGTGTATATGGAATGTGAAAATTTTAAGCACCAAACAGGAGAAAAATCCCTACCACACACAGGTAGCCATAGGAGTTGTGCAAATACATGAAGGCTAAACCTCAAAAATAAAAAGCTTTCCCCTCCCTCCAAAACTTTCCCAGGTAAAGATCTAGTTGCAATTTTCTAGTGTATGTAGCATTTGATTGGGCATTTGACATGGCATCCTGGCATTTGACCAGGAACTGTGCTAGATTTGGTTCTGAGGGTAACAGGCAAAATGCACTAGCTAGCAAAACCAGGCAGACGGCGTCTGCAGTCAAGGATACCTCACCACTCTCCTTCTGGCTTCACATCTCCCATGATTATTGATGTTTCAGAAAGCTGAGCTGTGGCAACTTTAGAGCAGACTTTGCCACACACACCTCACATGTGAGGGCACCAAAAAGCCAGCACTATTTGAAAACTGGAGCTTTTGTCTGCCACCCATGCCAGCAGAGAAGTGGCTCTGGTCAGTGTTCACCAGTAATGTTCTCAAGGGAAAGAAACTCAACATTCCTGTCTTGCTTTTTTCTTATTCAGGGAGGGGAAAAAAGTCAACTCAACCCAACCAACCAGCAAATGTAATAGAAAAAGCAGCAGTTCTTTAAAGCAGAATACCATGAATGTTAATTAGGAGTTTTGTGCAGAAATGGCACTAATTAAGTACATACATTCTGACTTCTTATTTTCTCTTCTGAGCACAGAGAAGACAACCTCAAATATATTTTCTGCTGACAATTGTGAATGTATAAGAAGGCTTTTACCATCTCTTTCTTCTTAGGGAACCTAGTGCAGAAATCTGGAATTAATTAAAAACCACAGTAAGATGCCATTCTCTGCCATTTGTCCTCAGCAATCAGCAGGTGGTGTGTTGTACACCTCGCACTATGGCACAAAGGCAAACGCAAAACTGGTCTCCAGACCATAGGGTGCCACAGCAACATTTTTCAGGTGCAAATCAAGAGTTGCAAAAGGAAGACCCCTGACTTATGTGTGTCTGAGTCCAGAGTGAGCATAGGAATTACACTTCCTTAAAATAAATTTTTATGAAGATAAATTTACAAGTGTTCATAGGTTTTGGGTCTCCTTGCTTGCTGCCAGTGCCCAGGACAGCTCATGGTTTGTGTTGTGTGGCAGGGCAGGAGCGCTTGCATTGCTCCACACACAGCCCACAGCAGCTGTGCACATTCATTTTCTTGGCTCTTTGAGATGTGGTGAATGTTGCTCATATTCTATTCAAGTTTTTATAACTTGTCCATCGTATTGCTTTCTGTGAGCCCATTACAGCAAAGCTTGTATTACAGTCTGTCAGATGCTGGGTTTTTTGCACGTGTTATAGAAACGTATTTTTTAGTTTGCCATGTTTGTATGTGAATGATGCCATGTGCAATAAAAAGATTCCTAGTGCATGCTTTACTTTTAACCACATTAAAGAAACACATGTCTGCAGCAGTCAGGATTTGTTGTGGTTATTCTGTCTTCTGAGGTTTTTGTGGTTTAGGTTTCAGTGAATTTCTCAAGGTTTTGCTCTGGTGTTTAGGAGGATTTGTTGTTGTTGTCTATTTTGTATATGAAGACATTTTTAACTACTGAAACCTTCTGTCCATAGAGACTTTCTGTGGAATAAAATTGTATTGCACTGACCAAAAATTTCCCTGCTGGATGCAAGAAGATAGATTAGATGGTTTCTTGAGATCCTTGCAGCATTTAATTTCTGCAGCTCTGTGTTTTAACTGGTGTTGGGTTGTGGGAGCCATACGGGAGGTGTTGATCTGTGCTGAATGATTGCCTGTGAATTATAGTTTGTATTTTGCCATCTGGCTGCCTGATAATTAGTCCATCTTTTTATCAAATAAATGGCACATGTCTTCCTTTCCTAAATACATATGCAAAACTATATATTTTGGAAAAGGTTGTTTAAATCTACAAAAAAAAAAATAGCCAGAAAGCAGTGCAATCTTTCTGCAATCACATGTATGTCCTCAGACAAACCTCACCCACGTATGGACTTAGACGATCCCCTGCATCACTCTGGGGTGTTATGCAATCCAAGCATTGGATTTCTGCTTACGTCATGTCCTGAATTTGCTACATACCCATATAAGCTGAGATCTGGATGATATACTATTTTACTATATAGCTGCAATATGTAGCTATGTTTTCCTGCAATTAATACGTAAAAGACATACCCAGTTTGACAGCATGCTCATTCTGCTGTATCCTCATCACTGCTCCAAGTGTATTTCCATGACATCCATTCCTGGTAGGATTCAATGGGTTGGGACTATCAGAACAAGCAGGCTGAGCAGCAAGACTGCCTAAAGAGGACAAGGGAAGCATCAGGTCCCAACCTCAGCTCCTGTGGTACTAATGCTAGACAAATCTGTGCTTCATTATAATGTGTGAAATCAGGAAATCAAGAATTCAATGCAAATCTACCCCCAATCCATGGGGGAAAAAGAATACCATTTACAAAGCCTTTTTCTTGTCTTTAATCAGGAAGCCCTGGGAAAAGGTTGTTCAGAGGAGAGGGAAGGCATTTTCTCACTCTGTGGGATGTCAGCTATCCAATTTGGTACTTAAGAGCTATAATTCATGAGTCACTAGCTATGCACAGGAAAAATCTTATTTGTATATACTTGGAGAAAGATTTTTTTTATTTACAATATTGAAGAAGATGTATTTTTTTTAGAAGTTGCAATTTTATTCTTTCTAGTTTTCCCAGAATGCAATATATAAAAAATTAAAAGTGTGTGTTAGCTTGTCAATTGTAACAAAATATTTTTTCCAACCAAGAAAAAAATTTCTATCATATGATATATTCATTTATGCAGCTTTCTATGGGTTGGCAACTGCCAAAGTGCTTAAAATTGCAACCTGAGGGACCACTTCTGCTCAGCCATTGTGATTTTGGTAGTGTAAAAATCATCTGCTAGAAACTGGTTTAATGCAACAATATCTGCCATTAAAAGAAATTAAATGAAAATGTACCATACCATCTTTCATACATCTTATGCACTGAATGGGACTAAACAATCTAAGTAGTATTCAAGTTGATGGTGTTAAATGTATGTAAAGAAAATTACTATTTTGCTGTATTATCTAATCTTTTCTAGTGGAAGTGAACTTCTATTAATTTGCTCTTTCCTTTAGAACACCTTTGCTTTTCTATTGCCATTTTCATTACCATCTTTCGAAATCTAAAATGTTATTTGTACAAGAAGATTCCATTTTATTTGCTTTCAATGATCATGATCATGTGGGTCAATGTAAATCCTTCTCTTTGTAATATGTATATACTAAATTAGTAATAATCTTCCTTTTTTATTGAAATCGTGGGCAAAAATTGATGGTCAGAAAGGGGAATGACCTTTCTGAAGGGTTTTCCTTCTACACAGTGCAAAACAGGGGCATATGTAGATAACAGAACACTTTACTTTGAGTAAGCACTGTAAGATCAGTCTTTGGCTCATTTCAGGTTGATGTCTGTTATGGCTGATTAAACTGTGTCTCTATTTCTTCATTCTACTGCAGCCTATTGCATCCAGTAATCTCCCATTAGCTGTGCAGATGGTAAGGTTTTGGGATCAGGCATACTTTTTGTTATAGAAGGAATTGTATTGAACATGCCAAATAGGCACAGAATCCATCTCCAGCTGGAATTTTAGCACTACTGCAACACAAACATTATTCTTTGAAACAAATTTACCTCTAATAAAAATAATGGATATTTTCTTCCCAAGTTAGAAGAAATAAATACAATTAGTTCTTTTCTTTCTGTTCAGAAAAGCACATACAGAGAAACACGCATAGACAAATAAAATAGTCTAGATGAGGGCAATATGTTCATCTTCCATAGATTTTATATTTGATTAGCCTATGTAATCAAATAGGAATGGATAATTTAATAAAAGTAGATAAATCAGAAAAAATGAGCTTAGGATGCTACAGAAATTAACTAGAACTCTTACGTCCTGAAATATTTATATTCTTATGATCCCCAAGGCCTTCACCACAACTTTATTCCTTTCTACTGATGCAATAGGCCTCTTGTGACAGAATTTAAGTGCCATGCCTAGAACATTAAATGAGACTTCCCAGAAATCCAGTCAAGAACCCAGTCCTACAAATACAGGTTCTTGTGCTCTGGTCTTCTGAGCAATAGCATGTCCAAGCAGTGAACCTGAATATGTGGTCTGGAAACAGAACAGCATGGATCTTTTCTTCAAGGCTTTCACAGGGTGCTCTGTATGCTGCTGTGAAACCTTTGCTCCCAGTTTCTTTGCCTGCACATCTGCTCCTTAACTACATTTCCAAGATGACCAGCTACCAGCGGGTTCTGGGCATGGGATACTTATTTTGCTGACTTCAGGCTTTGAAATGTCACTTTAGATCAGTATTTATTTATTTATTCTACAGAGATGAAAGCTTCTATTTTTTTTCTAGAGTGAGAAGTTTTACTTGCAAAAAACTGTTTTGATGGCTATGCCTTCAAATACCAAACACAAGGTTGGACAGATGTAAACCTTTGGGTCCAAGTCTCCAAGAAGATTTGAAAGTAAATTGGATCACTGCTTGCTTGTGGCATATATTATATTAATTCTCTGCTTCAGGGCATTCACTGGCTGCCTTTGGGCCAAGATAGATTATTTTTTTCTTTTTCTGTCTTAATGTATAAATTGACTCATAGGCTTTTTCTTTTTTTTTTTTTTTTACTTTTGTTCTGTTCCTTTAATGACCAGCCAACTGGAAATAGGCCACGTCTAGAAAGGATGCAAAGGCACAGTGCTGAAATGCTCCTGGTGCCATTTGAAGTAAGCTTATAGTTAAACTGATAGCCAGATTTAGGACAAGGAAGAACTTTTCCCCTCATCCAGGTGGAACAGGTTTTTTTGCTTGTTTTGTTGTGTTCCTCCATCTTGAAGGACACAGTCTTTGTCCTATGTACTTTATGTAAAGTAAAAAGAAAAAAAAGACTCCTGCTATACTGGAATCTACAGTATTAGCAATATCTTTTATTCATCCTGCTTACTTTCTGTAGGTCATTATAGATTTTTTTAATATTATTTTTGTAGTTGTTGTTTGTCCCAAGTAAAACTTGAGGACTATTATAGCAGGAAGCAGGGGGTTTAGGCCATTCAAGACTCCATAGATGCCTGGGTTGCCATTTCAGACTGATGCTCATATAGAAGTTGAATCCTGCTTGCAGCACCATCATTGTGATTCATCTTAGATCAATTTATTGCAGAAGTGTGCAGCAGAGCAGAATTTGGGCTCTTCATACAGAGATGCAAAATGGCAATCAATTTTTCAGGGCATGCAAATGTAACTCCAATAGCTGCTCACATTGTTACCTTGTTACTTACAGTTACCGAAGAACATTTCTCTAAATGATAATTCAAAAGCAGCATGTCAGACAACACATTCAAGTAGCTAATAAAAATACTTGAAGGTATGTTCAGGTTTTTTGAAATCTTACATTTAATCCAGACAATTCTTCTAAAATACGTTTTCTAAATTTTGCAAGATTTGTCTAGAAAATAGAGTGAACTTCAATAATTTTCTGAGACAAAAAGTGTGAGAAAGGTGAGATCCTCATCCTATTCAAAATAAGCTAATCTGGTTTGTAATCCTCTTGTGCATACATTTATAGCCCTGTACTGTGTTTTTTCACCTTAAGGAAGATTTTCCCATTGGAAATTCAGTACAGCAGAAATGCTCAAAATGTATTTAATATGTATGGATTTTTGAAATGAGAAGATTCCAATTTTGAATACATAATAGAACCACTAGAATCAACCTGAAAATAAGGTCTGTTATATTTTTGCTTCATACACATATCTATTTTTCATTCACAATATTGTTCTGAATTTTTGTCAGGTCTGGAAATGAATTCAGCTAAACAAAGAACTGCTATTTCAAAAAGAGATTTCTTCTAACATCAATCCCCTGCAGACTGTGGCTGGCACACCCCTCATTGTGTCCATTTTCTGCTGCTAAGGCACATACAAACTCCTGGTACTGGGTAAATGTTGTATTTTAAAAGATTTTTGAAGAGGATTAGAATAATTAAGATCTTACACTTCAAAATACAAATTTTGTGCTATGTTATTGGAGTTTTCAATTATCTCAAACATAAATCAGAACATTAAGTAGTCAGCCATGTTTAGTAAAAGCTAGAAGTATATGGCAATTCTGAACTTCAGGGAGGTCTGAATTTTGTACCATCCAGATTTTGACTGCTTTCATTCTAATTTCCTTATGAATACTGTAAAAAATAGGAGGTTTCTTTATATTTCAAAAATAAAGGTGTGAATCTCTTATTATGAAAAAAAATTAGATATGCCACAAATAGCACTATCTTAGTTTTGTGTCAGCCATGACATGGGATATAAAAGCAGTGTTTGTCTCTGAATACTACAGTGCAGAAAGGCATGTTAGATTAGGGGGCTGAACCTTTGACTCTAGTGCCTTGCTTAACGTCAACAGAAATTGTGGCAGTAACAGCAATGAGCCAAATGCTTTTAAAAATATGCTTTAGGTTAGAAACCGTAGAAGGTTTCCATTGGAGCCTGTAGTCTATGACAAGAACCAGTAGGCTGGCCTGGCAGACAGTGGGAACCTCTACCCCCTTTCTCATGAGATCAATGCAGTGTGAGATCTGGAGACATTTTTCCTCCTTTAGGTGCTGTGACATTCCCATCCCCAGCTCTGCCATGGCAGAAGTCTGCCTTTCAGAACTCCATTGCCACTACCTGTCATCTTTCAGTAAACTGTCACTGCCTGCAATGTCCTTTGCAGTTCCTGATTTTTCTGAAATGGACGGCAACCATGGCACTGCCTCTTCCACAGTATGTAACAGTTTTTGGTGCTTCACACTATGCTAATAAAGTGCTATAGATCTGTATTTGCCCTGTAAATCCATGCCTGGCTGATGGTAGATATCATCCACAATTTTTTAGGATGCCTATTACGATGACTAGTTTCTGGTTTCATAGTGACTGTTAGGAGTATTATTTATGGAAATATGTCATTAACCCTAAAAGCATTTCTTTGAAGGGATCAATTGGAATAATTCCCTGTTAGGTAAACAAGAGTTTACATTGGCTTATAAACTGATTTCTAATGATTCCAGCTCCTACACATTCAGACACAAAGCCAGAGATCAGACTAATTTTGTAGTAACAACAAATTTTATACGTTTTGTGATGTTCTAATTTAATTGAGGAAAAAATAAGTAGCCAGTAGGTGCACCCCTCCTTACTTACTTGCTTCTCCCTGAATCAGGTCACAGATCTCCAAAAGCAGCACAGTGAGACTGTGCACCCAATAGGTCTGTAACCTGCTTCAGGCTGTAAACTGAAGTACTGTTTTCAGCACACACAGTCTCAGGTGACCTCAGCTGATCAATCCTGACTTTGCTCCTAGGCCAGGATTGTTCAGAAACTGGAGACCCATGAGCACAGGTAGTATGGACAGAAATTTGGGCCTGATGCTGCCCACTCCCTCCCTTGCTGAATCCTTTCGCAGCTCCTTTTCCAGACATGGATATATCAAGCTGCTCCATGCTTTGGAGACTACCCTCGTGACCTTCATACCTGAGTTCAGCCTTCCAGTGAACAAACCATAGGTGAATAAACCTGGCCTTTCACTGGAAACACTATCCAGTACAAGGCTAATTTGTATTTAGTACTATTCAGAATACAGGCAAGGATGAACAAGAGTTAATATACTGTCCAACTTTTTATTATGATTTTGTTTTGTTTAAACTTAAGACACCTGAAGATAAATCTTCAGTTTGCAACAGTTTAGTCCCACAAAAATCTGTAATCTACCTAAAAGAAATTAAAAACCTCAACCTAAATTCTTTATTTGTCTCCACACTTTCTAAGACATCATTTAAAAACTGCCTAGGGAAAACCTAAGAAAAGCAGACAGCAAATTACTGGGGTTTCTTTTTGTTCTGATTGAAGTCAAGTTTGAAAAAAAAGTTTCATTCACAGAGCAGGAGCTGGACATTAGAGTGTGTATTCATCAGGAGCATCTATTTGTGTGAATTGCTGCCCAACAACATTAGAGCAAATCTGTTCTCTTCCCTGTGATGCAACACTGGGGGTTTTCTGACACTCTGTATTTATGATGATCATGTTATTCATCACATAAAGCAGGGAAAACAAAGAGTCATTTTGATTTCCTTGGCAGTGACATATATCCACAAAGGCTAACAGAATTATTGCAGATTTATGCTCTGGGGAATGTGGGATTTATTCTAGCAGCTCTATAAATTCTCTAACATTCAGATAGCAACACATCTATGCACTCTGTAAGGCCTGAACCATCTGGTTTCTCTGAGAGTGCAGGAGCTTTTTAGGGAGTTCTTTTTTGGCTCTAATTGAATATGGTTAGTTATTTCTTTCCCCATTCCTGCCATTGACCACAATGACCTTTCTTAAAAATTTTAATTCCCTCATGACTTGTACAGCACTTGACTGGTTGCTACCTCAATAAATTGAAGAGACTATATAAAAGGTAAACTGATTGCAGTTCATGTGAAGAAAAGGAAGCAAAGCTATAAGATCTTCATGCAGAAGGACAGGAGAAAGATTTGTGGCAGTCAGGGACTACAACAAAACAAAGATCTTTGGAAGTAAAGGTGAAACACGAGCTGACATTGAAAATCTTGATTGTAAACCACCAGGGGAGCAATACAGTATAGCAATAATTGCTGATAATAGACACTCTCTTTTAGGGAAAATATGGCTGTATAGATCACATATAGCCTAAATTACAAATGCTGTTCCATTTAGTACAAATACATAACCATGACTGCACAGCTGGCAGGATTAGGAAGAAATCAAAACAAAACCACAACCAAACAAACACAAAACAAACCAAAACCACAACCAAAAGCAAAACAACCAAAAAAACCACCCCAAAACAAAGAACAACAACAAACAAAAACCAAAAAAACCCCCACAAAAGCAAGATTTTTCTACAACTGTTGTTATTTCACAGGCATATCAAGACTACATGACTTTCCAGCAGTTCTTTGGGAAACCAAAGAGACATTTTTCCAAGCAGTTTATAAGGGTTAGAAATTTTTTTGTCAGCTTGAAGAAGGGCTTAGATTTAAAGATACTAATCAGTATTTCAGAAATATTTGCCCTATTTACAGTTAGAGGTGTAGCAGAGCTCCTGATGTGTGTTCCTTAATGGCTACAGTAATACAGGAGAGGCAAAAGGGATCAACAAGTTCTGGACAGGCAATAGAGTCCCATAGCATGATAGCTAATTACGAGTCAACCAAACTCTTTGATTAGCTCAGCCTATCACTATTCTTTTTCCAGGATAAATTATTTAATATGACTCTGAACAACTTTGACATTATTTTACCTTTAGGATAACTTTAACATTCCATTGTTCATGTTCTCAGAAAGAAATGTGCTTTTCAGAAAGGACACTAGATTTTAAAAATAATAGCCTGACAGAACATTTCTCAGCATGTTCAGGAGGGTACATAATGTTTCACAGGAGATCAATTTGGATGACAAAACTAACGGCAAACAGATCATCCTTCAATAAGGAAAATCCTTTGTGTCAAAGGAAGTATTCATATGATCACTGCAATAGTAACAATATATGAAATAAACCATTCATTTCCTGACATGAGCATTTCCTGCAGCATGAAGCAAAGAAACTGGATGTTTATCTTGGTTACCCTTATGAAAGATTACAGTCTTGTATGGTATAAAAATAGAAGCAGTGATATGCCCAAAGACATTGGCATATTTTGTACAACAGTTTTCCTTTATACAAAAGCTTTCACCATTCTTTTATAGCATCTGTACAATACATATACTGTAGAATGGCAAATACAAGTTAAAACATCAATAAGAACCCACCTTATTGAGGAGAAGAGTAACACAAAGCAGTTCAGAGCTTCTGTTCCTTCTCTTAATCATTTGTTGCTACAACGTTATTCTAAATCTCACAAATACAATCCTTTATTTTGAAAGCATACTTCAGTGAATTCCAGCAGTGCTACTTGTCCCAGTCAGTGTGGGTGGACCTTTATTTTAGGCCATCCATACTGCTTGAAAGCCCAGCTGTTGAGATATCTGGAAACCTGCAGCCTGAGTGTGAGTGTGTCCTCCCTGCTGTGTGTCCTTCCAACAGCTCCCATCAATCTGCACTGTCAGCATTGACATAATCCACCTGGTTTTGCCTTTGTCCCTGGTCGGAACCCAGGGGGTTCCTATGACATTTCTGGATGGCTTGAGCCCTGGTCAGGAGGCTTTTTAGCCCTGGCAGGAGAGTTGGAAACCTTGGTTTGCCACTGAGAGTGTTTGTGGCTTTGATTTTAATCCATGGGACAAATTATCAACATTATATGAAGAACTGCAAGTCACCAAAGCTTAAATAGTAGAATGGTAGTAATTATAGAGTAAAAGAAGAAGGTTTTGAGTTTTGTACAGGCGGGGTTGAAATTCTATACAGGGGGGTCTGAGAGACAAGATGGAGAATTTTTACACGTAGCATTTTATTTCTTCTTCTTCTTGCCATCCATCTTTGAGCCAGGGTGGCATTTCTGGATTGGTTTGTCAGAGAACTGGACAATGTAATGTAAGGGTCATGGATTGGAAATTAATAGTAAATTACATACACAGTTGATAGTATAAAAGGACAGCTCAGGCTCAGGGGCAGGCAGTGTGCCTTGAACTCCCTTGCAGGGTGGCCAGAAGCAGGGCAAAAAGAAACTGTATTAGATAAGATATTAATAAACAACCTTGAGAAGAAGAGCCGAAGACTCCAGACTGATTCTTCAGCAGGCGGGCTGGAAACAAGGACTTTTTACACATCTGGGATCCCCTGGGACAGGGTGGACTTCCAGAGTCCCTTAATTTTATTTTGCAACAGAACGGTGTCGGTAGCAAGTAACTGAAAATTTTGTATATATGTTTAACTTAATGTGCATTAGAAAGTTTGAAAGAAATCCACTGTTCCAGTACACTGAATTAAGCCAAAGTATATGAATGTTTTCCACAGTGGTGTGCATTGGTAGTCTAGATGCACCAGAGATTAGATTGGATTGTACTAGAAAATATGTTGATTAGATGGAGATGTAACTTTGTCTTTGAAGGTAAATACATGAAGTCACAGTCTGTCCACTACTGCTTAAAGCTTCATCTCCTGTCTTTGGAGACCTGTCTATTCATTTTTCAAAGTAAATACACTGCATACACTGCTACAGCTGCCTTTCTGTTCTAGAGTATTCATGCCTTTGCTGAATAAAGGTTTTTCCTCTGCCACTCCTTTACACTGTTGATACACAATTGATATGTAAGCAGTGTTCAATTGTGCTATGTGTTTATCCTCTTGGGAAGCAAATGGAACTGTACTGGATCAACATAAAGACTACAAAAACCTGATGTTTTTTCATCTAGAAAGACCTGTCTCATCCCCTGAATCCAATCTCTCTCATCTCTGGAAAGTTGTGGCACAGATTAGCCATGACATATAGGAGAGAGCAGCCTGCAGTTTCATGGTTGTACATTTCTCCACATTTTGGTGAGTGTAAATGGTATAGGTTGGGCAATGTTAAAGAGGGGTGTTTGAAAGCACTCCAAAAGGTGCTGACAAATGATGAGCCATGCATTTTATTGCTTAGCTGTTTTGAAGTGCTTTATGTTTGCTACCTTGGCTTTCCCAAAACACCTTTATCTTACTTTTGCTGGAATTTAAAATTTCATAGCTTTGTTTGCATACTGTATTTCTGCCTTTGAATGTAAATCTTATTCTGTCCTTCCCAAGACACTACCAGATCAGATTTTACGCAAAACACTTTTCACCCTCTGATTTACTTTTCAGACATGATGAGCCCAGAAAAGTTGGAAACATTATGAAAATAGAACAGAAACCTTTTCCTTTGCTAGGGCTGTGGTAAGATGTGTTGAGCTGACTTCAGCTGATCAAGGACTTCAGAAGATCCCTTCTCCAACATACTCACAGATTCTCAGCTCTGATCTGTAGGCATAACAACACATTTGCACCCTAACCTGGTTGTCAGTATGACTTGGGTTAGGGGAAACACTGTACTAAGCACTTTTTTTTTCTTTTTTTTTAACCTGCATCATCTGAGTAAGACTGCACCAAAGAGCAATGAAGCAACTACTTGCATAATTGTAACATTACCAGTTCAGTCCAAATTTGCTAGGGAAGAAATCATTCAAGCAAATGGCCTTTTTGTGACAATGTGAGTTGCTCTAGTCCCTGCAGTATGAAATATGTAGGAAGGAAGAAGAAGCAGAGAAAGCTGAAGTTCTCAGCTCTAATCTGGACTGGGTTAGGAGTAGTTTTGCTCCACAGGGAAATAGCAGTAGCACATCTGATCTCATAGTCCTAAATGTGGGGTTTTTTCAGGTTTTTTCATCCAAATTTCAGTATGAATAAATAACTGATTTACCTTCACAAAAATCGTTACAAAGAAATCTGAAGAGTACATATGCCACCAAAACATCCCACAATAATCCTGTATTTTAACAGAATTTAGATTTTAATATGGAATAATTACTCCTGTTTCTTAAGAGGCACATATGTGCCTTGAAATAACATTACCTGCATCAACAAATTTATTCATATCAAGATTTTGTGTCAGTGTTTTCTATGTAAGACTTAAAGGGGGTTTTATGACTATGTCAGTATGTTTTCCACTTGGAGAAAGTGGTCTCTAAAGAACAAGCTAATAGAAAACAAGTTCTGAAGATCCTAGTATTCTGAAGCTTATTGCTTTGCTAATTAAATATTTAATCTGTTCTCTGTGCTTTTTGCTAAATCTCTCTTTATTTAACCCCTCTTTACATAAATGCTCATCATATTAAGTAATTATAAATAGTGCAATTGGTTGGTCTCTAATTAAGAGAGGAAAACACTCAGTGATGCGTGAACTTCAGAATAATGTTGAGTACTCTGTAAATCTGCCCAGGATTCAGCAGATTGTGTTACAGTCCTTAGGCAATAGCTTTGGATAGCCTGTGTAACACAGTGATATCAAACCAGTGTATCATTACATACACATGTGTAATTACTAAGAACAAAATAAGCATTCACTGAACAACTCAGCAAAGGCATGTGCTGCTAAAACACTAAATGCATGAGGTTGTTTTTTACAATACTGAATATTTAATGTGTAAAATGAATGTGCAAATGAGTTGACAACAGTAAAGAAATAAAATATTTCTAACATCAGTATCTCCCATTGTATTAAGACAAGTTAATATAAGTTACATAACAATTCTTGGGGAATAGCTATTTCATTGTCTCACCAATTAATTGAATCTTATCAAGGAAGAAATAATTGCATGTTGAAAGAAACTAGCAGAAGCTGCACATGAATATTACATCTTAAATGAGGAAATGCCTCATTTCACTTCTACTCTCCAAAGGGCAAAAACCAGAACCCTAAGGCCATACTTTGGGGTGGAAATGAATATAAAACATTTGTGTTTCATTTCTGGAATTCTACTTTCAGTAGTGTCTGAGATGAGTTTCTCATGGAAGTAAATTTTTTTCATCAGGCTGGCAGCAGTTGAAACAGGTAATGGGCTGTAGGCTTAATATCTTCTTTCAGGATTATGATTTTCATAGAATCAGAGAATGGTTAAGGTTGGAAAAGACCTCAAAGATCATTGAGTCCAACCAGTAATCTTGCACTGCTAAGACCCCTGTAGTTGAATTCTAGGCTATTTTATGGGCATCACCCTCCACATGTTTTTTCCTAAGAGTCCTCCCCTTTACAAACCCAGGAATTACTTTGGCACCTCAGTTTCATTTTCCTTAATAACGTTCCTCATTTTGGGATTCACAGACAGAACTGGATATTGTCACCAAGCACCCAATTCCTGTTGCTGGTTTACATAGATGGGGCTTGTCCAGCCAACTGGTGAGGCAGCCAAAGAACTGTTAGCAGCTGGGGGAAATTACATGAACTTTTAAAAAGAACCTTTGTTGGTCCTGCTAATTCCTTACTTGGTCTTCCTGTTTATGAGAAATGCAATGTGCCTTGATTGTTATAATTGTTGATGTTTTCATCATTCATTTACTGCAAGATTGATCCCTTTTTTTTTTTTTTTAACTTGGTCTTGACTTTAATGACTTGACTTAACTGGTAGTGATGAGTTCTATAGTGCTTCTGGTGTCAATGACCCAGTTTTGAACCCTTCCTCATCCTGTTTATAGCTCTAATAAGACAAGCTGAGCAGAACTGAACACAGCATTCCAGGAAAGATGGATTTACACAATATTAGATTACTTCCAGTTGTGTTTTCTACTCTGTTCCACGTGTTTTCTACTCTGTTCCACCAGTATTCTTAGGACCTCACATTGGATTACAATGACTCCACTGACCTGTCCTCCATGGTGTCAAATGCTTTTTTCAGTAATGATACAATTAATTAAACATTCAGCCCCACTGTGAGAATAGTTAAATACCTTTCTTTACACATACATTGCATTTCACTTAGCATTTAAAAATATTATGGCTCTTAACTGTGGGTTCTTTTTTCCTAATAGGTCCTTTTTTCCTTAGAATACAAGTTTTGCTATCTCATTTTGCCATCTGAAAATTTGTTAACTGTTTCATCTTATGCCTCTTACTTGATTTTTGATTTAGAATAATACTCTTTCTCTTGCTTCAAACCATACTGTTATGACCATATGGCTTATTTAGCAGGGATTTCATTAGAGAATATGTGAATCCCCATGCTGATTATAAAAACAGGGTTTTTAGCTATTACTTCAGAGTCTGCATGCCAAGAATTCTACTGTATTAGAAAGTTATTGGGTTTGTATGAATAAGTTTTTCCTTTACAGAATATTTATAATGCCACTACTGAAACAGGTTACATACATTCAATATTTTGCATCTTGAAATATTTTATTCAGCTCACCTGGCATGGAAACAGAGCTTATCCTAGATAATCTATTATGCTTTCTTTCAAATGTTTCCTACACCCCAGCCTTCCATATAATTGAAGTGCCACAGTAGCTGATTCTACTGTAAAGTTCAACAATAATTTTAAATTCCTGGCTCTACTCCCAGTGGAGCTATGTTAATTTGCAGCAGCTAAAAATATGGCCCAATAGTGCTGTTTTGCTCAATTTCCTCTCCTCCCCAAACAAAACAAAGCATTTAAATGCTTAGAGAACATATTTGTCATATATATGACGCTATTTAATAACATACTGACAGAGAATAGTATGATGTCTAAAATACTGTGATGATTGCCTTTAATATGTTTCAATAACAGCTTACAGTGAACTGAAATAGTGGTTTTACATAAAGCATATTAATAATACTTCCCAAACTAAATTTAAAAGTGTTCCATTACTCCTGGCTCTTTTTCTCTTGTTTCAGAGCTAACAGTAGAAAGCTTCAGGTTTTAGCATACACTAATTATCAGTTTTTCAAAGTCAAAATAATGCTAATAAACTGGAAAGTTTAACCTACTGGAAATCACCTTGTTACGAATGGCTAATCATTATGTTAGGAGCAAAGCAGCATCTTAGTCTATCATACAGAAAGGAAACCTGGGTGAGGAGGCAGGAGAAGTCCTCATCTCTCCATTACCCATCTCACTGTATTGAACAGATGCTGCCCATGTGTGGGGCCTGCCAGTCAGAGGAAGCATATTTAATTCCCTTTGAATCTATAGACAAGCATAAAACTCACAAACAGAAATAAAAAATATTGAGAACCAGGAAAAAAAATAGGACTAAAAAACCTTCACAATTAAAAGAGATATATACATTTTCTGTTTTAAAAAAATAGACAAGAATAAATAGAATTAATTGAGTTATTTTGGGGATTAAACTATTCCCAGTGCAAGCTATTCCTATTCATTAGTTAAATCCGTGAATATTCTTCCCATTGCTGGTCTTGTGATATACACAGATTCCTGAGTTCCCTCCTGAATAGGACAGTTTCCTGGAACTGGGATTGGGTGAATGTCATGTCGATACAAAATGATCATGGACAAGATAAAGCAGTATTTAGCTTAAAAATATTGAATTTTGAAGTGGGATGAATGTTAAATACCAGAAAGTATAACATAAGGGAAAAATAGCACAAATATAAAAAATATACTCAGCAGTTTGCTGGCACCTGATTCAAAATTGTCCTGAACTTCACTCTACCTAGGTCTTGGTGATAAAGCACAGGAAATTCCAAAGGCTGAATGAAAAGCAGAAGGCTTGAAAGCCTTTATGTAACAGTTTTACAGCTGGAAGCAGCGTCATGGAACAAAATGAATCATTCATCCTACATGGAGAAAGAAGCAGAGGTAAATTCAGGTTTTCAGGCTAAGAACTTTAGGCATCTGTGTCATTAGAGGTAGAGGAAGAAACTGCATCATGGGCTTCTGAGTTGGTGGTAAATCTATACTAAGGGGCGGAGAAGATAATTTCCACATTTCTGGTTGCAAAGTCCCTGGCTCAAGGACACATTGTGTTTAAATGCCTCCCTTAGGTCAACTGGTGTAGCACAAAATATTAGAAAGAGAGGAGGGATTTATCCTATGTAGTGCATACCAAGAATTGCTAAAACCACACATCAAAAAACAGACTGAATAGACACTCCACCAACCATTCCATTCAAGTTAGGTTAGATCCTTGCTCACTTTTTTTATCTTGCACCATCCACCATGCACCTGTTTCCTTCATCTGATGAATGTCAGTGCCCTTCTCACAGCAGAACTTTGCGTGAGAGATTCTGCCTGATTACTGGTAAGACCAGAAACATGAAAAACTGACATCCTGATAAAACAACATCAGTCTAAAACTGGTTGATCCTTGCTCAGCTATTTGTAAAACATGCGTGTTGACATAGCAAGTGTCTGAAGCTCAACAGCAGAGTGCTCCAAAAAATCACAATGATCTTTGTATCTTTTTGACCTTCCATGATTGTGGGATGTTTTCTGTCCTAATTAGGCAGTCTCACAGTGCTCTCTGCCCACCCTCACAGCAGCTGGTACCGCTGTTTGTATTCAGTTATTGTCCTTACCCACTCACTACTTCTCCATGGAGATTTTATAAAACATCCCAACAAACTGAATTCTCAATTCTTTGAGTTTTTAGCTGCTCTTATAGTTTCATCCTCTTCCTCCACCATTGTGTATGATGGTTTGTGAAAATGCCTTGCCCAATTTGTATATTTCTTCATGGTATCACAGACAAAGTCTGCATTTTGATCACATTATTTGGCCACTAATGGGCTTTTTCGGGTTCTGGAGAAGTTTAACCACCACTGATTTTAAGGGGTTTCTCTTTTATTGCTTCAAAAACT
The DNA here is from genome assembly GCA_013400315.1 of Bombycilla garrulus. Taxonomy (NCBI): domain Eukaryota; kingdom Metazoa; phylum Chordata; class Aves; order Passeriformes; family Bombycillidae; genus Bombycilla; species Bombycilla garrulus. The sequence continues at coordinate 102,993 of VXBU01015876.1, read as the reverse complement.
ACAAATGCTGACAGGAATGAAAACAAGATACAGTGAAAGCCAATGAAGAGATGAAAAGCTAATCTCCACTCAGGAATGCATATTAAAACCTTAATGAAACTATGATGTTAATGAGTTTCACCTCATACTTAGTCCTAGATCCAACATCCACAGTGTCTCCTGAAATCTCTTAGAAGACTTTGTTTCAATGTTACTGAATGTTTTTATCAAAGACCCATAGAAGATGTAGTTAAACTGTAGAATAAAGATGCCACAAAGATGGGTGAGGTATTAAATGATGAGACCAGGGTCAAAAAACATAGTTCAGCAAAATGTACTCTAATTCAAGCAAGTACTGTGTAGTGTTTGCATACAAAGAAGGTTAGCTGTTCTCACAGGTCAGAGACCTGTTGAAGTATTCACTAGAAAAACCCAAGTGTCCTTCACTGACCTGTTTCAATGTTCTGGCCAAAGCACTTAGTAAGACGCTTGCATATGCTCCAAGGGTAATAAGCTGGAAAGGCACTTTGAACGCAGCAGTGCTAAAACCATTGCTAGAATCCTGTTTCTGACTCTTGACTGTTCCATTTAAGCAAAAGTGTGAAAAGCACACAGTGTACAAAGAGGGCCACAAAAAATTCAGGTCACAAAAATTTCAGGTCACAAAAGACACAATTTGCAACATGGACGCTGAGGAGTAGTGACGGATTTTTTTAAGATCTGGTCCATGAACAAAGCTTTTGTTCACATAATATCTTGCAGGCAAAGGAATTGGAACAATCCAGTAGCTGGGACTGAAGATTAAGGGGGAGAAAAGACAACTTTAAGCCCTAAAATGACACATGATTTTTCTTAGCTGTGAAGGTAGGTAAAAATTGGATCAGCTTATCAGGAGGCTGTAAATTCATCACAACTTTAAATCTGCAAGAATTGATTAGATGTCTTCCTATAAAATGTGTTTTAATCCAGTTCCTGAGCAAATGCCTGCACACAGAGGTCAGACCAGCTGATTACGGTGGGCCCTACTGGCCATCACCTCATGAAAGAAATCTATGAAGGACAGAGCTGAGATTTAATCAATCAGATTTTAAACGAAAAGGTTTTTATTCATGTTGAGTTTTACCTCTTTATTTTGTTCATGGGAATGATTACCAGTTCTACAGAGAAAAGTTTACAGTAAATATGACTAAGGGCTCAGAAATCATAGTTAAAGCTGAAGTATCATTTTACCAAAAATACTTACTGTGGAGTCTGTGGTGGAATTATGTCATTTGGAACAAGTAATACCTATAATCCACTTACTCCCTCAATTTTTTTTTCTTTTAGTATTAATTCAGATTTTAATAGTATTGGAAAAACACAGCTGCTTCTTGTTGGAAAGATAGTTATTTTCTCTGTATTTACAGGAATAATTGATTCAGTTGGTTGTAATCCATAAATATAGCTTTTAAAAATTAAATTGTATCATGAACCATGTTAGTCCGTGCTGTTTTCAGTGAAGTTTTTCATTAACCCTTTTTCTCATCCTATGGATGGTTTTGTTCGAAATGTGATTAAGACTACTGTTAAGATTTAGAGAAGTACTAATCCTCATACAAATTGTTCTCTTCCATGGTGGAAGTTTTTCACATTATGTCTGTATGATCTGGAGCAGAATTTTTACTGACAGAGGTTCATGCAGTGACTATCAAGGGACAAAATTAAAGCCTAAAACCAGAGAGAAAAAACACATACATATACATAGTTATACATCATAGTTGTTGTGGGTTTTTTTAAGTTTTAAGGGCTTTTTAGTTCAATATAAAATTATCTGATGACACATAAAAGTAATATCATCAGGATCTTGGATAGTTATCTACATGTAGGTGGTAAACCATGAATCAGTTGAATAATTGAGAGAAAACTTATGTATGCAAAATTCTCACACCCCCAGCAGCACATATGTTGCTGAGAGATGTCACATATATTATGGGGTGGGGAAAGCACAATATTTAAGGGGATTATTAGAAATGCTATTGGAGCTACTTTCCATATCCTTTGTATAAAGTGATATTATTTATCTGTAACAGTACTCCATAAAATACCTGAAAATAATCTATATTATGTCTTCTGACCACACTATCATGAGACCTAAGGAGACAACTAGCTATGGGTTCCGTTTGTATCCTGCAGATTTCTTGTACTCAAAAGGATGAAGCTGTTATTTCTGGGCCTATAATGTCATGATATAATAGACTTAATTAATGGAAGACTTTTTATGATTTTATGTATAAAAAAGTCTGACAGCAAGATTATGAAGTTTGCTGAGTATCTTTTTTCTGTATCTTTTTACAGAAACACATTTTTTCTGGAAAGAGGTGCTGTTGGCTAATACTGCAAACAAACTAAAATACGTGTGACTGTATGATTGTCTTATTTCCTAAAGTGCAATGTAAGATGATATAATTTATTTTTACAGGTGTGCATTTTTGGAATGAGACCTTGAAAGATTTTTTAAAATTATCTATACATCCACTCTAAATAAAACCAACTCAAACAAGATGAATATATTTTATGGCACCTACTGGGAGTTTGCAACTTAGTTCCACTACAGAGTAGAATTGAATGAAAATATTTCTAAGAGATTAATTAAAGCATAATTCAGTGAAAAATATTGACAATTCCATCAAAATGATGGATGTCTGCATGGTTAGGACCTGTCCCAGGATATCACAGTATCATAGCTTAATTTGGGTTGGAAGGGACCTTGTGCAAAACCAGCACAGACCTTCAAAGGTCATCAAGCCCAACCTCCTTGTGCAATGAACAGAGATATCTTCAATGAGATCAGTTGCTGAGGGTTGCCCATCCAACCTGACCTTGAATGTTTCCAGAGATGGGACATCCACCACTTCTTTGGGCAACATGTTCCAGTACTTTACTACCCTTGTAAAGAACCTTCTTCTTCATATCCAAGATAAAACCATTTAGTATGATACCATTTTAGTATAGAACCATTACCCTTGCCCTTTCACAACAGGCACTGCTAAAAATTTGTCCCGATCTTTCTTCTAGGTGCCCTTCAGGTACTGGAAGGCTGCAATAAGGTCTCCCCAGAGCTTTCTCTTCTCCAGGATGAACAACCCCAACTCCCTCAGTTTTATCTTGTAGGGGAGGTGCTTCATCCCTCTAATCATTGTGCTGGACTCCCCTGGTCTCACTCCAACAGACTGATGTCCTTCCTGTGATGGGGCCCCAGAGCTGGATGCAGCACTCCAGGTGGGGTCTCACCAGACTGGAGCACTCCCTTGCCCTGCTGGCCACGCTGCTTTGGCTGCAGCCCAGGATACAATTGGCTTTCTGGGCTGGGAGGGCATTTTTCCTGCTCATGTCCAGCCTCTCATGCCCCCCAAGTCCTTCTGGGCAGGGCTGCTCTGCATCTGTTCATCCCAAACCTGTGTTGATACAAATGCAGCACCTTGTACTTGGTGTTATTAAACCTAATGAGAGTCCAATGGGACAATTTCTTGAGGTTCTGCAGGTCCCTCTGGATAGCATCCCTTCCTTCAGGTGTGTCAACTGTATTACTTAGCTTGGTGTGGTCTGCAAATGTGCTAAAGGTGCTCTCGATTCCTTCATCTATGTACATGATAAACACTGTCCCATGAGAGAACTGCTGGCTCCTGGCAGCTCTCTCCACTACCCTGATTTCCTCCTGCCCCAGAAAAAGCCCCTGTTTAAAACTGATACATAAAATTGCCATTTATGCAGAAATGTCTCAGCCATTTCTAATACAAACTTGATTCATAGCCTCTACCAAAAGCAATACAGAAATACCTCTATATTGCGTTAAGCATCTCCCATCTACACATAGCCTACATACAAGCTCTGTTCCAAGACCTCCACTGACATCTTGATGCTTGCCCAGGTGCATGAAGATTTTGCTGTGCCCATCCTCTTTGAAGTCAGAACAGTAATTTCACCTCTTGTTGCAAAAAATTCAGGGAACTAAATTAATTTATGATTGTAAGATTAAAAAAAAAAAGGAAAATAGGTTCAGAGAAGAAAAACAACACTTTCCTTTCTAATTTTTTTTTTCAAGTTATATCACAACAGTATTTTTAAAATATCACATCTATAAGATATCCAAGTAATGATTGAAAACTATTTATATCCCAGCTTTCTCATCACAAGGGAATGCTGTACGAAAGCACCATGATCAATATTAATTAGTACAACCTCACCGCAGACAAAACCAAACAAAACACAAGCATGTAAGGAAAACTCATACAAAAAGCCTCTAGTGACAAAATGAAAAACCTGTGAAATCTAAGCTATTCTAATTCAATAGTTGATTTTGCTCCTCTGCTCAGGTCTTGGTGGAAGGTACTGGAATGCAGGCTCTGCTGGTGAGGGCACCTTTCCCCCCTCCATGCCTCCCATGTGTCTCACTGTGCTCTCAGCAATCACAGCAGCAGTGCTGGGGATTTGGGAAACTGGTACAAGCAAGAGCAGCCTGAGGCTACTGTGTTGAAACTGGAAAGTAGATCACCATACAGCTGGTCTAGGACCAAGCAGCACTGACATGGCTTGCAGCCACCATTTCAAACTGTTCCTCAATTATACTTTTGCCCTTCAGGTACCAGAAGAGGATTTATGCATTAGCTCATATTCCAAGATAATCAAGCTGCTTAATAGATAAACTTCCCAGCCTTAAACATTAGGATTATTAAAAATATTGGTTTGTAATTACAGACATTTGAAAGCAACAGTTTCTACACTAACTACACGCACTATCCTCTTTCCTTCAGATATTAAAACCATCATTTTAAAGCACCTTTGCATATCCTTTAAAGCTGTTTATATGTTTATATTATCTGTTAATAATATAAAATACTATCCAAAGTATTTACTGCAGTAAATACAACTATTACAATATATAAGATCCCTCCACTTTAAGCAGCCTTCTTTGTGTCTTTATGGTACTTTAGCTCCCACTATTTGTCTAATAGCAAGTATATTAGATCTGGTTAAATGCCACAAATAAGGCCTCTGTGGAAAAGACAGTATAATCTCACATTGCCTAAGGGATGAACAGCTTATGCAAGTGGGGTATTACTTTGCCCTTGAGTAAATCATTACATTCTTTCAGTGTCCTACATATGTATAGATGCATAGTTATGTCTGGAGAGTGTTGTAAAATAACCTCTCTTAAACTTCAAAGACTGCAAAAGCTGCAACCAGATAATTTTCCCTTTTGATCTCCTTATTGTGCTATGTGTGCTAATGTGTTGATCCTGGACCACCACTTTCTCTATTCTCTTTCAATTTCCAGCTAACTTGAATAGAAACATGCTGGCAGAGCTCAGAATTTTATTATCCAATTTCCGTATGGAATCAATTCTGACAGGTCTTTAACTGAAAGATCCTCAAAAAAAGAAATAGAATCTGTGCACTGCCAAATGAGTAGTTCTAGCATTTGCTGTGGCTAATGTATGGACTACACTGGACCAGATTTTGATGTAGTACTGTAGAAAGTAATGATATCCAACTCACATTAACCTATATAAAAGTGGAGATGCAGTTGGAAATAATACTGCAATCTCCCTAAGAAATCACTGCAGAGAGGCAGCTGCAGAGGACACTAGAACAGGTGTCTGAGATGGATGAGAACTGATCCCTGGAGGGATCATATGCCATAACTGCACACAGGGAGAGCTGGAATGATTAGTCAGGACTGAGCATCTATCTTCCAGATGGTTTTTTGTGGGTGAGATGAATCCAACCCTTGCCTTCCAATTCAGATGTTGAAAATATTAAAAAACAAACACATCAGTGCAACAAAAAAGGAAGGTCCCTGAGATGGTTCCTTTATATCCTTTTTCTAACTCTGTAGGGTGCTGAGTTAGCAAACTTGCATTATGGAATGATCCTGGATGTTACCCAGGGAGATGCCAAGGACAAACCCACAGGAAACCCCAGGCATAGGCTGTGTCTGAACAGGCTCTTCTCTCATCTCTTGGGGGAATAGGTGCCAAACTAGGAATAAATTACAGCATAAGAGGCAGCAATCACTCAGCCTGGTAGGATAAATATTTGCTTCCTCAACCTAAACAGTTTCCTATCTACCTCCTGACAGTGGGTGGTGGCTCTGATGATTTGACTGTGGTGAGGCTCTTTTCGAGCTCTGTTTTTAAGCTGGGACGCTGTGCAGATAGGAATCCAAGATGTGAATGGGTAAAAAGAACCTAAATAAGAGGCATGTGGACTTAACCATGCTTAAGTCTCTGTCCTGTTGGTTAAGACCCAATTCCAACCCTGCTCCCAGGAGTCTCATGCCCTGCCAGTGAGGATGCTTGTAAAAGCAACTGGAGGAAGCATAGCTGCAGCAGATGAACCCAAATTGACCAAAGGCATAGTCCAATAGACTATCATGCCCAGTATATAAATAAGTGGTACTGGGAAAGGGGGCCCATTGGGGTTTATGAAGGGGGGGTTTGGCATTGGTCACTGAGTGGTGACTAGTTGTATCATGCACCACTTTTTTTCCCTTTTAATTACCATCATTCATCATTATCACTGTATTTTATTTTTAATTATTAAGCAGTTCTTAGCTCAACCTACAAATTTTCTTTTGATTCTCCTTCTCATTCCATCAGGATGGGATGGGAGAGAGGGGGCTTGAGGAAGTGACTGTGTGGTGCTTAATTTCCAGCTAGGCTTAAACCATGACAAGCATAAATTGTCTTTGCCATTTTCTTCTCCCTGTGAGCCTCACCTTCCCCTTACAACAGAATCATAGAATTGCAGAACATCCTGGGTTGGAAGGAACACAAAATGATTATCAAAACCCAGCTCCTGGCTCTATATAGAAAAAACCCTGAATTCACACTCCATGTTTGAGAGAGTTATCCAAAACACTTCTTCAGCTCTGGTAGCCTTGGTGCCTCTTCCCTGGGGAGCTGCTCCAGTGCCCAATCACCCTCTGGGGGAAGAACCTTGCCTAATTTTTACCCTAAACCTCCATGACAACTTCAGGCCATTCCCTCAAGTCCTTTCACGGATCATTACAGAGAAGAAATCAGTGTCTGCCCTTCCTCTTCCCCCCATGAGGAAGCTGTAACTGCAATGAGGTCTCCCCTGAGTCTCCTCCAGGCTGAACAGACCAAGTGACCTCAGCCACTCCTCACACAGCTTCCCCTCAAGGCCCTTCACCATCTTTGTTTCCCTCCTTCGGCTACTCTCTAATAGCTTTCTGTCTTATATTGTAGCACCTAAAATTGCCCCAGCACAGGAGGTGAGGCTGCCCCAGTGCAGAGCAGAGCAGGACAATCCCCTCCCTTGCCTGGCTGGTGATGCAGTGCCTGATGTACCTCAGGACACGGGTGGCCCTCCTGGCTGCCAGGGCACCACTGACCAGTGTTCAAATTTCCATTGACCAGGACCCGCAGATGTTGCAACCCTGGTCACTGAGAATTTTAGACCTTCTGTGCTGTCAGGCACTGACTCCCAGGAGAACACAGCATTTGACCTGAGGCCTTGGAAAAGGCTTCCAAAATTAAAAAATAGAACTGGGATTATGGGTGTGTAGTTTAAATAGAACTGTCTAATATCACATGGTGGAAAACTTAAAGTTTAAGGTTTTAGAATATAGTAATATATATATAATGCAAGATGGAGGTTTTAAGGTGGAGGTTTCTTCTTCTTCATGGTTCTAGGTGATATTGTGTGATTGGATAGAAAAGTCTGCATTGCGGGCCATGGATGGTTGGTTATTGGGTTAAAAGTAAAAATAATTTAGGTGGCATTTCTTTACTGGATAGTTTACCCTTAAAAGGCCTTGTAGAGAAAGAACTAGGTGCCATTTTTAGTTTGTTAGCTTAAAGTATTGCAGAACTTACGGCTTGTGAGACTGTAATATAGATAAGAATTAATATAAATCTGAGTCCAAACAAGAAATACCATCTTGCTCATTTAATCTTGGCCCTGGAAAAAAGAAGATAGACTTTGACACCCAAGTCACTTTCTGTGCCACTGTTTTCCACTATCTCATTCTTCAGTCTGTCCATGCAGCCAAGGTTGCCCCATCCCAGGTGAAGAAACTTTCCAGAGTTGAACTTCATATGGCTGGCAATTGCCCAGTCCTCTAATATTTCAAAGTCTCTCTGCATGTCCTGAGGTAACTCTATTTGCCATAACCCTACTATTATTACTGTTGTTGTTACTCTGTTATAAAGTATCTAACCTTTCCAGATTCCATCCACTGCTCTTGATGGATTGCAGAGCTTATACCCAGGGTACCACTATGAACCAACCCATTCAAGGTAATGTGACCTATTGAACCCATCTCACTAAACATTATAGATTTGGCTGACAAAGCAGCTCAGATAGAATTATATTTTCAAGGCCTAAATACTTGTTTTACCTTCTGCCAGCAGAACCAACAGAGATTTGCTCTGACTCTATAGCCCTTTGAAAAGCTAATTTGTGGAGTAAGGCACAATGTTTCTTTCAGACCTCATATCCCCTTATTCAAAATAGGAAGTACACTGTGGTCTGAAGGATAGAGGTTTCTAGGCACAGAGAGGAAAGAACTGAAATGGAACAGTGTCCTTTTAAGTCACACTGTGCTTGAGCAGGATTATAATGCTTTCAGAGCTGTGTCCTGAATCCCTCCTTCAAACACTTCAGTATAATCAGCTTTTTAGGCCTTTCAGCTCCATGCCAAATGGCAATAATGCCAACACTGCCCACATGAGCCAAATCACCTCCAAATAAGACATAACAATTTTGTCATCACACTGCTCCAACAACACTGTGTCAATAAGGAAATGTGGTTTCTTCATCCTGCATTGGAAGAGAGTCTATCCTCATTATCCTGATAGAGGCAACATTACCAAAGTGACAAGGTGAAAAAAAATAAAAATGTGAAAATAAGCTTTTCATATTACCAAAGACAAACAGCCTTATCTCAGGAGATCCTGGATACAGAGGTATTACCAGAAGTTTACTACATGGCATTATGATTCCTTCCCTGGAATATATTGCTCTTGCTGGGAGGGTGCAAGGGGGAAGGCTTTATCCTAAAGACCCCAGTACAGAGATAACCTAGAGAGCTTCTCTGGGATTGCTTCCTGAGATGTAGTAATTGATTATTTTGACACTTCCAGTCCCTCCAGGACGGTGATTCATAGTTCAGTGAACACTGTGGTGATATAAGCTGAGCTGGTAGACTTTCCCCTGGAGTATTCACAAGTAGCAAAGAGGTGAAGAGATAAGGAATGGGTTTCTCAGTTACAACAGGGAAAAATTCTGGTCTTGAATCTTCTCTGCCAGCATGGTCAGTTAGATGCTGATCTTGTCCAGGAGGCAACTAAGTCAGTGAATTCTGGTGCTGCCTAGCTGAGGCTGGTGACAGCATCCTACACTCCTCTGCCGGGCTCTGTCCACTGATGGCTTACACTTGCAGGCCACAGACAGCAATGCTTCCCACTGCCAGCTCTAAGCTGACAGTCAGCAACTGAAATGGAGTAGAGATAAGAAGCCTGAACCTTGTCCCAGCTGTCACTGGGACTTTAGCCATGATCACTTCAGCTGCCAGCAGCCATGAATGATTCCATATGTACAGTAAATTTAAGCTGGCAAAGGCTCTATAGAGGCAAGAATGGACCACCTGGGCCACCACTAACATACTATCATACTATGGCTACTTCAGTAATTATCATGGGCATTGATAGTTCATTGTGAGATAGCACTCCCCTTTCAAGGCTTTTGCTGAAGTGGTTTGGACTACAGAGCTTCATCTTCACATCTTGGCAAACATGAGGAAAATATTTGATTGCAACTATGAGAACAGGCTTTCTGCAGCTTGTTAGTCATGGATGAAGTGTTGACATGTAAACAGGCACACACTGATCAAGCCTGAATTAGAGCTCAATCTTATAAGCTACACACATACATATTCAGGAAATCAATACAGATTGATTCTTGATTTTATTTAGAGAACTATAAACTGACAGCAGAGTTGTGCAGGCTATAGAGGCTGTTTACAGAAAAAAATCCAGTCTTTGCCTGGTTCTTTGATGAATTTCTAATGTATTCAACAAACCGCCATAACAAAGTTACTGTCAGACAATGTTTGGGTAGGTTTTTTCCAATGAAAATTCCTTTTCATAACAGGGTAAATCACACAACTGTCTCACTACTGTAGCAGTATTAGGCTTTTGGGGACAAGTTGGCAGTCAAGTCCATCTTCTGCACAAAGCATAGGTCTTGAGCATTAGATTTTGCAGGAAGGGTTGATTTTACTTACACAGATTAGCTTTCAAGAGATTTGGGGTTGTTTTGATTAAAAAAAATTCATGTAGAAGAATTCTACAGAATGAAAGAACATCTCTCAGCCAGCTTTACTCCCGCAATTCAGGTCAACAGCATGTTCACCAAAGCACCGCCACAATAAACAAAGACTAGAAAATAGAAATATCTAAGTGAGCCTCTCGGAAGAGTTCCTGACAATTTGAGCTGAATCTTAGTACCATATCTTTATCACAGTACCATCTTTCCTCTCTGAAACTGTCACTGTCACTATAGTAACTGCCATATTAAAAAAAATTCTCCTGCTAATCTTGAAATATCAACACATACCTAAAATAACTATGCTTACTGTACCAGTATTATCACCCAAGGATTTTGCAGAACCTTCAGAGAGATCATAAACATAAATTCTATAATGAAGAAAAATTTTTTATTTGACAGAATAAGTCTGGTAGTTGTAGATGAAGTTATGTGGCTTCATCTCCTTCACGAGTTAAGGTGTTGATACAGAATAAATTATGAAGAGAGAGAAAAGATTGAAATTCCTTTAGAGAGAAGACATGGCTAGGTTGCAAAAGACAAGGTAGAAATTATTTGCCACTTTACAGGTGTTGCAAGAGCAAGTTGTTGTCGTGGTAATAGGCAATCTCTTTTCATATTGCTGGAAGATAACACAACCACATTGACGTGAGCAGGCACAACTCACCATGTCCTGCATGCTGTTGTTCTCCATGCTGAATTGCTCCTGGATTCTGAAAATCACTGAAAAGTACTGTGAAAAATTGCATGTCACATAGAGACAGCCAAGGGATAAGGCATATCCCGACTGCACAGTATATAAGGATCAGCATAAATTAGAGCTAGCACATGATCTGTCCTTCTGTGTGCAAAGAAGGATTTTCTCCCAAAGTAATTAGGCTTTATGTGCAAAAAGCTTTTTTTACATTACTTGTTTATAGATGCCTGATCAGATACTAATCCTTTATCATCTTCCTTAACCTAAATTTTGTGGTTGTCTAGGATTTCCAGCATTGTAACAGACACATAGCAGTTGACAGATAAATGTAATCAAATCCATTATTTTTATTTCTTCCTTTAACTGTCTCATTACAACTTGCACTGTAATAATTAGTCAGTTATCCTTATTCAGAATACAAACACTTTAAAAGTGTCAAAACTTTTATATATGAAGTATAAAGCTCTGTCTTAAATGTCACTGAATGTCACTTTTTATATGCCTATAAAAGTATCCTGCAGGCAATTCTGGACATGAAATAAGATTTCTTAACATTATAAAAAAGATACATGCAGACACAGAACTAACTTTCCACATTGTTCCCCCAAATTACTCTAAATGACAAATGTACACTATGGAGGCAAGGCAGAGACTTGGTCTTATAGGGGTGCAATGGAAGTTGCTTACTGTCTACCTAGTCACCTCCTTCTCAGCTGAGAAGATCAAACAAAGGAAACACCTGTGATAGCTTTACAGTAAAAATAAGTGGATTGAACTGGAAATATTTATTAGATGACAATGGCCTTCCCACTGTAACTGTACTGAAAATTAGCTAGAGTGAGCAATCTACTCTTCAGATCCCACCTGGATATGCAGAGCCATGCTGCAGACCTTCTAGGCTGCCAGGAGTCCTTTCATGCTGTCTTGGCATGAACTGTTTGGTGCTTCCTTCCTGAGGAGCTATAAAAAAGTCCTTTTTCCTCTTCTGACTTATGGAGTGAATAATGGGGAACTGCTGGTCAGATCGTGTGTGTTGTTGCACACATCTGTCTTTGCTATGAAGGATTGATCCAAGTGAATTCCCAGTCCAAATTTTAGCCCAACCTTCAGCTGTTGTCAGTTGGAAGGACCACCGGTGTGTCAAACAATAAGGATTTGTGCGTGGATAGAAAGGGCATGAGGAAGATCCATACTCATATTGTGATGTCCTTAGTGATTTCAGACTCCCCCTATTTTCTGTACATGATCTGACCTATTGTCTGCATGTATGTGTGGTCCAGTCTCAGTCTGTTTGTGCAGAGGGCTACTGCATAACTTCTGTTGGCCTAAATGACGATGGAAACAATGATTTTGGAAAGTGTCACAAGAAGAATAAACTGTATCCCCAGCACAGTGGGATGCTAAAGAGGAGAAATGAAAAAATTAGGTGATCTTGGAAACAAAACAGAAGTTTAATGTATTTGCAGATTCATTCCCATTTTCAGACCTATGCTCAGAGTTCTGACATAAATCTAACTAAAAAAAATAGTTTTATGCTTCTGTTACAGGCAAGGAAATTTAGAAAACTTGAGAAAGATTTTGCAGGATTATGAAACCAAGAGGAGGAGAGAAGCTTCCAAAATTTCATGCATTTGTTCAGGAACAGAACTTTAAGAGGGCTTTTGTCCATCTGTTTCAAAACCAAAATATAAATTTGTCTTCTCCCCAAAGAAAGAATTCTGAAATCTATTCCATATCTTTACTGCACAATTTATTGCATACTTTAACACCAGCACATACACTTAATTAAAAGTACTAAAATGTCAGAACTCTATCAGGAAGCTAGGAGATGTTGGCCTGTGTCCCAATTAGTTCTTTTATTAGCTACTCTGGTACAATAATTTTAATGAACTGGATATGAATTTGATCAGGAACTGATTTAAAAGAGCATGTTATAAACAGTAAATTGTTGCAGGGTAGGAGATCAGGTTATGTCCCAATAGAATTAACTGTGCTAGACTAAGACACACTTATAACCTCATTCATGTTAGAAAGAATTTTGTTTCTTATGCATATGTTTTAAATAGATGGGGGTTTTCCTATGTATTTACTTTAGAATGACAGAAGAATGAACTTTTAAGAACTTTAGATTTCTCATATGCTTCAAGATTTGCAAGGGAAGGAATAATGACTTGGAACAATGACTCTGTAGGTTTACCTGAAAACTTTACTGTTACAGGTGTTACACAGAAGACCACATAAAATTTCTGTCAATAACTGTTGCAATCCCCCACGAGGATGGCATGGCTGTAAGATGCTGATAATGTCGGTGGGATGATGGCCACATCCTACCCTGCAGGATTTGGTGGGAGGGGAGGATGTTCCTGAAGTTACCAGAGCACTCCTGCACCTCAGGAGAGGTCCCATTGCTTGTGCTCACTTTATTTCCTATGAAAAGGGTGATGCTGGTATATATATCAGCATAGTAGGCCATGTACAGCCTTCTGTTATTTTATATAGAGATTTACCCCAAAATAACTGAAAACACACTTAAAATTAGATAAAAGTTTCCGTTTGTTTCTGTGTAATGGGCCAAATTATCTTTGGTCTTGCTACCACAAAACACATTTCATAAAGCCAAGCTGGGATCTGAAGTCTTACTAGGTTTCTTTCACAGAAAGAAGGGAAATAATGATTCCGTAACTGATTTTCTATTTGTGATTCATTTTTAATGATCCACGAACCAGGACAATGTACCCCCACAGAGATACTCTGTTTCTTCAGTGCTTACAGGTATGAAGAGAGAATGTGAAAAATTGTTCCATTTTCTTTCTTCATTAGAACTTTTACTAACCACTTTAAATAAGATTACCACATTTAAACTGAGTGAACACTGTACTTATTCTGTCAAACGTCAGTGATCTCCCATACTTTGAAAATAGCATTGAAACCTCTTTGGGTTTACTTTTTTATTTTTTTTTTCTTTCCAGAATATTCCTTGTAGATTTGCCATTTCTTGAGAGCTTGGAGAGAAGTTGATCAGTGTTTCTGATAAAGTATTTTGAGACCAAATCCATATAAATCCTGTAATTCTTTTATATGTGAGATAGAGTTTATCTTATTATTTAATATCATTACAGAAAAGGTCTGCTTTTCACTTGATGTAGATGATTAAATAATATAATGTGGTATAGAAGAGGGTTTATTTGCAGGAAATGCATCCAATTCTCCCAAAATTTGTAGGGCAGCAGAAACAACTTCTTTACTTATTGAAATCAGAATAATTATACTTTTCTGGAATGACAATCATGTCAGTCAATAAAGTCTAATTTGAGGGCTAGTGTTTATTTTGTCCTGCTTTTGGTGTGAGATTGATAAGGTTTTGGCAGAGTTATGCATCTGAGTCAGCCTTAGCTTAAATGGTTATTTTTCTACCTACATAATACAGTCTAGTAGTTCCCAATCTTATAAAGCCCAGAAGGAATAATCAAATCATGCTCCTAACATGCCACGTGCAGATTTGAAATTAATCCTTATCTTTTTCCAGAATGAAATGAGATAAAATACCTGTTTTACTGAGCTGGGTCTAATAGATTCACTTTACGAAGGAAGCTAACGCTAACGTCCATTTCCATGGAAACGGAGCTTGCAGAGGCATCCTGCATGCAGTGTTTGGGGTTGAGCAGAGCCGAGTTTGGGTCCCACATTCCACGCAATCTAAACTGATTACATACTGCAAATATGCAGTGCCAATCTCCACGTTCTGTCAGCCGTTTTCCTTTGGGGACCGGGTACCCTCCACGAGAAGCACTCCCACCGACTCACGCCTCTGCGCTTTCCACAGGCTCTGCCGCACCCATGCTCGTTGCAGCGCCGGCTTCTGCCCGCCTATTTATCAATGGATTTATTTTTAGTGCCTTTGAAATTAGAGATGCTGAGCCCCGCTCTGCCCCTTCTTCTCTGCCTCTGCACTGGCTGGGAGAACAGGGGAGAGAGGACGCAAAGGCAGGGGAGTGTTTCAGGCTCTTCAGCTGCAATTCAGCATTGCGAGATGGATCACCCAGCCGAGATCAGCTCAGCTGTACATGTGGCATTTCAGCACAACGGGTTTTGGGAGCAAAAAATGCCTGTTCTCTGCAGCTGATGCGGTTTATATTTTGCGGGTTTCTTCAGGTCAATAAGTGAAACCATTCTGTAGGCAGCTGCTTAGAAATCTCCTGTTACTTTAGGAGAAGAGAAAATTGACTGAATTCCAGTATCTTGGTGCGTCTAAGTTAGCCAACAAGGACCTCGTGAAAATCTTGTTCTTCTTAAAATATAAACCAGTTTATATTCTTTTTTTTTTCTTTTTTATTTTTTGGG
>VXBU01015876.1:18000-87595 GCA_013400315.1 Bombycilla garrulus | reverse complement strand
AAGGCAGCCAGCAGGATATGCTTCCTTGGTTTCTTTCTCTTTTTTTTTTCTGTCTGATTTCATTTTGTTTAACTCCTTCAGGATTTACTATTCATTTCTCATCCTGTTTAAGTGTATTATTAATAAATTCACTTTTCATTTATCATCATTTATTTGCATTATCTTAAAGCATAAGGATGAACATTCTTCATCTGAAGAGCTGTACAAGTCACCAAACAAAGCAAAAGAAAAAAACAAACAGAAACATACAAAATGCAGGAGAAGACTAGAGACAGCAGGCTAATCCAGACAGGCAGAGAAATCCTAAGGAACACTGTGGAGTGTTTTTCAGGATGACAGGATGGGCACCATCAGCCTAAACATTTAAGTTCCTGTTAAGCAGAATTGCAAAGGACACCGTGACAGGTTATTTTGCAGGAAAGACCTGTGCAACAGATTAACATCAAGGAAATTTTGAAATGGATTTACAATTGCAAAGGCCCAGCATCAGGACAGACACAATCCCTGCCTCAGATGAGGTCTTTATGTAAATGAGTGTGGGAAGAGAAGGAAAGCTGGACTACAGATAATATCATTAAGTGCTAGGGTAGGATTTTCTCTTCCTGGTGGTAATAAGCTACATAAGGAACATATGCAAAATTGCACACATGTAAAAGAAGACTGCATATGTGTATATATGCAAATATAGTCCAAGGAATCTGTTATTAGATAGAATAACATGGATGGTTATTCTGGATAGTTCAGCTCTTCATCTTTCTTCACTACTCTGTAATACAGGAAACCCAGATTCACCTGAAAATGCCATCAGCATTACTTTCCCAAACTGTATTACACTTCACAAAGGCAAATATTTGGAGGCTGAAAGAAAACATGATAGATTTTTCCTTACAGTAATTTGTTGAAGGGGGAGCTTCTCATTTCAGAGCTCTCAGGCACTCACTGTTGCAGAATACTAAGCATGGCTTCCCCCATACACTTTTTCTGTGGGGTATCACATAGAGACAGAAGGGGCATGGATTGACAGAAGAAATGTATTTATGAACATCAAGGACAATTTATTCTGTCTTTACAAGCAGACCTAAGGAAAAAAATGTCAAAAATACCTCAGCAACAGAAATTGCACTGTAGTTGGCTCCTTGGCTTAATGTATCAGAAAATATGCATCTCAAGCTGATCCTACCATTATCTCTCCATCTGTGGCACATAATTTATTCCAGTAGTGTATAAACTGCATTCATTAATGCAATATTCTCCCAAGTTCATCACAAATGTGTGTTGCAGGTATGAATCTGTTTGAATTTAAGTCTGGATTGCCAGTATACTATTCTACCTTTCATAAAATACCACTTGACATAGGCATTTTTCAGATTGCCAGGCTGGCACAAGTGCACATAGGCTACACAAGCTTGAATTTTCTATATGGTTACGTTTTAATCAACAGGAACTTATTATTTCTGATCCTTCTTACACCCAACTGTATAATGAATTTTTATTTATAGTATTTCCTATTTGTGTGATGGCATCCGGTCTGGAGAGGGGCTTTTGTGACAGGAGGCAAAATACTAAACTGAGCTAACATACAGAGCCTGCTTCAAATAATTTTACAAAGTTTTAGCTGTCTTTTAAAGAAAATTGTACCCTATCATGCCAACACTGATAACTTGCATCTGTGTCCCACGAAGCCACCTATAAAAACTGACCATTTAATTTCAAGAATTGAGAAAAATCTATGATAGAGCCAGTAACCAGTCAGTCTTATTAGGATTTGACTATGCATCCTCCTTTGCTTTACCATGCATTTCCCATTGCATGTCAGCAGTCCAGGTGGTTGGTACATCTACAACAGCTGCCAAAGCAGACTTGGTGCACCTGTCTGCAATGACAAATCTGCCAGGGAGTATTCAAATTCTGCTGGTGCTGGTGCTACCCTCCTCTCACAGCACGCCATGAGGGAAGACTGTACAAGGAGCAAACCGAGCTGATTTTGGCAGGGATATGCTGCAAGGGTGGGGCTGCTGCCTGGAGAAGTTGCAGCCACCCCCAGGAAAAGAGGAATGAGGACAGTGAAGGGCAGGTTGTTCGGCATTACCCAGCCTGGTGACTTGGTGCAGGTGTGCACAGAGGACTCCCGGCACTTGTGCTGGGATGCTGGACCTGCTGCAGCATGATGAGGAGAGCTCTGTGCAACCACAAATCTCCTCTGTTCTCTTCTCCTGCCTAACCTTTCTCTTTTCCTCACAAACTTGTACATCCATGCCTCTGCAGCCACACCTCTTCTTTTTCTCTCCTGCCCTTTTTACCCAATAAAATACTTCTTTGTTTCCATTTACTTGCCACTCTGCTGTGCAACTGATTTGAAAGAGAGTGCTTAAAAAGAACTAAATGACATTCAAGTATTGCCTTGTTGATGTTCACACTATGTCTTTTCCCTACATTTATTTTACATGTAGGACCCTTCAGTACGGATCCTGTGTATTATTCTGTGCCCAGATGGGCTCTTGGTAGAGCTGAGCCAGATGTAACAAATAAATAACAGCATTAGTGAAGAACTGCAGACAACTAAGGCTTAGGATTTTGGACAAAGATATTCCACTGATGATTTTCAGACTATATGTATGTCATTCTAGAAATCTTCTCAGCTCTGTGAAAGCCTTTGATGCCCACTGCTCCTGTTTTTCCAAGCTTTATTTTTGAGTATCTACACAACTGCTTGTTCTGGCTTCAAACTACTCTAATCTTGTAAATACTTCTACTTAGCCTCTAGAACAAATTACATCCATGATGATGATGGTATGTAAAGTTTTCAAGAGCTTTGAATGATTACTTTGCTGTTTTATCCTATTTCTTACTTTATTATGCAAAAGGTTATTTTTTAAACACAGCTAAATAGAAAGCACCGAGATATTTGAAAAGAGCTAGCAAATGATAATTGAGAGCTAATGTCTTCATATAATTCAAATCCCATACAGTAAAGGATATATCTAATTATTGAGGATATGAAAAAGTGCTTCTAATTTTTCAAAACATTCAGAAGTATTATTTAACCTGTATTTATTGCAAGAAAAAATTATGGGTAATGGAATGAAAGGAATTTTATTGATAGAGAGAAAGGCTGTGGTTAATATGGTATTCTTGAAATCTTAGATCTTTGCTGGATATATCTCAGGTTTGTACTAACATATAGAAACCTCTGTCACACATGTCAGAAATCAGAGAACTCGAGTCTGACACTGACTTCAGACCAGGCTGGTCTTCCAGTCTCTAAGGACTGGCTGGAAACTGGCTGCCAATTTCACCCAGTGATGACTGCATTCTTTGCACTGGATACGCAAACAAAAGCATATCAGAACAGATAACTTTACAGCCTTTCTTTTCCTCACCCACACACCCAGAAGGACAGGCCATTTTCTTTGTAACTCACCAAGGAAATAGGCGCAGAGCACCTTAACCACTACAGCACATGAACTGTGAGCTCTGCTCCCAGGGAGCTGGGGGGGGAACACTCCTAATCCTCTCACCCTTACCATTAGAAAGGGGGTGATTGTGAGAAAAAAAAAAATACTTTTTTCAGATGTTTTCTCTAGAACACAGCCTGCAAGCTCTCCATAGTCCAGTAGGAAAACATTTTATGTTTCATAAATTGGGGTGCTTGGAGCCCCAAAGTCTCTGAAAGAAGCTCTGGTTTCTAGAGCAGCTGGGGTTTGAATTTCAAACTGTGAACATTTTTCTGACAAAGACTTCTCCTCATTATTTCTTTTGCTACTCTCAAACAGTTACTTTCTTAGCAATCACAAAGCCCATTCTCAAACTACAGCGCTCATAAGAAATCATATTTAAGCACCACTTGATGCAAGCAATGAAGTTTATTATATTAACTATGTCTAAAATGAAACTTTCTCCAAATGTTTTTTTCTTTTTCCTTTTAAGCATTCCTACTTTCTCCATAGCCTACTCTATTAAGCTCACTTCTCAAAAAAAGGAAAAGGAATATCCTTCAGAATTATTTGCAAACCAAACACTAATGCAGAACATGTAGTCTATGGTAACGTGTAGAGATCCAATTAAATATTTCATCACTTGGGGCTGAAAGATTTAGCAACCCTATAGTGTGACTCTACCCAAAGAACTGTACAGTCCATATTGGCAAAGTCATAAAAATATTTCTTATGTTTCAAGATTTTTTCTAATTTTGATTTGAAACAAAAGAGAGAAGGGAACTAACCACACTGAAAAGATCAGTTGTAGCAGAAAAAAGAATGAAGAATAGACTTGATTCATTCTGCTTTTAAGGCATAAGAAAAGTGCTGGAGTTTAGAGAATGTTATTGAATAAGAGTGCCAGGCCAGAATACAGAACTATATTGACACTAAACACACTTATTAGGCCTCCTAAATCTAAATTTTTGGAGAGTTAAAAGTGTACTTCTAGTGACTCGCATACTTTCACCTCCTCACATTGATTGAAGGAGATACATGGGAATGGGAAAATGGCTCTGCTTTCCATAAACATTTGAATTGCATTAATTGTAGCTGGGGAAAGAATATAAGTGGGCTTATACAAGTAGACTTTATTCTGAAACAGAAAGAGAATAGACATTGTTCCTAAAAAATGTTTTCATACCAATATTCTTGTGTTTAAGCCAGGAATTTTACAGAAGTAATTATTTCAGTGTACAACCCCCCCCCCCCAAAAAAAAAAGAAAACCAACAACAAAACCCCAACAGAACCCCTGAAATACAAAGGTATTGTTTTGTCTAATGACTGGTTTGTTAAAGACTTAGGGAGAATTTTGAGACATATATAATTCAGATACCAACAGAAAAGGACTTTGGTCTTCTATGAAAAATACCCTACTGCAATACTTGTTCCATCCTGGCTTTTTCACTAAACTGAAACTAATTGCATCTCGAGCCTTAATCTTCCTCCAGAGATAATAACATGGGACTAAATTCTACTCTAAGCTATAGCAGTATTAATCTGAGTAAGGCCTTTGAAGTGGGATTCATTTTAATGCAACATACTTTTCAAGAGATTCACTGTTTGCAGGTTTTATTTGGAAATCCCACTTTCATCAGGTTAAAGCATCGCACTAACAATTAAAATACTAAGTAATAATAACAATACCCAGCAGCATAACAACACACTGCTCCCTGAGGATCTAACTGCTCCTTGAAAAGGTGAATGATTTCCAGCTCACAGAAGGAGACTGCAATGCACAAGACTGATATGAATTAAACAGTAGAAACTGCCTCGATAAAAGCATCAGAAAATGTCCCCAGGGCACCATAGCACAACTCCCATGGGGCTTGGGAAGGGCAGCGGGCTTGTTCTGAAGATGGCCAGTGTTTTTTCTGCCTCTGACTTTCCCCAGGATAACACAGAAGCTGCAGGCACATATTCCAGCCTCGAGCTACACAGTACCTGCACTTTCGGGAAGCAGCCCAGGGAGTTTGTGCCTGGCAGCAGCGCGGGGAGAAGTGCAGGTGACGCACTGCATCGCCTGCCCAGTGGCAAGGCTGGGCTGCACTGATGCCCGTGGTTGTCTTCACTCTTCCAACACCAGCTGCACTAAACCCACTTTAACAGGAGGCCCAGATTTTTGGTTTTGCTCCTGCTTTTGGCAGCTGACCTGAGAGAACAGGGAGTCAGCATAGCCAGCTGTTACGTGAGGTGGTTTATCATCCTCCCTGGGTGATAAACGCTGTCTGATAAAAGTCTACAAGGATTAATGCAGTGTGAGATCCTGCTTGAAGGAGCTGGTATAGGTAACTCAGGGCATATTTGGCCTCCTTCTGCCCCCAGCTCATCTTTCATGTATTTTCTTCTTTGATTTGCTTATTAATCTGTGATTTTTCTGCTTTTACCCTTTACTTCCTTTTTCTGTTTTAGCATTTTAGGTCTGAAGCAAACACTAACTAATTAAATTCCCATGGCTGCAGATAATATCCGTTACTTCAACTCTTAAAAACACCTTCACACTTTCTGACATTCTGGGGCTGTGCTGTGGATTGTGAAAGCAGCTGCAGACTCAGACAAGGCATCTGCTGCTGCTGGCTGGCCTCTGAAAAGCCTTCAAGCTGGTCAGGAGCCACTTGCTGGCACATCAACAAGCTACCACATACATAAGTATTTGGGGTTTGCCCTTGTAGAGGAAGCTATCTTGAAGGGAAGGGGTATGATTATAGTGCCATTCTCCAATTGCCAGCTGGGGCATGACAGATCTTGAAGCAGTCCCTGAAACCCCAAGCACATAGCTGAGGCGCTGCTGTCTTTCACTGAACATACAGGAAAGTCATGGGGACAAATCTCTCAGAAGAGGCATCTCCACTGAATGCTTCAAATCAGGTTCTGTGAGATTCCCACAAGCATGGGAGTATTTTCTCCACCACTGTGCACACCTGGTCCCCCCCAGGTACCACCACAGAGAGAACAGCCCACTCCCAAGCATGTGGTAGTGGCAGCTTCAAGTGGCCTTGAGGCCGTCTTGGTGACAACAGAGCTCACAACCACAATTTCAACCTGCACCCTGGATTTGAGGCAGAGGGTTGCTGTCTGCTAAACACAGGTCTCTGGTTTGGAAATACACTGCTCAGCGTGCAGGAGTGGGTAGTTCTGGTGCTGTGAGAAAGGAAAGAATAATGGTGGCTCAGCTCCAAAAAGTGATCAAGATATTGGTATCCACAGAGTGCTTAGGTAGTTGGAAGACTGGAGACCTACCAAGCAGGCTGTGATCAGAGATACAGAATCATTTATTTCAGAAGTGACCTCAGAGACCACCTAGTCAGGACCATTCCTCAAAGCAGAGCTAACCTCAACGAACAGAAGTTGCTTAGCTGTTCTTCACCTACATACTGAAAATCTTCCAGAACAGAAGTTTCACCTTTGACAAAATGTGACCTAGTACTTACCTGTTCTCAGTTTGAAGACATTTTTAATCTACAGAGACAGACAGAACAGCCCATCCTCCAGCATGTGACTGTGGCTTACCTTCCTTTGCTGTGCATCTCTGATGCTCTGTCTTTTCTACAACCTCCTTTCAGTTGAAAAAAGCAGTAAGATCCTTCTCCTTAATCCTTCCCTGTCCAGGTCAAGTACGCCCTCTTCCCTCAGCCTCCTCCCAGTAACTGAAGTTACTCCAGCTTGTGAACATATTTGCTGTACGTGGTGGACCGAAACTGGACAAAGTACTCTGAGTAACAAATAGAAGGGAATGATCTGTTTTATCAGTTTTATTCTCAAAGCCACTTACTTGCCAACTACTGTGCAAATAGACTCAGCTTATTTATAATCAAGATTCTCCTGGATTTTATCTCAGTATTCTTGAAAGTATCAGCAGAAGCCAGGGTTAGGAGGGAGTCAGAGCTGATAATAGGTTTCACAGACTTGTTTGTGATTCCAGAGTGATGTTGCTAAAGCTGCAAAGAGTTTTGTTCTTTCTCAGGGTTATTTCATAGTCCTCATGCTCATATTTTCTCGCTCTTCTGTAGAACAGTTCCCTTTTCTGTCAGCTAGGCTTGCTTGGCAGTTGATATCCACTTTGCTGACATTTAATCTTTCAGCCAGCTAGCCTTGTTCCATTCCAAGGTAATTTCAACTCAAAAGAGTTTAAAAATTAAATCCAATGTTGGTTGTCTGAAGGCCCAACTGCTGGTTAAAATGCCATATGGTTGGAGCTAAAAGTCCTTCTTCAGAAGATGCCACTTTAGAACATCCCCACATCAAGTTTCATTAGAGGACTAGGAGAGAGAGGAGATGAGTGGTCAAATGAATGCGGTGTTCATAAAAGGTACAGACTGCCAGCAAAAGCAGATGTCAAAGTGCCTCAGGAATGGATTGTGGAGTGATGTTGAGAGCTCTGCATACAGGGCAGGAAAACAGCTGGCTTTATGGCAAGAGAGGGAAAAGATGACATGAAGAGAGTTGCCAACTGAGGCAATCCTCTGTTCCACCTCTGTCTTGGCAGGACAACTTGTTTGGGAAGCTGCTGGCAGGGACTGCAGCCAGAAGAGCCTCTAGATAGCCAAGCTTTACCCTTTTTCCCTGTTCAACCCCCAGAGCTGGGGGTAGAAGTCATGCAGCTTGTGCTCTGTATCAAGACATTTTGATTTTGCACATTTCTTGACCCTGTATCTTTTGGTAAAAGCAAATTTTCAACTCTTTTTTTATGTCTG
This sequence comes from Bombycilla garrulus, assembly GCA_013400315.1. Taxonomy (NCBI): domain Eukaryota; kingdom Metazoa; phylum Chordata; class Aves; order Passeriformes; family Bombycillidae; genus Bombycilla; species Bombycilla garrulus. Next base: position 79,424 of record VXBU01015876.1, on the reverse strand, counting down.
GGCAGCTGGGATGACCACAGAGGTCTCTGCCCTTCAGCAAACTTCAGATGTGATTTCACAGTGCAGACTGCCCTGCAACTATACCAGCTCCAGCACCCTTGTCCTGATTGTGGTTCACAGTTCCTGCTGTGCTGTGCTACCTTCCTGTCACATCCAGCACTAAGGACAATGAGCTTTAAAGCATCCCCAAATTGTTACAAAAGTGCTGTGTCATGAAACCACAGCTTCACTTCCCTACTTAAGGCAGCAGCAGCCTTCAGTCTATCACTTTTCATGCCATTCTGAGAGCCTTTTTACAAACCTCAGTGGTTTTTACTACTATGCTGTGGTGTGAATATGACACCTTCCTGTCATACCTGGCAAGTTTCTTAAAAGTGACTTGTCAGTCCATCTGTGGGAACACAGTTGTGATGGCTGTGTCATTGCTTACTGATTATATGTGTTCAACCTTGGTGGCTGGTATTCACATTGTTATGGAAGGAGAGTATATCGGAGACTTTGCATCTCTCATTTTGTACTCGGAATGGTCCTCTGAAAGAATTCAGTCCCTGTTAGGGGTCCAGACTTGATGTTAAGAGCTAAACAGCTCTCATCTCTCACTTATGTACTCTCTCCCTGGTCTTAGATAGATGGGCATGTATCTGTGGATAGAAACAGGAATACGGTCATTTGCCTCTCCTTTGCCCTAGAGTTTCTGCTGTATCTGTAAAGGAGGTGAACCCAGAGACCTGGACGACTATGCTGACAATTCTTTAGAACAGTCCCTTGCACAGGTTGGTCAGTGTAAACTACAACTCACAAACATTTCAAGGATTGCAATATTCTCCCAGGTGGGGTTTGGGAACTGGAAGAAGATAGAGATTACCTGCAACAGACAATATGCATATTGCCATCCCGTTTTGAGAGGAAGAGTTTAATAATATGAATGGTGGCTCTTCTGTCCCATTTGACCTCGGAGAAAGGCCCTGAGGATCTTTAAAATAGTTATGGTCTCTCTTTCTGTCACTGAGATCCAATCCTGATACTCCCTCCTACAATTTGCCCTTCCCGATTTCCTCTGCCCCCTGTTTTGCTTCTGATGTTGTCTTGGTACTCATGCCTTCCTTACTGTCACTAAGAGTAGGGCTGTCTGCTACTATTTTGATGAGTTTCTGTCCTAGGTTACAATGTAAAATATTCCAGTAGGTATGTATTCTATCTCCATCTTCGTGAACTGTTGAAACCAAGAGGGGCAGTGTTTTCCTTGCCTCCTCTCCTGGACTATCTCCTGTTAATGGGCCATCAATGTCTTGCCCCATGAGTCATAGATAACTCCCTCCGGCAGCCATTTCCTGTTTAATGGGCTATCAAGGACCCACCACATGACTCAGAGAATGACATCAGCCCATTGTGACATGCTTTGCCCAGGGTCAGGAGCCAAGCATTCCCACCTGGATATAATCTGAGCATTTGGACAGAACAGGCATCTGCCTTCTACTNTTCTAATTTTCCTATTAGGTTGTAGTTTGTTGGTTTTTGTTGTACTTTATTTTGTTTATACATATTAAAAACTGTTATTCCTATCCTCATATCTTTGCCTGAGAGCCCCTTTAATAATTTGGAGGGAGGGGGTTTGCATTTTTTATTCCAAGAGAAGCTCCTGCCTTCTTTGGCAGGCACCTGTCTTTCAAAACCAAGACAGTTTCACAGCTAGAGATATCTTTATAAAAATATCACATGCTTAAACTAAGGAACTGCATACCTTTCTCATTTAAGAATGAAAGACAAGAAGAAACAAAAAGAAGAAAAACAGGAAAGAAAAACAAACCCAAAAATAAAAAAAATCTACTCTAAATGCTCCCTTCCAGCAAAACAGCAAACTTTGAATATATGAAAGAGATGGAACCTAAAACCTGAGAAATGTAGAGGTATGAAAAAAAATGGTTCATTAAAACTGATCATTACTTAACCCAAAGTTAGGAAGATGTTACATTCCAATTTTAATAACAGAGCTGAAGGAGCAATTCTGATCCATAAAACTCTCACCTGAATAGACCTTTGCTCTTTTTTCAGTTTTACCAGTTCTATACTGAGGTAAAACAAGTTGAAGACAGCTAGAGAAACCCTGATCCATGCTAGTGTCACTGGAAGGACAATGAGGGCCAAATTGAGCGCCTGTATTTAAGTGAAAGTGACAGGTATATACATACATATATATATATATATACACACACAGATACACATGCAAACACACACACACATTTTTCTTTCAGGAAACAATATAAACAAATAAACAATGTTTGAGAAAAAGGAAAAATTATCATCTCAAGGACACATGACCACAAAAGTTAACAGTCCGGAGACATGCTTGTCTTCCAGAAATAGCAGAGAAACAGATTCTTTTTGACAGCTACAAAGTGAAACGATGGCACATGGCAAACTTTTAAGGCTTGAAAGTTTAATCGTCACTTGGAAATATTTACTGGCTGTTGTCTGGGCTCATAGAAGCATTACCCAGTAATTCAGCTTCTTCCATGTCTTGGGCTGGAGAATGAAACTCTGAGTTTGCCTAGTGCTTCCAAGAACAAGTCTGTGGATACTACCTGCCCTGCAAACATGTTAGTGTTTTATTTTAATCCAGTTCCTGGGAGCCAGGCACACTTTATTTATTTATTTAAGTTATTCTTTTTTTCACAATAATGCTTTTTATCAGCTCTAGTGAAAATTAGTCACCCAGTTACTTCATGATTTTATGTGGCTTGAATGACTTGGGATCATTTGCTTACCTGACTGATATACACATATATTAGTAAATAAGAACCATAAGAAAATCTGTTTGATTATTTCCCATAGTAGACTTTGACAGAGCCAGCACGTCACTTTTCAAAGTGATTTACACAGAAATTGTTTGTTCTATGAAATGTTTCTGGCAAAAATTTTAGATGAGGACATTTCTTTAAGAATGACTACAGAACTACTGTCTACTTTTTTATGTTATTGTTCCTGAGAAAGAACCTCAGGTTCTCATGGAAGAATAATGCCTTCTCATATCACATTTCTTCTTGAAAGAAGCATCATTAAACTTAACCCAAAAGTTTGCAGAATCTGATAATCAAATGTTAAATATGGTCAATATCATTGTTACCTTCTGCCTTCTACATAAAAACAAATAAGTAGGTCTGTCTGGCTTTCAGAAGACATAAGAGAAGTGACTGACTGGTACTGTGCTCACTGACAATGCACAGGAATCACAGAAGGTCAGTTAATTTTGCTGGCAGATGCTCTACAAATGGAGAGGAAAGTACACATACCCTGCTAAGTCTATTAATGCAGTCAATAATTGCAGCCTCCTGCCCAGACACCATCCCGAATGTAAAATAAATGGAATGTAATTTAAGGGATTGTTCTTAGTCCATCCTGATTTTTTTACGAAGGCGTATAGAGATCTAGTTCATGCTTGGTAATTACAGAAATAGACATATATAGAGAAAATGCCACTGTGTGTGTAGCATCTAGACAGAGACAAAATGAGGAGCTGAAACCCCTTTTCTGAGAATACCTTTCTGACTTCTCTTCTTTAGATCTGCTCTAAATCTAAAACTTCCCACTGAAAAGCTTCATCAGGCTTACACTTCAATATATGTGGAGGCATTTGGTAGCTATGGCAGGTGCATTTTTTCTTGTTTTGTGGGGCTTAAAAATATTGGCTTGGATATTGTGCTTTGCTATTCAGTGCTTGGCACAAAGAAATCAAATATAACTTTATCACTGTGATTCTTAAGGGAACGTAGGATCTAGTCTGCAATACAAGATGTATGCGCTGCTCAGGCTGCTGCACTTTGTGGACAAAGATGCTCTCATTCATGCCATTCTCCTTCCTTAAGATTATTTTTGCACTGACAGTCATGACATGTTGCATGAAGATCTGCTTTGTGAGATGTGGCTAATCAGGCAATTACTGATAAGATGAACCCCAAGATAGCTAGTGAAGCAAAGTCATGCCAGAGATTTTTGCTGTACAGTAGCAGCTATGCCAGAAAGTTCCATTTAAGTGCACATTTGTGCTTCACACATGGAAAAAAATCAAAATTCTGAAATTTTACTTATTTCTAAATTAGAAACACTTCCTCCCTTCAAAAAATTTGAAATCCTTCCTGGAGGAAATCTATGCAAAACATTAATCATCTCAGTGGAACACTGTTTTGCTTCAATTTCAGCTTCTTACAACTCATAGCTTGGTAAGTAGATCCAACAGTCTACAGGAACTGCATATTAATGTTTGTATATTTTTGAAATTGTCATTTAGGTTGGGAAAGAACTTTAAGATCACCAAGTTCAACTGTTAATCCAGTTCTGCCAAACCCACCACAAAACTATGTCCTGAAGTGCCACATTTTTTAAATGCCCCAGGGACGGTGACTACACCACTTCCCTGGGCAGATTGTCCCAGTGCTTGACAACCCTTTCTGTGAAAAACTTTTTCCTAATATCCAATCTAAACCTACCCTGGTGCAGCTTGAGGCCATTTCCTCCTGTCCTATTGCTTGTTACTTGGGAGCAAAGACTGACCCCTAACTGGCCTAACCTCCTTTCAAGTAATTGTAGAGACTGATAATGTCTCTCCTCAGTCTCCTCTTTTCCAGACAAAACATTCACAGCTCCCTCAGCTGCTCCTTATCAGGCCTGTGATCCAGACCCTTCCCCAGCTTGGTTCCTCTTCTCTGGACCTGTTCCAGCACCTCAATATCTTTCTTGCAGTGAGTGGTCCAGAAGTGAACACAGGATTCCAGGTGCAGCCTCACCAGTGCCAGGTACAGAGGGATGATCATTGCTCTAGTCCTGCTGGCCACACTGTTTCTGATCCAAGACAGGATGTCACTGGCCTTTTTGGCCATTTGGGCACATGCTGGCTCATGTTCAGCTGCCGTTGACCAGCACTCCCAGGTCCCTTCCCACTGGGTCACTTTCCAGTCACTCATTTCCAAGCCTATAGCAATTCATGGGGTTGCTGCGATCCATGAGCAGGACCCATTACTTTGCCTCACTGAACCTCATACAATTAACCTCAGCCCATCTGATAATCCCATATTGAATATTGTGAATATCACCTGGTGAATACCACTTGTCCAGATTTCTCTGCAGAGCCTTTCTACCTTCCAGCAGATCAATGTTCCTGCCCAGTTTGGGGTAATCTGCAGACTATGTGTGCCATTGCTCCCCTCTTCCACAGCATTGAAAAAGATAATATACAAAGCTGTGCCAAATACTGAGCCCCAGGGAAAAGCACTAGTGTGGATTTCACTCCATTCACCACCACTCTCTGGGCCCAAACATCCACCAGTTTTTTACTCAGTGAACAGGACACCAAGCCATGAACAGGCAGTGTCTCCAGGGACAGACACTGCTGTGGAAAATGGCATCAAAGGCTTTACTTATGCTCAGGAAAATGACCTTGTCTAAAAGACAATTTTGAAATGATGAATTGGAATGGTTTGTAATGAGGAGTAACACTGGAAATTTTTCCTTCAAAACTAACAGTTTCAGAATGTGTTTGTTCCTACTGGAACTGAATTCTTCAAGGGGAAGCAAGTCAGTTGGAGTCCCAGTTTAGTGGGAACTTGCTGATTCTGGGTACAGAGGCAGGCAAATTACTGTAATTGCAGATTATTTGCTGTAGTCAAAATCCTACAAAATGTCTGTGGAAGAAGCCCTGTAACAAGTAGTATCTGTCACAATTATCAGCTCAGTCATACTTCTCTAATTTTTACAAAAACAGGCCAATCCTTAGCCCCAGTTCCAACAAATCTCTATCCCATCTGGACATCAGCCTTTTTCCAAGATGAGTTCCACAACATCAGGGAAGGAGGAGAAGGAGGGACTTGTTTCCATAATTGTTAGTGCAGATTAAGCTTCATCACTCCTCGCAGTCTGGAAATGCCACAGATGACTGTGGTTGTCAAGTGCCTCATGGAAGTTTCACATGGCTGATAATGCACAGCGGAGTCACTCTGAGGTGTTCCTGGAAAGGCCTTATGTTGTTCATCTCAATACACTTCCATTCTGAGTAGCAAGAATAAATCACCTTTTGCTGATGTAACATCATGGTAGTGCAAAGTGTGTAGCTGGACATGGGCTAGAGGTGACTTTTGACAGTCCTGAATGAGAAAACTCAGGTAAATATCATGCAGTCAAGCCACAGTACACAGCTAGTGACTATCTAGAGACAGATAGGATAGCAAGTTCAACATTTACCTACTCTGACTTCAGTGCTGTTACTTGGGTGAATACTGATGTCACCTAAAGCAGTGACAGATGTGTAAGGTGCCCAAGGTGCAAAAGTCCTCCTGACATGCTGAGGCAGGTCAGGAAGCATGCCAGACTTTTCACCATTAGTCCTGGCATGTAAAGACAAACTAGGAGCAGCCTCTGGGTATTTTGGAAATTGAATTGTAAGGGTCCAGGCTGCTGTGATAAGGATGCTCCAGACATCCCCACGGTCCAGTCTCCCCTGCAGATATTACAGACTCACCTCTGAGTATGGCTCTCTTCAGAGCTTATCCCCCCTCACCATCACACACCTCCACACAGTCAGCTGATTAACTAACCCACAGAGCAGCTCTGACAGTGATTACCTTGGCAGGGCTGAGTTATTTTCAGTGCCTGCAATTCTGTTCCCTCCAGGTGTAATTACAAGAGCAATTAAAACCAGCCAACTGTCTCAAAGTATTATTTCCTCAGAAAACAGGTCTCAAAATAGGTTATATATATATTCTGCTATCTCAACTGTAGCTTAGCATGGCCTCAAAGCACTCTTATACAATCTCCCTATGTTTCCTTCCCTAAGCCAGCAAACCCTGGCCCCTCCTTTTTTTGTGTTATTACTGATTATTACTATCGAGGGATTCTCAGAAGTTTTTATTTCCAGGCCTAGCAGCTCTCTGTCTTAGGGCAGGACCTCCAATAGGTGTGATAAGTTGCCTCTTCACTCTTTACTCCAAGGTTTTTTCTCGACAGCTTGTCTAATGCTTCGCTGGTTTCCTGCCAACCATAACCTCTAGCTATATCAGGACTAAAAAATTCATAAAGGAAAGTTTTATAGTATAAAAATTATTTTTTGCTGACTAAGTTATACATAATCTTTATGGGTTTGCCCCTCTGTACTCTTCCTCTGCTATGCAAAATTGCCAACAGATCAAAACTATACAGCAAATAGTCTGCTACAGTCAAATAAAGAAACAGATGTTTTCCATTTAACCAAAAAGAAGATAGAAAGAAACACTAGATAAACTAGTTCAAGAGCTGATGAAGAGCTGGAGTGTCCAATAACGTAAGTAGTCAGTCGGAAATAAAGGTTTAATGTTAACTGAAGCTGAGCACTTTGTTCCTAACAAAGCCTGTAAGAAGTGCTTTCCAAATTACATTGTCAATATGCTTTCTGCAGTATCACAGGTTATCAGAAAAGTAAAAAGGTAGATTTCAGCTAATATTATAGTAATTATTCACAATTTCAAAAATAAACATTAATGGGGAAGCAGTCTCTGGGTAATGAAGGAATTCCTGATTGACAAATTTGTGTCTTGGGAAGAGGCATCCATTAACCTACAAAGCACAGGTGAGACCCCAAATAAGCAAACACAAAAACATGCTACCTCCTTGTTTCACCAGTGTAGTTGTGAACTGAAATGCAAATTCTACCTGTTTCATATGTCAGGGTGTGATCTCTCTGATAAAAATACATTAAGTGTATTGAAAATTCAGACCAACAAAGCTGTGAAGAAAGACCACTTAGAATAGTTTTCTCTACCACACACAACCTGATAAAGCAATTTTTTCCATACATGTACACTATGACCAGATGTAACAAGAAACACTTCCTACTTCCAAGCACTTGCATCTGCTTTATACCTGTGGATCTACAGGTGCTTTCTGTTTTTTGAAGCTCTCAATCCAAACTTTTTTTTGTGAAAGGTTTTGTGAAAGTTGTGCCATTTTATTGGAGTGTGCTTAATTCTTGCAGTTTTAAAATATAATATAAATTTGCCTTGAACATAAAACTCACTTTAAGGTTAAAATAGAAATGCCTAGAACTGTAACTGCCTTCTTTGCCTGTAGAGAGATTAAAATGCATTTGCAAAGGACGAATGAGCAAACCAGTAATTTTTGTGTTTAATTTCTGTAACAACCATGTCATTTGCCTTTTCATAATTTGAAATCCTGGCCATAAAATGAAACTGTGGAGTAGGAAAATGGAGAAAGAAAATGGAGGCAGGACAAAAAATGAATGAAAATGTTTCATTCATGACAGTGATACTGCTCAAAACATCTAGACTCTGACTGGCAAAACTGATGAAACTTCAGGAGCAAGCTGATTAAAAAGAGAAAGTAGAGGGCCTAACATGGCCAAGGAGCTGGGGGTTGAAATGAAAATAACACAGGACCTAAAGGTCATAATAATACACATGACTACATTATTGCAATAATAATGGAATTATTATTCCATTATTATTGCAGTGTGGAAGTACTGTGAATTCAGGCAGTTATTTTGACTTAGACTTCCAGTGCAAAAGTAGGTACATTTTGAGCTTTTGTTATACATGCTCTCACCAAGTCACCATGCTGTCTGTTTGCTATATTGGGCATCAGATGTGCAAAGCAAAAATTATGCATGTTATATAAGTTTGAACACAATCTGTTGTCTGACAAAGGTTTCAAGACAATATATTTTCAGTTTTATCATCTAGATGATGATTTGGATTAGGATCATAGAAACATGGAATATCCTGGAGCTGGAAAGGAGCCACAAGGATCATCAAGTTCAACTTCTGGTCCTGCACTTCAGTCCGAATTGAATATGCCCTGTCTAAAACATGTTTGAGGAAAGCACACATTTTATAGTGCAAATATCATAACTCATATATCCCACATACCTCTAAAAATCTTTTTCAATACTTCTCTGTTCTTCAGTAGGATCTTGTTATACTTCTAGACTGACAGTCTCCTTTTAACCCTGTCACCATCACCATAACAGAGATTGATAATAATCTTTTGTCATGAATGAGTTTTTAATGGTCCTGCTTTAAAAAAGTCAAATTCATCAGAATTTTTGTGAATCAGACTCTCTCCTATTCCAAATAATTTAATCTGTGTCAGCAAAGGCACAGCTGTTGAGCAACAGCTAGCTCTGTGGCAAGCTGCCTCTGCAACATCTTAGGGAATGTATATGTGCAAACAGCCCCTGGAGTGGGAATAACTGCATGCACTGCAAATGCAGTTGTGTCTCTTATTTTTATCCTTTTAATGATCTATCCAAAGTATTGAATCCTTTTTACTTCTTCATCTTTGGGCTTTCCAGGAAAGCTTAAAAATCAATTTTCTGACTTGTTTGTCTTTCAGCCTTTTTCTTATTTATGGAGATATTATTTATAGCAGATGCTCGCCAGTTCTGTTCTTAGTTTCAGGTCCTCACATGTAAGGTTATTGACAGTAAGCAGCATCCTGTTTGCTTGCAAGTGTAGAGCTTGTAGGAAAACACTACTGTTTGGTTTGATTTTGAGAGACACTGAGCCAAGTGCAGCCATGGGACAGGTTTCCATACCCTAGTGTTCAGGCTTTTAAGAATGATGCCACAGATAGACTTAAGCATTCCTCTTCTATTTTCCACCATAAGACCGTAGAGTTACATATATATTATAGAAAAAGAACTTTTCACCAAATTTGCATCTTATTTAGCTTTTTGCTACTCATTGTTGCTGCTTTGAAGAAGAACAAATGTGGCAATGGAAAGTGCTTGGATACAGTCATTTCACCAGGATCTGTTTTCCAGCCCAGGTGTAGAGACAGGAAATCCAGGTGTCAGACCTGGCAGGTAGCACGGCAGGTGGTACCATGGCCTCAAAGGCAGTGGAAGTTGGGCAGAGGGATTGCAGCTGTATGAGAGCAAGCTGGGGGAGATCTTGAGCAGCTGTAAAGTCAGTAGTGTGGATGGCTTGGAGAAGAGGAAAAAGCTTGACTGGAGAAAGGATCTAGCATCAAGAGAGAGAGAACATTAAAGCAGCTGAGGTGTGTAGTGGAAAGTGATCTTCACAGCAGGAAGGTCAGAGGGTGACAGCACAGTAAAGGCAAGACGAACTGGGGAGCTGCTGTGAAAGAGAGTAGAAGGCAAAAAAAATATGAAAGCATAAGGAAAAGTGTGAGACAAAAATAGTGAGCACTTCTCTGGCTTTACAAAAAGCAGATACACTCATTTGGTGGATTCATATTCAAAGAGTTCTGGAAAAGCCATCTCTATTGCCATTGATTTTGTCCACCTTTATACACTGTTAAATACCCACTGAAATAAAAAACATGGATTAATTTTTTTAACCTACCTCACCCTATTTCAATACTTTTGATGTTAACATCAAAAGCCTTAGTAGCTCAAAGTATCATAATCCAAGGCAGAAAAAGGCTGAACATCAGTTTGTTTGGTTGACTTTCTCTCTAGACACATATGACATTCAGGGTCACAATGTATTCTGCAAGTCTTCGTGACTACTATGCCAAGTTCTCCAAGTTAGTTGTGATGATTACTCTTTGTGGCAGTCAGCCCTTCTGTTATATTCTGCAGTTTAAATATACCATTTAATAGCTCATCATGGTCAGCAGATGTATATCAGAAAAAATTCATTGTTGAGAAGTGGACAAATACCATATTGAAAATGTGAAACTGGCACAAAAGCTGCCAATAGCAGGGAATAATCTCTTCTGCTTTGAAAATCCTTAATTGGGCAGTTCAACTCTCTCACAACACTCTTCCAGTAGTCTCACTCAAGGTAAGCAACGATATTAAAGTGGAAAGTCTGATGTCTGAGATAAAAGGAAGAAAATTAAGTTTAGCTGTAGAAGTACATAATAATAATGCAAAGATGGAGATATAAACTGTCCTATGTGGCAGAAATTATGAAGCTGCAATTAATGATTCACATTACACTTTGGGGCAAAATAAGTATCTGAGGGGCTGTGGAGCCTGGAAAAATACTGTCTAGTAAATAGTGTCTGAGCAGTCTCTCTCACTAGAAAGGTTGAAGAATAGTTCAGACATGAGATGTGTCCTATATAAATTAATTTAGTCTTAATGTTGCACAGATACGCAAAAGAAACCCACTGATACACAGATATACTCCTGGACGAGGTTTCAGGATTAGTAAATAAAGTATATTATATTGTACAAATTATGCACTGACATGACACACTAGGAAAAGAAAACCCCTACATCTACTATTGAGTACATGCAGATAATTCATTCTCTTGTCAGACACTATCTATCAATGAAAAGCAGAGAGAAATAGAGGAGGTCGAACACAATCTTGGTACAAGGCAGCTCTTCCTCTTACAGTGATTGCAATCTGGGATTTTCTCAGCTGTACATGGTGGAATGCAATTTACCAACATTATTTGATGGGTTATAATCTGGATTATATTCGTAAATTATTTTATAAATTAATAACTCAAAGAATTGTTTGCTTGTTCCTGATGATTTCCACTCTTTGTATATTAATCTCCTTTCTCTTGCCCAATAGATAATTTTCTTAACTTTTTTCACCAAGGTTTCTAAAAAATATCTTCCTAAATTACCTATTTCTTCTGTAGGTCTATACCACAGCTGTGAAGTTTCCTGCAAATGTGTTGCTACTTTGTAAGCTTTATATCTAACGTAAAGCAGAAAAGCTGAAAAACCTAAATCCCTTATACAGTGATATATCATACGGGTTTTTTCCTGGTTGCCTGGCAATAAAAAATTTCTCTGGCACCACCTGAAGATATTTTGTCTTGGCCTTTCTTCTTTTGTTCTTACCTCTCTGTGGGAGTGTTAGTTACAAACGGGTTTTCAGCCTGATTTCTTTTTTCCAGAGTTTATATATCACTGTTTTGTTTACAAAATCACTATATATGTGTAAAGACATGACTAATGGCAGCTGAGGATTAGAAGGGATTAGAAGGGACAGGAGGAGATCAATGTCACCTAAGTTTAGGCACCAGCTGTGGCACCTAAGATACATGCTTGGTGTCCCTGTGTCAGTGAGATGAAGATGTCACCAGAAGACAACTTGGTACCCCTGGGACCTGAGTCCCGACGAGATACCTGCACATCAGCCACCAGCCTCTGGAGACCAGGAAAGAAGGGCAGGACACTTCTCACCGAGGCAGCTTAGCTAGGTGTCAGCAGTCAGGTGGGCTTCCCTGCTCAGAAAGGGCAATCCCCAAAGGCACCTACCACAAGCACAGGGAGGGAGGGCCTCAGGCAGATAATGCCCATGTTCAGGGGGATCTTTACTGCATGATGAAAAAGCCATCCAGTTCTGAGCTCTTTGGTTATGCCAGTGTCAATGGGATCATTGCCACCGCTCAGACCCTGTGCCCTATCCAAGGAGGCAGCTCTTGGTAGCACTTGGACTAGTCTCCTTTCTGCAGCCATAAAGAGAGCTTTTGCTCAATACCACTTTTCCAATGAACTTGCCTGTCTTTCTGGGTACAAAGATATTTGTGGCAAGGCAGGTAGTGGGTTATCAGCACCTCTCTGACTTAGCCCGCAACTGCAACATGGGAGAATAATCAGTCCAAGGAAAAGCAATTCTTGACCTCAAGCTCATACACACATTGTGCCATCTAGTGAAAACCCCTCCTCAGTGGCTAAGTGGAAGAGCAGGGGAAAGAACTGAGAAAGAAAAGAGCCTCAGTTGTATTTGAGGCAGCAGGGTTAACTCAAAGTGCTTTACCCTCATCTGTCCCTCTTTCATGGCCATTGTTGTTTCCCAGGCAGGAGCTTCTGTTGCAGTTTTGAGAAATGAAGGTAAACATGTTCTTATTTTGTTCTATCTTTATGCATGGCTCTGGAAACTATCAGTCCAAGAGCTGATTCAGAAAGCAGATTACACATGCCTGCCTTAAGGACAGGAAAAATGGCTCAAATCCTATCACAAGCATATCAGGGCACAAAGTCAGTAGAGACCTACCTAAGAGTTCACAGACATATGCATCACAAGGCAAGTTAAATCCTAACATTTTCCTTGTTAATCTACCATGGATAAACAGCTGACTTTCACTTCTTCCTCTGTTTGAGAAATGTGTGCAGGCAGATTTCAACATCTTCAGATATGCTCATAATTCAAAATTATTTTCAAATTGGTTTGCAGAACATTTCTCCAGTGCAGAGTCTGCAAGTGTTTTGTAACAAAGCAGTGGTTATCCAGACATTTTTGGCTAACTCATGCATTGCTGGGCTTGCCTCAGGATTAAAGAGCACAGTAGAAGGCAAATGGCAAGCACTCACTGCTGTCATCAAATATACCACTGGAAATTTAATGTCAAACATCCCTCTAGACCAAAAGTGCAATTTAATAGCACATCTTCATTTCGATGTGAATGCAAGAGTGTCATGAACTCATAACTTGGTTTTCAGATAATTATTTATAGAGATGTGTTTAGACTGTTCACTCAGCTCTGGTGGTGCATCTGTACACTCATTTAGTTAGGTGACAATGCATGTGGCAACGTGGCAGCTCAGCAGTCTTAATTTATTCATCACAAGGTGCATTGGTTTCTTGATCTAGTTTCTGGAGAAATATTTAAAACTCCAGCTGGTGCAATGTTAAGTAACATTCTAAAATAAGAAGGCGGCATTTGCAACCTTTCAGTACTTAGAGGGAGCCCATAAGAAAGATGGGGACATAATTAAATGGGGCCTATAAGAAAGATAGGGGCAAATTCTGAGGTTCTATTTATACTACATATAAGGAAAAAGTTTTTCACAAAACACTGGAAAATGTCATCCAAATAGGTGGTGGATGTCCCATGCCTGGAAATATTCAAGGTCAGGCTGGAGCTGGACTGGTCTAATTGAAAATGTCTCTACCCCTTGCAGGAAAGTTGGACTGGAGGACCTTTAGAGGTCCCTTCCAAACGAAACTATTGTATGATTCTAACAGAAAAAGTAATGAATGGTCTGGAGTGGGGCTGACTGCACAGAAAACCTGGGCATAATTCCAGATAAAGAGCCTCTCAGACACTGTGTTCTGGAATCTGGGAGATGTGCAGGAGTGATTACCATCCAAGACATGATGTTCAAGTGCAAGCTGCTGAAGCCCTCTCACAGAGGGCTTACCTCTGCTAAGAACTGGCAGAAGAGTAGATCAAATTTCAGTTTACCACTCTGGTTAGAGCCCTGAATTGTCATTTCCTACATTAGTGTGTGTGAGCACACACTTGCAGTCCATGGTGACAGATGTACCTACAGTGTCCCAGGATTGCCAGGAGCTAGGCCAAGTATAGCCTTAGCACAAACTGTTGTGCAGGCAGTTGAAAGCCATTTCCTCCATAGTCAAAGGACATTCAGAGATCCACAAACATTGGCCATATATTTTTATAACGTCCCTTGGTCAAGTTGTAGGGGGGTTTATGAAAAAAATACCTGAAATGGCTCACACATATTAAAGAGTGAGAGCCTAAGTTGTATAAAATTAAGTTAAAATACATTAAGTAAGTACTGTAATAATTATATTTAAAATGCAAATATAGGGCATAGGATCATAAAAACTGAGCGTGGTTTGAGTTGGAAGGGACATCAAAGATCATCTAATTCAAACTCTTGTATTGTGGGCAGGGACTCGTCCAAGATAAACAGTTTTTAGTAAAGCAATAATCTCAAAATATTAAATTCGGTAGTGTTTCTTAAGAAGAAAGCTCTTTCCCAGACAAGTTGTTTAGTGTTTTAAGAACCATTTTTGTCAAGTCTCTAACCTGACTTCTATTGAGTCACTAAAACACTCAATTTTGAAATTATTGCCAGAAGATCTTTTGAAAATCTCTTCTGGTTTATAAGCTCCATCTATTGCTTATTACCTGGGAGGACCATTGTCACTTCTGTCTCACAAATTTCTAACTAAGAATTTGCTTTCATATCCCAGTATTCCACATTAGCATGGAAAAAAAAAACATTTTGCCAGTGTGATATTTTCGCATTCACAGAAGTTTTTACTGCAGCGGGGTATAGAGACAAATATAGTAGTTGTATCCAAATAGAAGAGATTTGTCTAAGAATGCATATAGCTGCTTCTGCTTCGAGAAAGATAGCAGTGCTTTTCTGTTCTTTTCTTTCATCATCCCTGCAGTTTTCTTAGGGCAGCTTGGGACCTGACATCTTGCTAAGCACATCACCACTATGTAGCGTTACCACTATGGCCTTCTGTGGGATAGCTTTAAGCTACAGGAGGTGGCCTCCAAGCAGCACAGTCCTATTTGTCCATCCTGAGCCTTGTCTGCTTGGTCTCCTGGCCTGCCTCTCAGTGATAGGGTATCATCAGGAAGGTGATGGAGGCCCTGGCTACACTCCCAGGATCTCCCAGCAGCACAAATGTGAGAGATGGCTAATAATTTCCTATACTAGCATTTAGAAAAGGAGAGCTAATTGTTTTTACCAAAGAGACAACAGAAGATATTTAATTGGCATAATATTTTAATACAATTTGGAATTGGGGTAGGACATGTCCTCTAACACAATTTTGTCCCAGGACCTGCTAGACCAATGACACTGTTGTCACATTACAAGCACACAGTCTTTTTTACCCTATACTGCAGTTCCAGAGGATAATCTCTCAGGACTACAATATTTCCCAGTGCCGTTATTTGGCATAATGTCAAAAGGAATTTTAAAAGAAGACCAGCATTCTCAGGTTCTGCACATCTTCCTACAGCACCAAGGGATTGGTATCATCTTTCCATCCCATCATAATCAGACACTCCAGGCCCTTTTGGCACAGAGAGAAGATGGCTGCTAGCCATGTGATTAAAGGCTAAACACCAGAATCACAAAGGCCCGGCAAAGTGCAGATGAGCCATGGAATAGAGAAGCCCTAGAAAGGCAATAACGGTGTGTGCTGAAATGGCTGCCCTGGAAACTATCCAAGGAGAAAGGACAGTGATGACCCATCACATCCAGGGTGAAATCACCAAGATGATTTAACTGAAGAAGCTAACTCCCCAGAAGACCTTGCAGACTGCCAGGGGTTGCTGCCTATATGGACAAAGGACTCACTATGGGACACTGGGAAAGGCATTAAGGGGTTGCATGCATCTTACTGTGTCAGAGCTTAAGGAGACCATGCAAATGTGTGACAGTTATGGGACATTTAGGGGATGAAACAAAGGAAAGGCTTCAAGGTAGATTGGGAACAAACAAGCAAGTGAAAATGGAGATAAATGGGTACAAAAGTAGCTGGTTATGTGTAAACAGACTGTTAGTGCACTTGGCCAACTGAGCTCTGTGCTTCCTCACCACAATCTAATTGATACTCTGGTTTAATGCTATTTACAATGATCTTCTGTTCTAGTAGGAATGTGTAAATGCTAGTGAGATTCAAGATGGACTTGCAGAAAAGTAAGATAAGAGGTGAGTGTACCAGCAACAAGAACAGGAAAGTGAAACTCCTCACCTGGTATGTCTGGGTACCAGCACGTGAAGAGACCAGGAAAGCTCTGACCTACTATCAGAATGATCCAGAATGTGTTTTTATATATATACAATAGATAAAATACATGTGTATTTTCCACTTGTGGACTTCAGTCCTAATCAGCTGGAGAGCAGGAACAGCACTGGGCAGCCTGTGCTTTTTGTGAGTGCTGTGTGTTTATGTGGGTGCTGGCAAGGCAACGTTTCTGTGTGAAGCTGGCTCATATGCGTGTGCGAGCATGTGTTCACTGCCTGGACTTTATTATCCAAATTCCTTTGTGACTTCACAAAGGAGTTCAAAGACAAGTGAGATATAGTAAATGTTTATAGATATCTAAATACATGAAATGCATACATAAGCTTTGAGAGATCACAATAAAAGCAGGATCACAATACAGATACCCCTAGCTGGTGCATAATACCAGTGTGCAAACTGATTTATAGCAGCAGTTTTCTCCTGGCCACCATATTTTGTGTCATTTAATTACATTTTGGAGAGCTTCCTCACTGGAAGGAAAACCCTCTGAACCTTGGTAGAATTAAGCTGGGGTCCTGGGAGTGTAGACAAACTAGAGGCAGAGGATGCCAAGATGCAGCTCTTCAAAAATTCATCTTTATCCTGCTGCAGAATTATGAGAACCACCTCAACTGCTCATGCTCTATTATCTCTATACCTGAGCAATACCCCTCTATGTGTTAAAAGAGAAAGTTGATTCTTTTACGAGACTTTTTTTTTATTTTGCTGAGAGAAGGCTTCTTTTTTGACCAGGAACTTATACCTGGTTTTGTGGATGGAAATGGAGGTGTGACGTGACTGTTGACACTTTATATTCATCAGGTATTATCTCACAAGAAAAATATCACTTTTCCATTATAACCTTTTCAAGCCTGGCAACCTTGTCTAGTGATTTCTTATTACAATGAACTCTTTTGAAATAAGAATGAGGATTCTCCCCTATCTGTTCACTCTCTCCATACTAGTTTTAAATTTTTGAAAACCTTGCAAATAAGGTACTATAGGTAGTAAGGCCTGTTACTGGAGTTTCTCAGAGAGGCAGCTTTGAAGACATGTTTTTGAAATAATATCTTTCTTTTTCATTAATAATGGAAGCTGTCCAGAAGTAAGTCAAAACTTGAGCAACAAGCATGAAAAATACAATTGTCTTTTCCCCTGAAACAAATTGCAAGCCTTCTGGTCTCACCCTTGCTTTTCTACCAGCCATCAGACTCTGCTGTTGTACTGTCTAGTCCTTTCAAAACTCTCAAAGCCAATAAGAAAAATCACGTTTCATTTCCAGAAAGAATTTCAGCTCAAATCCAGCTCCTAAGATTAGTCTCCATCAATCCTTTCTGAGTAATAGTGGCACCAACCTATGCAACCTTCCCCAGTATTCGTTTCACACATATGAAAGTACACAGATGGCCAATTATGCCAGTGACAGCACTGAATTATTATGTCTAATTAGAGATGGGAGCAAGATTCTAAGATGAGAAAAAGAGGTATGATTCTATCAGACTTGTGGATTTATGGGCTTGGAGAAGGCAGCTGTTTTTTCTCTTATCTGTACATGTAGTGCTTCAGTTCAGACATTTTACAAGCCATTCATGTCATGAATATAAGCAGGGGCTGAGGAGGTGCTGTGAGGCACAGGGGAGAAGGCGATGCACTGCTGCCAGGAGCCCAGACGTGGGTGGAGGGCGCCCTCCGAGGAGCAACAAAGGAGAGCTCAGCATGCGGCTGGGGCCTTTACAGTACAGACAAGGAGATGTACAGGACACTAATCTTCCTCTTCATAACTCTAATCTACTCAGCTTCTTGACAAATATTTCAGATTGAGAAGGGAAAAAGAGCCACCATGAGAAAAACGAGGCAGCATTATTATTTACATAAATAAGATGGTGGAGGAATAAGCCCATTTCTGTGACCTGGGGATGAATTAGTGGCATTCATTGCTACACTGCTAGGTTCTGTGAGAAACACAAGATTGCACTTTTCATTTTATGGTCGAGTAGAAAGACGACTGTGAAAAGTCAAAGCTTTTTAGACAACTGCAAAATCTGATTTAATACTAAAAGAATTACATACAGACTGGTATTTTGTTCTCTTCTTTCAAGTTTACTCAAGTGAAAAAGTAATTAATTCTTCAAGCACAGTTGAAGCTTGCCTATTTTTCACTAAAAACTGGGTGACTCACTGGAACCTGCTAAGTTTTTTGAACTCACGAGCATCAAATCAATGAATAGCAGAAATTAATGCTTTGCAAACCATACTTATTTTCACTTGATAACTTTTGTTTAATGTCATTTCAAATACTTTGGAGTTGCTAATCAGTCACCAAAATACAATTAGGGTGTATGTTATAAGAAATGACACCTCAATAGGCAGCCCATAAAAGACATCCAGTATGATTCTCTACTGAAATGAGGAACAGATGGCTGATTTTATGAAACATCTAGAAAGTGGATGGAAGGTGCTTGAGAGCTACTTTTTTTTTAATTGAATGAGCTACTGTTTCTTGTATATGTTTTGCAATATCGGCACATACATTTAATGCAGCAAAATGTTAAATTTTTGATAAAGCTCACTGAAGATTGTTTGCTAGGTATATTTTTAAAATTTCTATGGCAAGAATTTAAATATGTTGATATATTGTTCTTTGGGTTTTTTGTTTTTGTTTGTTTTGGGGTTTTTTTTGTTTATTTTCAATATTCAATATCCTCCCTACTTGGTCAAATAAGGCATTTTTCAGTCAATGGATTTATCAAAACATTTCCTTAAACTGCCATTCAATTTCTGATGTCTCACCTTTGAAGAGCCATTACAAACATTTTAATGCTGTATTTATGAAAAATATTTTCTATGAAAAACAAAGCTTAAGGAATGTGTTCATCACAATTTTAAGGTGATCAAGTTTAAAAATCATAATGATAGAAGTGCAAACCTCATAAAAAAGCAATACATCTGACACGTAATACATGTAATATTTTCTAGATTTTCATGTAATATTTTCTAGTCAATCTTGCTAATATGTAACAACACATACTTAATTCTTCCTGCCATGACAAATCTAAAGAGAGAAATCTTAAACATTTAACACCCAAGCATCTCCTTACGATACACATCATGTAATAATCCCCACAGATAAATAATATATCCAAACCCAAAAGCAATGACAAAAAAAACCACAAACAAACAAACCACAAACCAAACAAAAACAAATATTCAAACAAACAAAATAAAGAAAAATGAAAGAACACAAATTCCAAAACTTTACAGTGTCAGCATGATTTATATATGGGTGTCTAAAGCTTGTTAGATGCTTTTTAAATTGCTACTGTTGCTGAGTATTATCAGTGAGCTCCCCTTATACAGGTTCTGCCAGCATACTGACAGTATCCAGTTAAAGCTCTGTTATTTAAGTGTCTCATTGCTTCTCATTCTCTCCTTTCCTCTTTGAGTTTAAGAGCATGAAGTACCTATAACAACAGCTGAAGTAATTATATGTTCCAAACATCATTAGATTAGCCAAATAAATGTATTTGTTTTGGTTTAGATCATCATCATTAGATTAGCTAAAAGATGAGTTTGTCCAAAACAGCTTTATGCTACACCTCAAGTATAGCCCAGCTTAGCATTCTCCTTTCATGTAGAGCCATAGAGCCACGAGTCCAAGCTTTTACTGTGATCCAGAGGTTATTTTAATGCTCAGTGGGTTGGCTTTCCATCCAGAGATGGAAATCTCGGCTTTAGTTTCCATGAGAGCCTATTGCTTCTGGTTCCCCAGTCAGGGTATCCTGGTGAGTATCCAGGTATGGCCCAAAAAGGGAAATAAAATAACCAGAGCTGGTCAGAAGACTGTCTTTTGTTCCAAATTGCTTTATTTTTGAAAGAAGAGCAAAGCTTTCCTTTGTGCTGAGCTGGGGCACAAAAGCTAACAATCAGAACATTTTTGTGGGAGGGAAAAGCCTTGGAAGGATGTGGGCATTTTTTCAGCTTGTTTCCTGGGCTGCCCAGCTCCTCTGGCTGCCCGCTATGTAGGCAGGTTCCCAGGAAGCTGAAAGCCTGTTTTGCAGACAGGGGTGGGCAGAGAACATGAGGGAGAAACCCTGAAACCTGCTGATCACCAAGAGAGACAGACCGAGGGGCCGCTGCTCACTCCTTCACTGGGCTGATAGGGAAACCCTGGGCAGCAGATACCCAGCTAACCAGCAATCTACTCTCGTGGTGACCAAGAGGCTGCTGTCACCAGGAAGGCCAGCATTTGGGATGAGATTTGCAGAGACAGCCAGCCAAGAGAGCCCAGGAACCCCAACTACAGTGACAACATGAGTTATGTATTGCTCAGACAATAAGAACACCAGTTACCTTTTCCCTGTAACCATCAGCTGGAGGAATTGGAAACCCCAGCCTATCTCCAGGTCACCAGAAACAAGCAAAGACTTTGAATAAAATCAAAGAGAAGGTTGAACTGGCAGAAGAGTTGGCTTGAGGAACTGTTTTCCAACAAACTGTCATTTCTCAACTGAAATTAATTTCATAAGGAAGCTCTTGATCACCCCCATAACCTGACGGGTTAAATACACTGAGACTGAGTGGTAGGCTTAACACATGTGCTTTTAAGGGAAAAAATGAGCTTTGATTAGTTTCAGGAAGCATCACTATGCCAGAACCCACCAGCTGTTTGGAGGCCAAGAACCTACCACGGAAAGTAGACGTGGGCGGTGGGGTGTGTAACGTCTCTTGAAGCAGGGATCTGCAACTGCCTCTGCTCCCTTACTAGTGAAGGTACCACAGTTTGATGAGTTAAAAAGCTGGGGTGAACAGTTTTGCTCATTAAGAACCTGATATGTTCTGGAAGAGTTATCACACAGATGGCAGCTGTCTCTGAAAGTTTCAATGAAACAGTTATTTGCTGAAGAAAAAGGAGATGACTGTGTGTCTGGTCATGTAATTCCTGTTTAAATTAGATCAGCCGCACCTGGACATTTTGAAATTTAAGGTGAATTTTTTTCTGATGCTATTAACTGCACAAATGTGGCCCAAGACAAAAATTAAGACTAAAGCTTTAGAATAATTAGATTTTCTGCCTGAAAAGAAATGGTCATTCATAAACTATTGAGCAATGGAGATACACTTAGCAGAGCCTGACATCCTTTTGCTATACTTTATACTAGGTAGCAAGAGCTCTAATACCCCATATTTCGTTTCCACTATTTTATATCTATTTTTTGTTACTTTCTTTATTATCACAAAAGACTAAGAGAAGCATATTGAACAAATGTATTTTTAAGTTAGTATTGAACGAATGTATTTTTAAGTTAGGCCTCTGATAACATTCTTTCAAGACAAAGGAATTGCAGATCTGCTTGCAAATGTTATGTTACTTCTTTTAGTTGTCTTTATGCAATTTTGGATTAGGCTTTCAGGATCTACCTGCAGGGAATTCGTGCTGAGCCATAAAAGCCTATTAAAGGAGTGACTGGTGAGGCACTAAAAATACCTTAGTCTGAAATAGCTGGTTTCAGCTCTTTATCAGGCACTAAGAAAAGTGTGCTGCCTAATATCTTACAGGAGAAGGATGATTTCCAGAGGACAAACACAATACCTCTGGAAGTGATAGAAGGAGAAAAAAAGAGGGTGTGACAAGCTAAGCACTGGATGTCCCCTTTCACAAAGGCAGAAAATCTTCACAGCACAGCTTTTATATAGCTAAGAGAAGCTACCCTGGAAAAGGTAATCCCAGTTCAATGCTCACAAACTTGGCCTGCACTGGCTGTTCTCTTATTCCTTTCTCTAGTTCAACTCCATATTTCCTCTTCCTCCCTCCGTGCTTCATCATTTCATCTCCCTATAATTTCTCAGACATTATTTTTAATGATTTCTCACCTGGTTTCCTCTCTCACCTTTTGATCCTCTCTTCAACTAATGTGCTGATATATCAATGATTAATTAAGCTTCAGTCTTCAGCTTTGGTTCATTTGTCCTTCTCTCCCATCATAAGACCTTCCCTGCCAACTCTGATACCTGTTTCCTTTACATCTGCTCCCGTCCTGCAGAGTGGACTGCCTTCCCTCACATGTATTTCAATTGACATGTTTTATTTTTACTATCTTCTATCTATCTCCGTTGCTCTAATTTAGCTGACGACTGCGTCAATGTCAACAGTTTAATGTAGTTTTACTTCGTAGACCTACTCACAAGCAGTCCTGTTGCATGAAACACAGCTGGGGTTTTCTGACCCTTCCTTGCCTGTCACAATCCAGGGAGCTTTTTTTCTCATAATACAGAATTGTTAAATGGTTTTTTAGTCTACAGTTTACTTCAGGTCTGTTTATAAGTATTGATGTGACATTTAGTGTCACCATTAGAAATAAATCATGCCTGTAGGCTTTAGCCTTTCAAGAATTACAATAAGTCATATTCAGCTCAGGATACAGATACAGATACAAGTCCAGATCACTGTTCTCAGTTTTTGAGATGAAATTCAGTATTTCTGTGAGACTGGTTTAGAGATACAGAGCGTATATCTAAATAAAAATATTTAGAGACTTTTAAAGTGAAAAACACTCAGGACTGTCTATATTTTTCAGTTCAGATCTCAAACTTGGGTCAGAAATACAATTTAGTGGGAGTCTATCTACCTTTACTTGCAATTATTCCTTACAGAAGTCAAGCAGTGGATATGAAATACTAGCCTTGAAAATCAGTAATTCTGATATAGCAACTCTTTTGCCTGTCATTACATGGTGTGACATGATTTAAACCTGAGTTTTTAGCTAACTATAAACTATTCCCCTCATTTTTTCCCACCATCTGTTGTTCCTGCACTTCAGAGGCAATGCATTATGTAGCGGACTTCACCTAAAATAATGTCGCTGGCCAGGTAAGGTGGCAGCAGCAAAAATGATGTCTGATGCATTGACTATAATAATTATTCAGAAAGACTGAGCTTTAAACAGCCAAAATTGGTGAGTGCTGGGTGGCTGTTGCTCTAGCACATGTCAGGCTTTCAGGTGAAAAAAGAGCATTTAATTCACACATTAGTATTTATATTATTAATAATCTTCAGATTTCTGAGTATTTCTGGTCAGGAAAGTGTCTGGGAGATTTGAAAGCCCAAAGTTTGCCTGTTTTATTGCATTTCCAAAGGACTTGAGGCCTGAGCAGCCACAGACATCCACTTACCTGCTCTAGGTGACCCTGGTCTCAAGAAGTCCCTTCCTATCCCAACCATTCTGTGATTCTGTGATTCTGTGATTCTACTTGCTCCTTCTCAGTTAGTCCTGTGGCAGCGGGGCAGCTGTCCCAAGAGCCTTTCCTAGTTCTCATTCTGAGTAACACCCAGCTGCACCCTGGAACTCCTTGCTCCAGCAAAGAGTAATCCCTGAGCATCCCTGAGCATCCACCATTTGCTGCTGAAGATACACTCATGTACTGAAGAGAGGCATTAAGCAGCTTGTTCTTTGGATAATGCTGAAGGCCCCTTTAGAGAGCGATTGACCCTAGAGTGAAATAGAGAATAATAAGTATGAGGTGCAGGAGTTTTTAAAATGCTCCAGCAGCATGAACTGGAAGATACTAAAAATCATTAGGAAGGAAATGCCAGAGCCTCACACAAGATCTACACAAAGTTCAGACTATACAAACTAAATATTGTGCAACAACAGCAGCATGTTCAGTATATCTTTTTTGAACGAAGTATAAATAGAGTTAGTTAATTTATTAAGTGGAGTCTTCCTTCTCTGTTGAGGTTGTGTGGAAAGATTTTGTTTTCTTTTGAAATAGAAAAATAAATTACAGACCATCCCCTCCCCTGTTTGCAACAATCGTTTCCTCTTCCAAGAAACAGCCCTTGAATAAACTACATCAAGCAGCTCTATAGAAGGTGTCTTTAATACAATAAACCTGTTGCATGATATTAGCATGGATCAATAGTGGAAGCTCTTCTAACAGTAAATTTTACATTATCAATGAAAGAGTTGAGTAAAATGTAGGGTCTTAGCCTCCATTGTTTCTGCTTATAGAGTTACCACCCCAGAACCATTTATTTTTCATGCTGCTTCTAAATGAAGCAAGTGGAAAATCAAATCTAAGGGGTTTGGGTAAGCATAAAAACTTAAAAAATAAGCCAGCGAAGGATCTGACTAGCTCCCTGTCATTGACCCAGAAGCCCAAAATATAATAAAGTCCTTTAAAAAATATCTGAAGAACCAAAGAGAATACCTAATACTTTCATAGGAAGTTTGATAAATATTGTATCTCCTCTTTAAATACTCCTCCTAAATTGTTAGTCTGACACCTATGAACAGTTGCAGGCTTGAAACAGAGCAGCACCAGAGCAGCAAGAGATTTGTCAAAGTCTCACTAAGTCAAGTGACAATGATTATGTCAATGATGACAATGACAACAATGTCAATGACATCAAGGACAACAATGACAATGATGACAATGTCATCATTAAATAACAGACATTGTCACCAGATCACAGTGAACCTCCTAAAAATGTCTATCTAACCAGAGACAAATGACTTCACTTAAAATGCAGAAGACAAGACATCAATGACTGTAGGCTTGGTATTGTTGGCAAATTCTTTGGCTACATTTCTTGTGCTGGTTTCATCCCACCTAAAGTAGTGATGCCTATGAACAACAGCTATAATCAATACCATTACAGACTACACTTTTGATAGACATACTGTCCTAGAAAAGGAAGGAAATCAGAACTTCCTGAACTCTGAGCCAGTCAGTCTGCATCATTGACATATACTCGTGGACCAGACAATGAGATGTTCTTTTCTTGGACCATCTGCTGACTTAGCTATGTTTGCCATAGAGACTTTGTGTTACCACAATTTTCATCAATCACCTGAGGGGACAATCCAAAGCCCTGGGGACATATCCAATAATATATTGAAGCCAGCTCCTTGTTTGAGTTCTGAGGCCAGCTTTTCCTGCGGCATTTCAGTGAAAAAATGCTTGTTTATGCTTTTCCTGTTACAAGCTGAACTAAATGTGATCACTGGGGAGACAGAATCTTGAAAGCTATAATTAATTACCTTCAAGTTGTAGGTAATTAAAGATGTAGATCCTTGACTGTTGAGTAAGCTAACAAGCAAATATACTGTAAGGCACACTGCATCAAAGTAATATAAACTATTATTCTGACGAAGGGAAAAGAGAAGCTGAGAAGACTTATGCTACCAGGTTACCTGTACACGTTATTTCAGAAAAACAGTAATTTCAGAATATTGCAGGAACCTGTGTCAATAATCAGGACACTGAAAATGCAAGACTAGAATGAATAGTGTGTCAAGGAATAATTTTTGTCTTTGGTTAAATAAAGCACCCTGGAAAGATCATGTTGGGCTGAAGTCTCTTCAAGGTTGATGTGCTCCACGTCTTGTGACTCTATTAGAGAAAAGGAGAAGAGGTTTCTTTCAACTTGAGGAATGATCTTGCACCAAATAATTTGCTTTTTTTTACCTGAGCTCTTCATAAAGAGATAGAATTTCCAATTAGTAAAAATAAGGCAAAAAACTTTGTCTATACTGGTCTCATCTTACTGCAGAATTCTCATAGAGTCCAGTACTGTATACAGGACACAGACACCATGAATTTGGCAAAACAGATATGACAATTAGTCTCATAATTCCTTAAGGACAAGTTCTAAAAACCACATTGGGGCATCTAAGGTGCTGCTGAAGCAGAAGATATGAAGGTTCAAGACAGTGATTCAAAAATAAAAAACCCTGACCCCTCCTCTGATGCCTGAAAATCTGTCTGTACCGAAGCCTTATCCAAAGAAAACTTACTGGGGTGCCAAATTCTGTGTTTGCACAAATGGCCAGAGATATTATTTTCTTACTTGACCTGAACCTATGATATAATCCCATCTTTCACCTAAGATTCCATCTCCATCCTAAGATTCACAAAATAGGCATGCCTCTTAGGAGACCCATCTGGAGGCCTGATCTGCACATACTGCACACACACTGAATTTAATGAAATGGCAACAGCAACTGCTGTTAACAGCAGTGGCAGCAGTGACTGATCACTGTTTATACAATACCTTAGCTATCAGGGCAGTTGCCAAGTAAAGAGGAGACTGAAGATACTTTTAATCACTCAAATGTTCTCAGCGAGATGGAAGACAGCCCAGTTTGTCTTTTCACAGGATTGAGCCACTTGGTATATCTGAAAAGGTGGACATCCAAAAGGACAGTCTGAGCTACACACAGGCAGGAGTCTGCTCACCCAGTACCTGGGTGCCTGGCTACTGTGACTTTTGTTTTGAGCTGCCTGGTGGTGTCCAGGCAGCCTCTGTGGTCTGTGATCTTCCCCAGGAGCAGAGACAATTGCTTTAGGTGCTGCAGAAATGGGTGACAGAGTCTTCAGCTCCAGTCTGGGAGTAGAGGATGCAGGATCAGCTCCAGTATCTTCATGTAGAGGAATTTCTCCATTGCATCCTGCCAGTCAGTTTTGGGGAAAAAAACAACCCGAGGCAGAGGTGGCTTTGGGGTAAATATCACTAGTGAAAGCTGCAGACTATGGCGTTCTTTTGCCAGTTAAAATGAGACCAATGAGCCACTGAAATAATCTCTCAGGGAAGTGGTGGATGCCCCAACACTGGACACTTTTAGGATGCAGCTGACACAGTTCTTGGCCATCTTGTCTAGACTGTGCCTTTGACAAGAAAGGCTGGACTAGATGACTCTTGAGGTCCCTTCAAACATGCTCTTCTATGATTCAGTGATTCTATGATAATCTCTTATTTTTCCCTCTTACAAAGTTGTCTTGTTCATACAAGACTCTGGTTTCACAGACTTTTGTGCACTGTGTGCTGAGAATGACCATGCCTGAATGCTGTGGTGCCTCAAAAGACAACACTGCATTGACAGGAAGTGTGAAATGGCCCTTGGGGCTTCCCAAGTTAGCTGAACTGTGCTGCCACAAACAAGGTGTCTGGAAAAGCCCTGGTGGAATTAGTGTGTGAGAAAGCATGGCATTTTCAATAATTCTGATTAGAAAGCATATACTTGAAGGAAATAAAACCGAAATTGAAATATTTAAGGTCAAGCCATGTTTCCACAAGAATCAGTGGAATATTTCACATGGACTTTTAAAAAACAAGGATTACACCCTAAAGAGTCTATTTATGAGGAACAAGTGATATTTTAACGTACCAGTATTTTTCCAAACTCCTTCAGGAAAATTATTAATAACTGAAGAAATTGGAAAAAACACAAAATGTTGGAAAATACTTAATTGCCATAGCAACGCCTGCTTTACCATTGAGTATCATAACTCCAGAGAGACGCAGAGCTGCCATGATCAGATGGCTTCTTTTAAAATTTTCTGATTGCTGATATCAAAGGATTTTACTGTATAATCCTCTTTAAACACAGTAACAAAACCAGCTTCCCTCAGCATTAGTCACAGTGTACCAAATGGTTTTCCACACCTTTCCACACATAGAGATCACCTTCACTTAAAGGTATTAAAGACCATTTTTGTTACAAAACAAAATATAGAATCGTGATAAATAACAAATGATACTGCAAGATCTGAAAGGAACCTTTTCTTTCATGACTCAGTCTTACTGAGGGAGGCAAACAGCCTGAGTTGTCTCTATATCCTACGCACATGCACTGCAACATTTACTTACTGCACAGTAGACAAATATTAGGAGCCCCCAAAAGCCTAAAAGAAAATAAATTTGTCATAGTGTTACTACCAATGAACTTGTCCTGTTTATAGACCCAGAAGTTGATGATCTGTCTCTGAAATATACTTAGTAAAATATGTGATAATTTTAAGTGCACAAAAATATTACTGATGTGCTAAAAGCTATCATTCTGCCCCTGAAAGGAAATAGACTACCTCTGACCTCAGCAGGCTTTCAACCAGACTTTAGAATTTCTGAGCTGGGTGATTTGTGGCCAATGGGAGTCAGGCAGACTGAGAGGAATAATGCTGGGCAGCACGTCACTGCTCCTGGAAGTGTCCTGCTCCCCCACTGCTCTCTCTGGCCTGTGGTTCCTTGGAAAATAGATCCAGCAGGAGGTACCTATGTGGTAGTACCAAAATCTGTTATGACTGTTCTTATCCTAAGAAGATCTATTACGGAGGACAAGATCCATATTCTTAGCACTGATCTCCTAAAACTGACAACAGTTTTTTTAAGCCATCAAAATTTTGTCAACTCAGAGCAATTTTGGCACACTTGATGAAGCCTTTGAGAAGAAAGATCATAGAGAATCCTGACATCCATGTATCTGTTTGCCAGCATGAGTTCTGACAAAGCTGAGGACATCCATGCTGGAGGTGACAGCAGAGGGTCAAGGTGGAGGGCTGGCTCAGTGAGAGCAGTGCAGCTGTGATGTGGCAGGGACATGTTTGCACAGCACAGTCTTCAACGCAATTCTTGCCCATCATTTTTGACTGATGAGGAACAGAGACCCTATTATAACAAAACAATCTCCTGATATGCATGAAGTACCTTAGGGAAAAATAGCACAACTTTGTGGAGGCAGCAAGCTGTTTTACTTTAGTTCTGGCTATTCATAGCTCTCTTGAACATTTTGACAATTGCAAACAATTCTGTAGACAAGCTGTTTAGACACCCTGGTGAATGTATCCCAACAGAAACTTGAGGAGTTTAATAATTTTATATCCAGAGAGAATTAAACTTGTGATTCACTGAAGAATGTTATAAATAAAGTCAGACACTGAAATTTTAAACTTTCACTTTTTGTAATTATCTTTTAATTAGATTGTTACCCCAATTTACCCCCTTGCCCTCAAGTGTAAGTCAATTCTTTTATATGCAAATAAACCCCCAAACGCCTCACTTGACATTTTGGGATAAGAAATTGCACTAGTACTTCATTTAAAATCTTGAGCACTGGGTTAAAAGGAAAAACTTTTTGCAAGGCATGCACCATAGCACCAGCTTTACCACACTATAGGAAAACTTTCATTCAGCAATTACTGTCACCAAGGAAATTGAAGTTAATTCTAGCCTCCACCTTCTCGGGTACAGACTTCTGGTAAAAACATAAAGCCTATTTTTGAAACCTCTGTAAATCTCTCTAATGACTTTTGTTGCTGCCTAGATCAATTTCCTGACTAGCAGACTTCAAATAGACTGAATTAAAATATGTTTGATATTATGTGTCATTAGTAAGTGAGCACTCTTACCTTTTCAGATGGAAGACATCTTTACAAAATTTGTATTTGAAAAGGATGAGTAATTTTCAGCTTTGAGAGAACATAACTCACATGTTTTCTGCATAACTTTGCATTCCACTTGAAAATTCTCTCTCTCCTGCCATACCTTTCATATTCCTTTATGCTTAGGTTTCCCAGTACCTCTTGCCCTGCCAGTTTGTCCATATCTCTCATGAGTACTGCTTGGGTACTCCCAGAAGGAAGATGAAAGATCAGTCTTGCTCTGTTTTTCTTTAAATAATTTCATCAATGTCTGCTGGGGATTATCCATGGAAAATAATTTACAAAAATAATTTATTTTCTACATAAAAGGCAAAATTAAAATAAGGTTTCTCTTCCGCCTAATTAAAATTTGTGCAAACTCATCATTAGACATCTTTCTTTTAAGCAAATACTCCTTCTCCATCTTTATGGAGTGCCACACAAGTCCATTTCTATACAGAGCAAACCAAAGAAAAAGCATCCTAGACCTTCTTGTGCACATTTTAGCTTTTGTTAGTGGATTCTTTGCCTGGTGCTTCTTCACCACTGGAAATCAATATTGAAAAAACATAGAAGTCATCTCTTCTGTTTGGGTAAACAAAAGCTACTCTTCAAGAAGGATCACAGATTATTTTACAAACCTTTTAACAGTGGTGCCAATGAAAGGATGTTCTCTCTACTATGCACAGGATCTAAAGGATACATTTTGCTACCGAAAGTTCTGCCCCATCTCCTTTTAGGCTGTATGAAATGACCTATGGCAAAAAAAAAGCAATGCCCATGATGTGATGGCGAGCACCACATCCCTTTGTCATGTTTCAAAGCCTAATCGTTATAATTATTTGCAATAATGACTTCTTATTATTTGTTTAAATGATGTAATTGTCCCTTTTTTCTCCCAAATTTTCCAGTTGCAATTCTGACTTCTTGATTTCTCAGTCTTTCATCTTAATAGCAAAAAAGATCAAGCTTTGAGTAGGAATTCTACTAAAATGTTTGTAGTTTAATGTATTGTCTGTGTTTTAGCCAATCTATAATAACACTAAGTATTGCATGTCTGATGTTTGCTAATGTTTGTTATAGGTTTAACTATATTTCTTGTTTTATTTGTCTGAGATGAGTTGAATCAGGTATGAAGAACAAACTCCCTCTCCTAAAGAGATTTGACCCCTATTCTTGCAGGCCCCACTGATAACAAATACTGCTGCAGTATTAGTTACCAGTGGGGTAACTTAGTATTAGCTTCCCTTTTATAAAGTTGTACTGTGACAGGCATCAACTACATAGTCCTGCTTCAGCAATAAGTCAAGAGAAGCAACACAAATAATTTATAGAAGTTTTACAAACAAATTTTTTTTACAAAAAAATTACTACAACATTTTTTGAAAAGAAACGCTATTCCTAAGCACTAGACTGGGAAGCTCAGCGCCCCATCTAACCTAATCTTGACTCTTCTTGGCTTCTTTCTGCATAATCTAGTGGAGTCATCAGAAGTCATTATTTCTGGAACAATATTTGTGCATTTTCACTTAGCTGCTATACCAGCAGTGTCTTCTTACTCTATATTGCTGTGTTAGTTGCACTAGAAACAAGGACAAGAGGCTTAGCTGCACTTCAGTTTGTATTGCAGGAATCCCTGCTTTCAAAGAATGACATTGAAGAAGAGCAACCAGCAGAACTAAGTCTCTAAAGCTGTTTTGATCACCTCTACTGAAACTATTTTCTGCTACTTCTGTTTTGGTAGGCTCAGGACCAGCCTGTGATATATAAAATCACCACGATTCCCCTATTTATCGAGTAGTATCTATAAAGATGTTTTTTTCCAACATTAATTTTCCTTGGTCAAGGTTTGATTTAGTCAAGTTGCCAGTGAAACCACATTGACTCACAGGGATCTACAATTAGTTCTCATTAAGTCTAGGCATATCTAATAATCTCAACAGGTCTAACAAAATTACCTTCTAAGTCTTCTAGGAATTATGCTGCTTAATTTAAATTTACATACTTTACACTAGACTGAGTAGTTTCTTAAAAGTCATGAAGTTGAAGCAGAATGTAAATTCAAACCAAATTGTATTTTTTTGATAATAAATTTCCATGAATATTGTTGTGCACTTCCAAAAAGAAGGGAGGGGAAAAAGGCATAAATAGAAAAAAAAATACAAGAAATAATCAGAATCAAAGAAAATACATATGACTTTAATTCAGAGGTTTATCTGTTGAGATCTCTGCTTCCCCTACTGCTGTCAGGTGATACCTTCCAAAGGCATTTGCAAGACTGTTTCAGGCCTGTTTTACCATTACTTTTTCTTTGGTCAAATAATTTTGAAGCATTCAAATAAAAGTCAGTCTTATTTAACAAAAGGAGCGGGGTGGAAGAAGGAGAAAAAAGAGACATTTGCTTTGCAATTTTATTTAACAAAAGGAAAAAGGAGAAAAAAAACCAACATAATTTTGCTTTACCAGCCATAGAATAAACAAATGTAGAAGTTTTCCTGCCTTAGTGCCTCAGAAGGTCTCAGGCTTTGCTTCTCTGGGTCATATTCATAGGTACTTTCCTGATATTGCCTTCAACTCAATATGCATACAGATGCTGTATATATACACACACAGGCTCCTCTAGACAAGTTCCATTAAGTTTACCATCAGGTTTAATCCCAGGTGACCATGAGACCACTACTGCTGGTAATAACAGTCACAGTTCTTATCCATCCCCACTGTCTGTCAACATCTACTTGCTCTTCCAACGGAGCCTGAAGTAAGCTTTAGAGTGAATCTTGGTATTATTATTTTATATTTTTTTTCTGTTTTTCTGTAAGTAAAACTCTCACGCCTCCCAGAAAAGAAAAAATACTTCAAATTAATTCATTTTATAATTGCTTCACTTCCTAAGGTTTAGGCTACATAAAGTAATCCGTGGTGAGGCTCATCGGTCAGATCCCCTAAACCTTTATAAACCAGACTACATTACCAGATCAGTTGGTTAGCCAACATTTGGTTCTGTAACCACAGCTCCTTTTGCCCATATTGACCGGAAACCTCAGCGTTCAGAAGGAACAAGTTGGGCTGCTCCTGGACTACTACTGCTTTTAAAGAGTATTTTGATCTTACAGATGATTTTACAGTAAAGTCTTTATTTCAGTGATCATGTACTACTTATTTTCACAGGCATTCTGACACATTCGGTGCATGCAGTCCATGTTTGTCCTATGCCAAATGAAGGGTATGAACCAGAGGAAAATATTGCGCCTCCCAACACCTGCCTCTTTCATTCCAAATCTGAGTATTACATCCACAGCTGGGACTGTGTTCCTGCATCTCTCCTCAAGCTCTGCACAGTGCTGAGAAGGTCATCCAAACCACAATTTTCAAAAAGTGGCCACAAGTTATGCTTTCTTCATTTTCTGGGTATCTAATATGAAACAGCTGTGGATGACTTTGCAGGCATAGTGAAGACTCACAACTCCAGGTGTGGGTGGTTCCCACTGCATAAAACTTCATAAAAAGCTGTGTTCATTAAAAAGTGCTCTGAAACATGATTTTCTAGGTGGCTTTCTAAAAGCAGTAGACATCTCTGAAAATGGGATTTTAGCACAAAACATTTCTACTGGAATGCAGTGAAGAGTTCTCTAACAGTTATGAATCACTGCAAGTCTGCAGAGATCCTGGCAGTGAAACAGACAGCCATCATACTATATAAAGAATTCAGAACTCTGAGTTAGTAGGATGCAAGAAATCAAAAGGTTTTGCATAAAACCAGTACCAAAAGTGAACCACATCTTCCCCTGCATGTATATATAGTGTTACATCCACAAGCACACAAGCAAGGAGAGTTGAAGAAAGCAAAAGGAATAAACCAATATTCCAGGCTAAACTATTTGTAGGTATTTATAAATTAAAACAGTTATGGCAACACTGCAAGACAGACCTCTTTCCAAAGAGTTAGCTGTTTCTCCAGTTGAAAAACTTGTCAAGATCTGCCTTCCATACAGCATGAGGAAAGAGAGGCATCTCCCAGAGATTCCAGTTTGTCAAGTTATTTACTGACAGCACCAGACCATGTAAATAGTGACCACTTCCACATTTCTCAGTCTGAGTACATATCTATTCTGCTCAACCAGGGCTGGGGTCTCAGCTCTATGCACATTGTTTCAAAGAAAAGGAAGCCCAGTCGTGCATCACAGAATCCATTTCATAAATGACTAATATTATTTAAGGGATGAAGAGTTACATGCAGATACAAGCTAAGTCAAGCTAATCAGAAAGATATAGAAGAGAAAGGCTTGGATCATAATACCCACCAGTCCTAGAAAGGCTATTGGAGGCTTGGGTTAAATTTCTTTTGCTGCCTGAGGGACTCTGACCTGGTATCTCCCACTTGGAGGTGAATATGTTGATCACAAAAGGTCAGCTATTTTAAGCTCAAGGGTGAGGAATTCCATTATTTCTGTTCAAACTGTTCCACTTTGCATGGAATGAATATTCATCAGGTTTCTGAGAGAATGAACGTGCAGAAAGTGTCTATAATTGGGCTGTTAGGGTGCCTAGTGGGGAAGGTGGGTGAGAGGAACCCATGCTTTTGAAATATGTGAGCATACCTGGCTAAACAGCAGCACAGACACATTGTTAATGATCTGCGTTTGGGACCGAAGAGTTCATACTAGAGATAAGATAGAATTTGAATGTTCAAATCTGACTGTGGCAGCAGCCCTCAGACACACTACTGAAAAGGCTACCTTGAAATTAATAGTTGTCTATTCAGTGCTGGATAATGTGAAGAAAATACAGTGTGAAACTATTCACAAAATTATGAAAAGGCCTCTCCTAGAGCTGCAGGAATAAAATTTCTCCCCCTAAACTAGCCTTATATAGAGATCTAGGAGTACAAATGATCCTGGTAGAGAAGTAATTAAGTAGAATGACTGCAAAGACCTGATAATAGAATGTCCTATATTTGGCAAAAAACGTCATTCATCTAGATATTGTAAAAAGCAGATTAAATAACTATTCACATGAACTCTTCTAGGAAGGTATTTTCTCTTTTAGACTGTTGCTTTAATGACTGTGTAATTATTTGAATTATTTGGGTTTGAAGGAACACTAGTATTTTTAACATAGGTTTGATCAAGTAGCAACAGTATTTTTGTCTTATGTTAAGTTTGCATTTTCACTCTCAGATACCTTATTGGATCAAACTTTTCAACTTGGTAATAAATTCATCTGCGATAAAAAGGTGCTCATAATAAGTCTGTTTATACTGACTTCCTCTGGCTTTCCTCAGGAAAGAATCTCTCCCAAAAGCTTATGAAATTATTTAGAGAGATGCTGATGAAGTTACACTGCATGGGTAAAGAAATTTCTGTATATTGCCCTGAAATGACTTTGCTATAGAAAAAGGCACTTAGGGATTGCTTCTTTTAGGGACAAAATCTATAGAATTTGACAAAAGGGAGCAACACTGTTTTAAGATTCAGCAACAAAAATGCTTTATGGGATCTGTATGCACTATATATTAGGCCATTTGGAATTATACTTAAAAAAAAATAAAAAAGAAAACATTATGTTCCTAGAGTGTTTTGGTTCTAGTGAGGAATAACACAGCATCCACAAGAATGAATGGCCAGTTCACACTGACTGAGATCAGTGACTGCTCCACTAAGGAGAAGGATCTTCTTGCTCTGAGAGCAGCCCATCCAATTAGAATGAGAGGAAGGTTTTAGCTGAGGAACACCCAGGGCTGCCTGTGCCTTTTTAGCTTAGTCAAAGTTCATTTCAGATCTTATGGCTGACAAAAAGCAGCAGGTTTGCTTCTGTTTGCATGTAATGCAGCTGGTTTAGCACTCCAGCTGCATTTTCTCTGGGAAAGCAGTAGCAGCCATTGCCTTCATGAGAGTTCTGCTGTGTAATTAAGTTTTACTAATATAGACTGAATGCACCAAATTAATAACCTTGTCTTTACACTGCAGACTGGTAAATTAGAGTTGAATTTCTATCTCGCTAAGAATTGTTGCTAGATTCAGAACAGTTCTTTGATACCTTTAATTTAATTACCTACAAAAATTTTATGCCATTCATCTTCCACAAATTGCACATTCTAGCCAGTGGAGACACACTGAATTACATGAGGTCTGGGGTCAGTGCAGGAAAAATTTAGGTTATAATTTTTCAGAACACTTGAGAAGAAATATCTGGGGCTTTTGTTCCTGCTTATAGAGCCTTATTCTATCTATAGAATGTGGTAAACGTGAACCTTTCCCCTCCAAGGTGTGTTCTTTGTCAGAGCCAGAATTTACATTTGCCTGTTAACTCACTTTGAGACTCATTGTCCTAAAACCACAGAGATGTAGACTAGGAAGGACAACAGCATGCTGTTCTGTCCCTCCCCTGCACTGTTCTCAACAAGTACTGATATGAAGTGTCCTTAAACACATTCAATAAAACACATTCACACATATTCTTAAATATTTCAGTATTAAATACTTCAACAGCCAAAATACTCCTTTTTAAAAAAACTAAAATATTATTATTATAAATAATGAAATTTAGAAATTATAATATGTAGTTACAATAGTTTCTTTTTGTCCTTTCTGGTCTTAAGTAACAAGTGACCATTATTATATTTATAATGATCTTTTTTACATACTAGAAGATTTAAACATCCCCTTTTAATGTTCCCTTTTGTAGCCTAAAGGAACGGGATTGCCTTTCTTTATGGATTATGTTTGCTAAGTCCTTTATCATTCCTTGCACCATTCTGTGGATTTTTTCCAAGTAATCTTTTTTAAAATGTAATGTCTAACAGTGGACACCTGGTTCGAGATCCAGTTGGCTCCCAAGCAGAGCAAAACAGCTACTTCCCAAGGGTTGCATACACTGTTCCTAGGAATTTTTTCTTGGAAAAAAGACTCTGTTGTTACTCATAGTCATTTTGTGATTCACCACAACCCTCAGATCCTTCTCTGTGTAAAGTCACTTCGGTTACATGTCTTACTTCATGTCTTTGTTGATGTTCACCTGCTTCTAATTACAGAGGATGTCTGATTTTTTAGACTTATTATTTTTCAGTTTTGATGCTGTCATCCAAGTCAGAGCAACTTCTCCATTCATATTGACTGTAGATTTTCTAAACATATTAATTCAACTTCATCACTCAATCATTAATAAAACTACTTAGAAGAAATGGCACTCCACATGAGGGTTCACATTCTTAGTGGGAATCACTAAAAATTATTTTTGGCAGTCACTCCAAGACCACCAAGAGGGGGTTTAGCACTCCCTTTACCGTGGCTATGGTGGAAGTGCCTAGCATTACAGTCTATCATGACACCTTTTCCCAATATCCACCTTTCCAGAAAAGTTATGCACTGGGAAGAACTAATAAAGATGGAATCCAGACTCTTCTCAGTCATCTCCCAACAGGTTGAGGCAATGATAACAAGCCAAAATGTAGGAAATGACACTCAAACACACGAGAATTTTATTATTTTTTTTCCCGTGAGTGTGGCCAAACGTTTTAACAGGTTTCCCAGAAAGTTTGTGCAGTCTTCAGCTTGATGACACTTGAAACCTGAATGGACAGGGACCTAAGCAACTTGCTGTATGCTGACTCTGCTTGAGGGGCACGGATTACAGACCTCCTGGAGTCTCTTCCAGCCTCAAACATTCCGCAATTCTATGAATTTATAAGATAGTGCTATTGTTTTACATGTCCTTCCTTGAATTCAGAGAGTGTTTTGCAAACAATTTTAACTTTTCATAACAACAATGTTAAATAACCTGAAGTCATGGTCTGATCTGCAGTCAGATCAGAAGGTCAGTCTTGGAACCAGATTAGACACTTTGCTAGTCTCTGCAATATGACATGAATGACATGTGACATTTCAAACAGTATTTGAAACTCTCTAGTTGACTCCTCTGGGTACTGAGAGCACATCCTTTTGACCCTAGATCAAAGTCCTTCTCCCAACCTGAGCACTGGTATTAGACAATTTCTCTGTCACAGTCTCCCTCTTCCCACCATTCCACTTTTAAAAAGCAGCACTTTATTTTTAAGCAAGTTGAAGCCCAGCTCTGACATTATTACTAAAGATCTGCATCCAAATTCATGACTCATATGACCCAGGGTAGGCCTCGGCAGTCAAATGGGAGTATTGGCAAGCATCACTTGTGACCTGGCCTCCATCCCCTGTGTTCCCAGAACCTCACAGTCACTTCATTAGTGCCCACATGGATGAGTAACATGAATAGCATGAGTCACAGTCAGGGACTGGATATGCCTCAACAGTCTTTCCACTGTGCCTAAGGTTTTCGAATTAGTCAAGAAGCCCATGGCCCAGCAGGATGGTCAGACGGGCCAGATGGATGTCTCTGGCCCTAAGACAGAGAGTCTCTAATCACAGTCATCCACTGAGAAGTTTGTCACGGGAGCTGTTTGTTTCTGCTGCAATGGGGAATCTCTAGCATTGGAATTCACTAGGCATGGGACCTGACTCTTAAAAGAACCTACAGCTTTTACAAATTACTGACTTGGAAACTGATGGGGTGGACAAAATGCTCTTAGTTAGTCTCGTAAACTGATTTTGATACTTGGCAGGAATTTTAAAAGTATTCACGCTCCTTTTCCTTCTCTTATTAAATAGATTGTTTTTCAGTACTTTTCTACTTTCATGACAGTTTCTGGTTGTGAAATACTGTAAAATACACTTAAATGTAATGTAGCGTTTTAAACTCTGTTCAGAATGGGTACTAAAACATAGTATATGTTTTATACATATGTCCTGAACAAGAGTGCAATAGCAGCGTGTGAGAAAAAAAAACCCCAGCATTTAACACAACTCTTTCTATGCATATTTCTTAGTTATATGGTTGAAATCCACACTATATCAGGCATGATATAATTCTGTAATAGTGACTCTGTTTTTTCTTTTGTATGTTATGAACAGCAGGTTTTTATTCAATTATTGGTAAACCTGCTGAAAATTTCATTAAAAGGCTAAAGGGGACTATTCTGTTAAACATTCCCTTGGTTTTTAGGTGTCCATAAAGGTGTTGCTTCTACTGACAGACCTTCGCATTCCCTTGCTCCAAATGGATGATTCTTCTCAGAAAATAGTTATATATAAAGACATGAGCACTTATCCTGTAGATGAGATGCACACAGGGAAGCCTCATTTGCATGTCTTGCCAGCACAAGAGGTATGAGGTGCACACTTGGTAGGTGAGTATTCATTGTTTCTGCAGAAATGTAAGAACTTGGGGCAACTTACCACTGGAAACTGAGGTGCCAAGGGGTTGTAGATCAAAGTAGCTCAAAAGGGGTTTATGAAATTCTTAATATGTGATTTAGGCACCCAGAAAGGCAGTTAGGTAACAAGCCCTCCAGCAAATCTGGCCTCATGACCCAGGTATTTTACCATCTTAGCCAGTCTTGAGGTAGATGGGGAAATGGTGAAGCATTACAGTCTGACTGCTGAGGGGAAGCAGTAACCACACAGTATTCAAATCTGCCGTTGTTTGCGCCTTCTAAGAATTAATTTTGATCCTATGATCTCACACTCCTGAAATTTCTGTGTTCCCTACCAAGATTATTGAAATGCCAGTTTTGGAAAAACTGGCTACCTAGAGCCTGTTTTACTAGCAGCATGACCATCTAGTGAAGCTAATTCACATGATTTTTACCCGACTTGAGGACATATAGATTCACATTATTAATTAATTAATACCATCCACATAGCTAGTTTAGGAGCTCGAAAATTCAAATCCACAAGACAAACACAAAAGCATGCATGTTTTTCCCCCTTTACCAACAAAGCTCATAGTAACTGTGAAGATAGAAGGGTGTGTGTGGACTAGCAAAAAAAACCCAAAAAACAAAAAACTCTAACAGTAATTCCTGTGAATATTATTTTGTTAATATGCTTCTGTCTTACTGCAATAAGCTCTACAGCTAACTCCTTCCCAGTTAAAAAAAAAAAATAAAATAAATAAAAAAAAAATAAAACAAGCAATCTTGCACATTTCTAACTGCAAGTCAAGATTTCCATGAAGTATGTCTTTGAGTGCTCATACACCATTGGTTTCTTGTAAGTTATATTGGGCCAAAGCAATTGTGCATTTCTAAGGTAAATCTACTTAGCATTGAAGGCACAGCATTGAAGGCACAGCCCCACTACCACATAGACTTTATTCATTTCAGGAATCAAGAGTTTTTAAGAGCTCCCCAAGGTTAAATACAGTATCCTGTGTGCAAGCCAAGTTGCTATGGTGACATTGCTTCATATTTGCATTACTTGTTAATATAGGCCTTTAGCCTTCTGTTTTCTAATTGCCGATGGATGAACTACAAAACTGTCTTACATGTCTTACATTGATGGTACAAAGGTTATATGAATTGTATTTCAAAACACCAAACTAAATGTAGTGCAATTAAACCTGACCAAAATCCATCATCTCAAATAAAATTCTGTTACAAGAGATTTTAGATTTAAGCATCACTTTCTAATAGGGAGTTGAACCTCACTGCCTGCTACTTGTAGGCATAAACAAAAATAATATGTTCCACCAGATACATAAAATAATATTTTTAATTTTTCACATTGTTTGTTTATGTCTTTATTTACAATCTGAACAGTATGATGCTGATGAGAAAGCTTTCCAGGAAAACAATATATTCCTTGTCTAGGGCTCTAATAATGATGTTGTGAGAGATAGCAACCTTCTTTAGGCATTAAATAAGTACAAAACTTCTGGATTGGGATCTTAACAGAGATCACAGCTCTTTTCACAGAGGTGGTTTGGGGTTTCTTTCAACTCTACTAGAAACAATCAAAGATATGTGAAAAGTTAATATGTTCAAAAACCATTAGGCTTTTGTTTTAGGATTTGTAGATAGGCAGATGGAGCAATTGAGTAGTCCTAGTCCTTTTTTAAAAAAGATGTTAGGAGTAGATGCTTCTCAAAGATCCTTTTATTCACAGTGAAGAAAGGCTCTAATTGCATTTTTACAAGCTCCAGAACATGCTGCAAATGAAGGTTTCTCTTCTTCCTCTTTTCAGCATTTGGGCTTTTCACTTAGGATTCTGTGTCACTCAGCATCTTTTTCTACCCAGTGACTTTTGACTAAATGTATGGCAAAAGAGAAAATCTGAGATACATATTTCATTCCCTATGACTTGACAAGAATTATCCTGAGGCAACACTTCTTTTTTCCTTTTTTTTCTCACATTCAGCATATTGCAGTTTCACCATCAGCATGCAAAACCATTTTGTGTACAACTACATTTCATCTGATTAGGTGAATCCGGGCATATTTTTCATTTGTAACAACAAGTGTAATGTTCTAAATGTTTTTCAAAAACGTTATAATTACCTTTCTTCTGAGGAAGCCAGAATTAAGGCCCAGAAGAGTAAGTGCTAATCCTTGGAAGAGGAACAAAATGAAATAATTTATACAAAAAACCTCTTGACTATTCTGCCAAGCTCATTGAGGTTAAAAGTGGTCTTAAATGCTGATGAGGTCAATATATTCCTATACTCCGAATGCTGTTCATTACTTTTGCTGGGAATACTAAGCTGAAGGTAATTTTTTTTCTTAATTTCAAAGTTTCTGTAGTTAATGGTTATAAAAAAATAACTTAATACCGTCCACTCTCTTGTGTTGTTGAAGAAGTCTCTAATACATTTGAAATATTTTGGGGGTTTCTATTCACGCATTAAGTAGGGAGTGGATAGACTGAGATAGCTGACTCACAATAGATCAAGAGGCACATTTTTAGGAACTAAATCTTTCAAATACTGCAGATTTCAGCTTTCACAAGAACATCTAGTACATCCTTTAATGTATGTTCCTATGGAGACCTGAGGAATTTGCAGTTCAAAGACCAGCAAAACATTTTCTGTGAAATATGTGAGTACATAGATCCTAAACAGGAATAAATATTTCTTACTTGAGAAAGGAAAAGTAATTATGATAGTTACAACTTTTAGCTGCTGTCTTGAGTGTCAGATGCTTGTATGTCACGTGCTTCAATCTAACACTCAGACTTCTGAAAGCTTTATAACCTTGATTGCCTTGTAGGAGCAAACTGAAAGGGATGCTTAAAAAAGTTGAGGCTAGTTAACTAAGAAAAATGTCAGACAGTGAATGGGCTATTTGCTGGGTAGGGAATGGGCATGTGTATGCAGATGCAGTAGTATCACTGCACCAATTAAGGACAAGGTTTGGAAATTAGCCATCCCAAACTGATCATCAAACCCTCTAGAGTCATAG
The DNA here is from genome assembly GCA_013400315.1 of Bombycilla garrulus. Lineage (NCBI taxonomy): Eukaryota > Metazoa > Chordata > Aves > Passeriformes > Bombycillidae > Bombycilla > Bombycilla garrulus. The sequence goes on along the minus strand of VXBU01015876.1, from coordinate 37,481 downwards.
TAATGAGATGCTGCTCAAATCCCATGCTGATACATGCCCACAGTAAATTTAAGGTGCCCTGTAGAGAATGGCTTCAGGATGAGTTCCACAGAATGCCAGGGTAGGAAGAGCATTTAACCTCTCTCTACAGTAAAGATTTGCTAGCAGATTAGACAAGCCATGATAAACAAGCCATGTTTACCATAAGAGAGGAGATGACTGTAAAAGCTGAATCAACATTTCCATACAAGGAAAAGCAGTCTATGAGGATCAACCTCCATCTTGAAAATGTTTAGGATCAGTAGTCACAAAGGAGGTAGAAATCTCAGTGGAAAACCCAGTCCCAGTACCTTCCTGCTACCTTGTAGGCATCATCAAAAAGATTGAAAAGAAATGCACTCACTCTTCTACAGTCCAGCATTAATATACCATCTCCGAGGAATGCAGTACTTGTAGATACTGCGTGCAAATTCTACTTCATATGGATCATAGGGAATAGGCAACTATTAGTGTTTATGGCTTGTGAGCTAGATGACTTCCAGATACAAGCTTAGGATCAAATGATGGCTTTCTTTAACTTTTTTAGCTAGGCTGTTATTAATTATTTACAATAGTAAATAGTATTTATTTGGGCATTTTTAAATTGAGTACTTTTTTTTTGCTTGAAATTTAATCTCTCTTGTATAATAAACTCAGAATATCAAGATAAAATGAAAATATATCAATCCTATAAGAATATGTGACTCATTAGTATCAGTGTCTTGGGGAATACTCCGAGAAATGCAAATACATTGCTCCAGAATATTGAAAAAATAACAAGGCATTCCTCTGTTGAAGTATTTTGGAAACTGGATATGAAAAAGTGCATTCTAAAGACCAACATTATCCATATAACTTCTATCTTGTGCAGTGTTTCCTGGGGAGAGAATGGGAACCTTGTGGGTTAGAATCATAGATTCACAGAATCACTTACTTAGATAAGACCTTGAAAATCATTAAGAATCTAACCATTACTGTAACACTTCCAAGTCCCACTAAACCATTTCCCTAATTACCACATCTATTTTACAGGAAGAACACAAACCTGTTAAGGCGAGTCCCGAGAAAGGCCACCAAGATGACAGAGTGATAGAGCAGCTCTCCTATGATGTGAGGCTGAGAAACTTGGGATGGTTCAGCCTGGAGAAGAGAAAGCTCTGGGGAGACCTTACTGTAGCCTTCCAGTGCTTGAAGTGTGCCTACAACAAAGATGGGGACAAACTTTTTAGGTTTTCAACTAAAAGAGAGTTGATTTCAATTAGATATAAGGAAGACTTTTTCACACTAAGGTGGTAAAATACTGGTTGCCCAGAGAGGTGGTAGATGCTCCACCCCTGAAAGCATTCAGAGTCAAATTGGATCGGGCTCTGGGCAACCTGATTTCATTGAAGATATCCTGCTCATGCCAGGGGATTGGATTAGATGACCTTTAAAGATTCCTTTCAGATCAATCTATTCAATGGTTTTAAATATCCCCAGGAATGACTCAACTACTTCCCTGGGCAGCCTGTTCCAGTGCTGGCTGTGAAATCTTTTCACTGCTTCTAGTGAAATTTTTTTCCCAATATCTAATCTAAACCTCCTCTAGTTTGAGGCCATTTCCTCTTAATCTGTCAATTGTTTCTTGGGAAAAGAGACAAATGCCTACCTCGGTACAAACTCCGTTCAGGAGAATGCCTAAAGGTAATCACTTTCAGGGCTTGTAGGGAGACTGGAGCTGGAAGTCTGTTGTAGGGATATTCAACCTTTTGTAATTTGATGGGGAGTGTGGAGTGCCATTAGAGATTTGCTGCTCCTAAATTTAGGATCCAGCTCTGAATTTTACTTTGTTAGAACTGACCTCTGTACTGACTAGACAAAAATTAGGGAGGAAATATTTCAATGGGCTTAATTATCTTCAGCTGGTACCAGTCAAGACAGATATAAATAAACATGGTGGTGTGAGTGTCGCTTCAACAGAAAATTATAGTATTTAGAAGCCCTGCAGAACCATTACTGTTTTTCAATATGAAGTCACCTCTTTATGTGTGGGCCTTCTACATCTGCCTGGAGTAGATGGAAATAGAACAATGCAGGACAGCTTGAGCAGTCACTGCCACTGTTGTACCCATCCAACAGATAAAAATGGGATGCCAATCTCCAGAATTGTCAGCTCGGTAACCTTCAAAAGCATTTTAATTCCTGCCAAAAGTGAAACAGCCTTTTTCAGATTAATGCCAGAAATCTTGCACTGTGGTGAACAGGTAGTACTAAAATAAGACTCTCTGCTGCCTTCTAATATAAAAATAACTCAATATGTCTGATATGCTATAGAAGACAAAGCACCCTAACAGTTTTTTGGCATTAACTAGGCAATTACTGGATGTTAGATAAAGACATGTTTTTAACACTTTACTTAGAGGAAAAGTCATGGGATGGATGTGTACTTGTTCTACATTTTATCTCCCAAAGCAACAAGTTTTAAAAATTACACGGACTTAATTGATATTCATGTAAGTTCCTTCTCAGTCTCATTAACTAGACAGATGCATCTTAAAACAAATTAAAACATTTAAAAGTTAAAATTAAATAATCACAATTGTATTGCATTAAAATTTTACAGTGGAGAATATATTACCATGGACTTGGAAAGATTTTTCCATACTTTCAACTTTTTATTTGCAAGACCTTAAGTAACAGAGGACCCTTCTAACCTGGTTATGTTAGGGAAAGCTCTCGAGACCCATTTACTGACTCAAAGGCAACATGACACACATTTGAAGAATACTATCAAGACAGTAGCACTTTGAAGTCATTCCCATGTACAGCAATAGTCCTTGATCAAAATATTTTTTCTCTAGATAAAACAGACACAGGAAAAGAAAATAAGAGTATTTACACAGAATTTCTGAGGTCACCAAGGAAGACTGGTAAAGACCTTGGAAAAAGACTTCATTAGTCATTACCCCATCCTTCCTCTCTGATTATGACTTTCTGCTGATAAAGTCCTGTTCTAAATTGAATTATGAGTTAATTAGCTTTCAGAAGGCTGACTGAGAAGACTCAGAAGTTCAATTTGAAATAGAGCTCTTAAACATAGCCTATTAATGATAATGCAGAAAGAAAGGAAAAAAGAAAACCAGCCAAGAGTCTTTTAAATTTCTTTTTTTTTTTTAAAAAAAAAGACTAGCAATTTACAAATGAAGACATGTAACTAGCTTCCAAAGCAAAAGGAACTAAGAGAGACCAGTCATAGTTTTTGTTTGCTGTTTGACAGCAGTGTTAATAAAGAGAAGCATACCTTATCCAAACCCATAGGATTGTTATGATTGGTAATTAACTATATACTATGAAAGGAATTGCAAGAATATCATTAACATAAAAAAGTTTGATGCAAACCACTTCTCAATTCAAGCAAGTGTTACAAAAAGATAATGTACACCTTGTTGCTGACATAAATGGTGAAGTTGAGTGTCAATTATAGTTTAATATTGACAGGAGGATCTTGGTAATGAAGTGCAAATACCTTCTTATTAACTCAGAGAGAGATCAGGCAAAAGGAGACTCGAGCTGGAAGCAGATCTCCCAGGTATTTCCTGGGAGTAAGAGCCTTCACTGGAGTTCAAGGGACTGACAGCTTGCATGAAGACAAACTTCTGCTGGAACCTGACTTGTGTCTTTAGGATGTATGCAAATGTCTAAGAATCCACACTCATTTCTCCAGTTCAGAGCAGAGCACTATATCAGCAGGTGAGCTCATGCTTTTAACAGCTTGATGAAAATATTTCTATTGAAGTAGTATTTTTGCAGAAAATTTTGGTTAGCTTTCCAATGTCTGTTTTTCATGCTTCATTGATTTTTCTACAAAATATGAAAACCTAAAAGACAAAACATTTTCTCCAAACCTCAAAATTTTATGTTTGGAAATAAAACCAGTTGCCTTGTGAGTTTCATTATACCCTGTCTTTCCTTGGAGTGATATCCTGAAGCCACCTCCACTGGTGCATTGTTGACAGGAACTCCAGTTAAATAAATGCTAAATAATCAGCATTATTTAGCAGTAGATAGATCACCAGGTCCAGGATAAATGGAGAAACTGGACAAAAAAGAAAACTGATTATTACCTGCACAATTAAATAATAAGTCACTGAAAAACTCTCACAGATTATTTGTGTGCATGTCTGTCTATATGTTTTGAAAATGTGACTAGCTGTACTTTACCCAACTAGCTATAAAGATCATCCTTAGCTAACACTATCCTATGTAGCCACTTAATGTACTGGGCACACAGCTATTCAAATACACATGATTAACAGTGGTGATGCAGACTTTTAAAGAGCATACTTCAAATCAAAGAAAAAAAAGAAACACTTCTCCCCAAATAACTTGGGAAATTTCATCCACTGCAGAGTCAAGCCAGGTAATTGTGCCATACCCTTCCTATTACAGATCTAGTTCCTTCGAAAAACATTAGCTGTGCAACTATCCATCAAATAAATTACTCAGTCCTACAGAAGCCTTCCAAAACCAGTGGACTCCTCTGGGGTATGTGCTAGCTCCTAAGAGCTGTCTGGTCCCCAGTGCCACTAATACCCACAGGGCACTGCAATCACTACTTGCAGGGTTCCATCAGCAGATGAGGATCTCTCAGAACTTTATAAAGAAGAATCCCTTGAACGGGATCCCCTTCCCCCTCTTGGATCATAGGGATGATGCTTCTGTTTGCATCCCTTGCCTGCTCCTCTGATGGCTCCACTGTTACCAACAGTCAGATTAGCTGAGGGATCAACAGGAAGAGAAAAGACAAACAGGATGAATAACATCTCCACAGCCCACTTTGTCCTAAAATCAAGTGTCTGACTTTTCACCCCCACTTCAACAGTCCATTATTTCATTCTCCCAAGCCCCAGGGATGTCACCTCCATAGGAAAGGGGCCTCATGCAACCTTCCTAGGAAGTGTTGCTATTATCTGTGCTATGCAGGAACTGGCTGGCCCTCAAGGCTCAGTTCTGGAGCTCCTCTGAGACCTGAGTTGTGCAGAAGAAGGGCAGCCCTCTCAGATGGATTTGTGGCCAACAGGATCTGCCCATGAGGACCTATCAGACACAAAAGCCTACTTCTTTTGGACCTGACACATCAGATTCAGGATTTAAAAGGTGTTGGTGTAGGAACAGGCAGGAGTTACAGTCCACTCTGTCATGCAAGAAGAGCCCAGAATTCTAGGGTGTTCCACTAGGAGGAAGCCTCCAAAGAATTTGTTGAAAGTCTTCTTTTTTCCAAGGCTTAATGCACAATTCTTCCTGGTGGAAACGCCTTTATTATATCAACATGCTGTATGCTTCATGAAGTCTGTTTAGGGACTTGTAAAGCACAGAATACTGTATAAGTGTAACAAAAAAGTGTTATCACAGCTACGCTCACTTGTGGGAAAAAATTAGAGGGAAAAGGCTCCAGGTTGAGGGCACAGTAACTTGGTAACTGAGATGTTACCACAGCATCCTTTAAATAATGAGCCAAATGCTAAAGACTTTATTATAAGCACTGCTTATTATTTTCTTTGAAGCTGTATGCACATAGTGTTTAGAATAAAATACCAGCTGGTACTGGAGGATTTTTCCAACTGTTTGTATACAATTTTCTTTTTGAAATATAAGGAGAAAAGGAATCAAAGCTTTCATGATGGGAACAAACTGAAATACAAAAACTTCTGTGGGAAACTGAAGGAGTAGCAGGATTAAAAGCAAAAATATATACATCACACAGACTCCTTTCTTGCCTCTGAGGCCTCTCATTCAAGCATTGACCAGGACCACTGTGGCTTTGTTTATGGCATCTAACAAGCTCTAAGCCTCTGGCTGTAGGACTACATTAGGTACTTTTTAAAGCACTTTTTGAAGCTCCAGGGAACAATAAAACAGTATTAGGAAAAAAATTCAGCTTTTCCATGTTTGTCAGCACTCCATCTATACTGTTAAGGTGGAGGTAAATGTACTCGTAGGCATGGATAGATGTGTGTGTATATATATGTTGCATATAAATTGAAATACCTTATTTAACTATAATAGAATTGCTAAGATCTGCCATTTATTTATATTAGAGAACTCTAGACAATTTCAGAAGGACATGTAATATGATGTTTGTATATTCTTGTTTTATAAAACTGATCAGCAAGATATATAATTTTTTAAATTACATTTAACAACCATTCATAGGATCTTAGCTTAAATGAAATAGCTTCTTTTCCATATTTAAGGGCTTTGAGGGAGTTTTTAAGAATTTGAGGAAGCGAATGGATTTTTAATGTTTATTTTAGCACCACTGAAGCTAATAATTTCCCATCAACCTCAATATCTGGAGGACTGAAGTCCCAAAATTCAGATGGCTTACAGCTGTCAGCTTGCCCTCTAGTGGTATTTAAAGCCACCACTGATGAAGAAAACAGATGGACAACAGTATTTTAAATTTATGAAAAACATAAATTGACTTATGTTGTTTCTGGAGAAGCAAATAGCTATAAAAATGCCTAACTATTCTAATTTCCCCTAGCACAGCAGACAAAATAAAGCTGCGGCACAAACTCTGAAAACTTCACATGAAAATTTGAAATTGTTAGTTTGACAACTCAGGTAGCTTGATTTATTTCATTGTTACACAATACCCCCATTTTTTTCAACTTCTCCAGTATTTCAAAGTCCTTCAATCCTGATAAGAATATACTACCATTTTATTTCCTGGGAAGGAGCTATGGACTTGTTGGATCACTAAACATGTAGTTTTGCAATGTCTGGGAGCAAAAGTTTAAAAAAACATCTTGACTGTAGGAATTTCTGCCTTTGATTTTCTGCAGGTAACTCTCTGGCTTGCTTACAGTATGCATAGAGACAATGCTGAGATTCAAAACCTCCAGTAGAGTGGAGAGGACAGAGGTCTTCCCAGGCTCATGAGGGAAGAAGTGGCCAAGTACCGTTAACAAGTCAGGCTAAGCTGAAGCTGATTCACAGCAAAATAGAGGTATGCAGCATTGATCTAATTTATTTCTTATATCACTTCTGCAGTATGTTACATGATTATTATCTTTTTTAGTATCTACTTGCACTGTTCTGCAGGTAAAAACAAAACAGGCTGCAGGCAAAATCAAGAGAAAGACAAGTTGTTTTTAGGCATAGGAGACACTAGAAATGGAGGCTGAAAGCCTATAGCCACCTAGGAGTTAAATCTTAAGCCTTGTCACATGTTTCTACCTGGTTTTACAGTGGAGCAGCAAGATCAGGCAGAGGTTTGGAGACCTGATCTAACTGCAGCCCAACCCAGCACAAGAGCAGATGATTTCTTTATAACTAAATCAGGTCTTCAATTCACCAGGTAAGTCATAAGATTGGTTTAAGAGAGGGTAGAGCTTCCCTGAACATCTTTGAACAGCTTCATCTGCAAAGCTGCTGACTGCAAAATCTAGCAGGTCTGTTAGAACTAAACTTGCAAGTGTCTGCTGGCGTAAGATATTCTTACTTTTATAGACTGAACTTAAGATAATTAAAGAGTCTGATCTCTACAGTGTACTAAGCATGCATGCTTAGCAATTTGTCGCTGTCTGAGGGGCTGGCAACTTAAATCCATTGAACCATTCCTTTAAACACTTTTACAGTTTTGTCTGGACCACAATTAAACTATGTTACTGTTGGAGGCAATGCCAGTCAGTGTATACACTTTATATCTATGTAGATGTACATACATACCTATTTTATTCATAAGATATACATGTAGATATTATGTGTGATATGGATATACATAGAGAGATGTAGACGGATAAATAGACAGACAGATAGATAGATAGATAGATAGATGAACAATTTGTCATGGTGAAAGACACTGCAGTTGTTAGAAAGTTCACATTCACCTCTTGTTTCCAAGTAATGGTAGGATAGTTAAAACATTTTCAAAGACCTGTCCTAATACCAGTCCCACAATGAAGATGGGACTAGTAGTATAAATGGAGAAAAAAAGTCCCCAGCATAAGCATTTGCCACCTGGAACTGACTTGATCACAAAGTTTCTTGCTCATACTCTGGTGTAACCTGAGCAGCACCAGTACTACTTATGCTAAGAGACAGGAAGCTCTCATACAGTTATCAACAGGCTCTGAATAACAAATATTCTTGAACAAACAAATGTGGACACATTTATATATTAACAAAGAGAGAAAAGGAAGGAATGGAAGTACTATGCCTAACATGTGAGAAGCAAAAAGGAGATCTACAAAAGTCTGTGGTTATGCATAGCTGACCTTAAGAGGCACTCTACTGATGGATGTGTCCTCCCTGCAATGAGCTGAATTTCACTGAAAGTGCTTCATATACTTCCTTTTACCTGAACTGGTACTGTAGGACTACCTCAGTTCCAGTAGTTCACTGGCAAAGTCACTCTGGTCAGATGGAGCTCAAAGCTCCATGAGTTCTGTGACTCTGAAGGTGAAAACTTACACAGAATGGAATAATGGTCTTGCTTGGTCTTTGCTGTAGGACATAACAGGCAGCAGACTTTATTACTTACCACCTAGCCTTGGGCTTAGTTTAAAGCTGAGAAGAGAGCACCAGTCAGTCTCTCATGTCCTTGCCTGAGAGATGAAGACAGATCTAACCTTTGGCAAAGTGAAGCCTTTAGGGATGTTTGCCTTTGTTTTAGTTTTGAGGGCTGTGTTTCTATGAGCAGAGGTAGCCATCATACAGCAAAGAAACACAGAACATGTGATTAATGTGTACCAGATTCATGGAGAGAGGGTGGGAAGTGTTCATCTGCATATGCTGTAAGAGTTCCTGAAACACAGTAAACTGCCTGTGAAATCTGCATAATGAAAAGTCAACATTTCATTTTCTCCTCTCCATTCGAGAGAGATGGAGAACAGCAAATGTATCTCAGCAGTCATCATCTCAAAGAATTCTGTTCACTACAGGGGAAGTACCTGGTAACACTTCAGTGGAGCTAGGCTTTTGCCTTGTGCTCATCAGCTACTCTCAGGTACTTAATTCCAGAAATTAAAAAAATATATTCCTAAACTAAAAGAAAATTTCCTTCAAGATTTTATGCAACAAATCTTCACCACTATATTTGTTCTGTGTAACCTGTGCACTTGTAAAGTCTATAAGTGCAAAGAAAATATCAGACCAGCAACCTTCAAAATCTCTGTGAAAAAAAATTTCAATTGTCAAGAAGCAGGATTTAATTAACAGCACCATACAATAAAGCTTTGCCATCCTGTTTGGGTGATCTCAGGTTACGTGTCATTTAACATTTGAACTATGTCAGGAAACTGACAGTCATTCATATTTTCACTAAGTTACTTCCTCCAAGACAAGTCCTTTTGCCTTCTCCTGCATGTATTTGCAGAACGTAACTATATTAAACCAGAAAGAATACTATGGCTTTGTGCATCCAGTCGTCTTGGATTTTGGTGAAAATTACTCAGATTGAAAGGGATGTGTTATTGCAACTCACTCCTGTTTATATGCCCCAAAATATCACCCATTGTGGGTGGCGGGGGAACCTCCATCATGCTGATTTGTTCTGTTACTACATGTTCTTTGAGATTATCAACAGCCTGCAAGAAATGAATTTGCCATATGTCTATACTCAGCCATTCTCCATTTGGTTGAATGGACAATTCCTATTTTATAGAGATCTGGATTTTACTCTCTTGAATCATGCTGAATGGAGAGACTTACTACCCAATTCAATCCAATGATCTAAAGCCAAACAGGACAATTACGATCATTTATCTGACCTTCTGCACCACATAAAATGCTATGTAGTTGTAGATCAGTCAATTTGTTATTTGAGTCTGGCTGTCTATTTTAGGAAGCTCTCTGCCCTTTTAGTCAGCTGCAGAGAGCCTGAAAGTAAGGGGAAGAGCATCAAACATTTTCAAACATCAAGCATTTTTCAAAAGGAAATGGAACAAGCAGAAGTCATAGCTATGCAGTCTCACCCATAGAAAATTACACTTTTAGGAATGCTGAGATAAATCAGATTTTTTGCAATAGTGCATCAGGTTTAGAGTATATCCTTAGCTACTGTGCTGCTGAAGAATTTCAGATTCTCTGTGTATCCTCTTCTTTTCTCTCTCCTGCAGTCACATGAAGACATAACATTTTCTAGAAAGTAAAGGAAATGATGAGTACAAAATGTTTGGCATGTCAATTGAGGGCAGTCAGATCAGCTGCCTGCAGGAATACCTCTGGTCCCTTCACTAATTTGTTGGGGAGCACACTCCCTACAGTCACTGTGAATACCTTTTCTAGTCTGACATATTACATCAAAACACAAATACAAATGTGGCTTTATTATCTAAAGTTACAGGACACACCACATTAAATCTTATTTCCTACCAGCTAAGAAAAGCTATAGCCAAATTAGATTGACTAGATCTTAAACACCACCACAGTGGGAAGTCCAGGTTCTGGCACTCTTTCTCAGGCTTTTGTGCCAATCTTTGATGACATGAGATGGGAATCTATTTTCCTTTGTTTTTTTCCTCTCTTTTCTTGTACCACACCCATCACTACATGTAACGCAGAACTAGTTTCTTCTGTCAAATCAGGACATTATCACAGGCTACCACAGACAACTATTGTCATTGTGAAATCCCTGCTGGTCACTATGGTGCTCAGACCTGCCTCACTCCAGCCAATACTATCACTAGTTTATTTTCAAGGCAAGCAGTATTCTTTTTTACTACATAACATTCTCCTTGGTTCCACAGTCATGAACTTCCTTAGACATCAATATTACCTGAATGATAATGCCTGCCCTTGACATTATAAACTGCTTTTGTGACTCACAATGTGCTGCAAAGCCTTTCAGGAACCTCCACCTAGAACAACAGACATGTGAACTGCAGGCTGCACCTTGGCATGGGCCGTGGCCTATGAGAACAGTGCGTGCTATTTAACGGTGCAAGGCTTACCTTCAATCCTCTCTGCTCACCATGCAAGAGTGAGCCAGTTAGAAGAGAAAAGCAGCTACATCACCAGCCAGGGACAGGGGAAGAGAGATGGTATTTCACTAGGGGATGCTATGTGCACTCCAAGCACAGAGGAAAGGATCCACCAGCGAGGGGTAGTGGCACTTGGAAGACAGGAAACTTATGGGTGGAGGACTGTGGGTGCAAGGAGTTGGTTAAGGAGGGATATGAATAAACAAGGAAAAAACAGGTACAGGATTCTGGAGGTGAAAAGTAGGACATGCCACATGGGGCTTGATTGGAGTGGTAGTCATTTCTGAGGGAAAGAGGGATAGGAAGCATTTTGGCAGAGAGGTGGAAGACAGAGACTGAAGATCTGGCACAGGCCAAAGCATATGTCCATCACAGCAAGGAAACTTGGGAACTGCTAGTTTAGTGAAATGACCAAAGAGTTAGAATGACCTCTAATCTTAGTTTAAATATTGATTCAATGTATTGCCTTGGGCAAGGAATTGGTTAGATGGAATTAATTACGTCTATCTACCTATTTCAAAGCGTTGCTGCAAGGATTAATTAGTCATTGTTTGCAGATTTCTTTGAAGATGAAAATGTAGAACTGTATAATTAAATAAAATCATTAGTAATAAGGTTATGTGACTTTGATATTTTCCAAAAATACATAAATTAATACCATAACATCTACTTCCATTCCATTCTTAGGCATATTTGTAATCCTGGATAAGGATACAATAACAGTGCCTGTAAAACATTACTACACAGTGGTAACATGAATGAATTCCATTTTAGAAATAAGGCTACATTAAAATTATAAAGTTTAAAGCCACAAAATTTAGGCTTACATATAAAGCTTCCTATTGATATCCAAAGACTTAGTGAATCTGCTGTTTTAAACTACCATTTCATCTATAGAAACCAAATTTCTGGTTGCTTTCCAACAGTCAGGAACTGTAGCTGATGTTCCTCACAACAGTAATGAAACTCCACTGAAGAGAAAGGAATTACTGATGTACATGTGTCAGGATTACAGTCTAGCCTTGGAGTTGTGCCTCCTGGGGTGACATGACAGCCAACGTGCACATATTTCACTGTCTTCTGCAGCACAAGCTTGGGACACAGCAGACAGGAAGGGTGATAGGTCTTCCCCATCTGCCACTTTAGATGAACTGAAAGACAGTGGTACTCTGTTTGGCACACAGCTTCAGAAAGCATCTGCTATGAAAGACCTACTAAGTCAAAAGATGCTGCACGATTTTATGTCATCATCTCAGGCCAGATGGGCTAATACCTCTGACAGAATCACATCTTTGATGTTCAGTGAAGTTTCTTGCTCTGCACACCTATTCACACAAGTGTAACAGAAGTTCCTGTGTGTTTTTTCACCATGCTATCACAGCGCTATCACCATGATACCACATTGAGTCACTTTATACCTATGGAAGTCACAGTTTCTGCTGATATTTGAATTTGTCAACATAAATGACTTTGCAACAATCATGGAAAGCTGCTGTAGAAAGTTTCTAGGCTAGACTTGTCACCAAAGACTTTTTACCTTTTTTTAAAATTGAACTCTATGAAATGTTTCTGAAAAGACTCAACAGCTTCTCCACTGTTTGCTTCATTGCAGGTGTTGCTTAGCATTCATATAACTACACTGACACAAACAAAGTCTTGTTTTGAATTAATTGGCTGTTTTCCAAACAGCTTTTGTGCACTGGTTTGTTGAAGTTGGTGGGCAGGGAGAAGTAAAAGTCAGTGTTAAGTTTCCTTCAGGGTCCAATCAACCTACCTAGCTTTTCTCATCTCCTGATATCCATACCATGCCTCCCAGAGGACCCATCTGCTAGTAGGAAATTGTGCCTACGACACTATACCTCTCACTTAAAGTTGCTGAATAGAAACAGAAATTATCAAAATGGTTGAATAGAAACAAAAGATGACTGTTTTTACTTACCTATCTTTAGACCCCATGCACAGAGCTTCCTTTACTCTATTATGTCAAACCAGTGCCTTGACCACAGAGCTCAGAATTAGGTCCTTATGCAATTCCATCACCCTATGGAAGCAAATCTAAAGAAGATCTCAGACAGAGAGTAAGTACTTCCTCTTTGCCTTATCATCTGTTTGGATTAATTCTCACCTCTGCAGCCTCTTTGTTTTGTCCTTCTCACCTTCACCTTGACTCCTGCTCACCATCAAGAAACTTATCGATTCTTAATTTATTCATGAGATAACACTGACATTCACTCCCTTCAAATCTTCATTGCTTTCACTTCATTAAACACATCATCATAACACAATTGTGTCATGTTTGTATTTCAAGATTTTCAGAAAGTCTTGAAATGTGTTTTAGAAATCACTGTCAGGCAAGTTCTTTTAAAGGAATTTTCTTAACCAACAGCAATGTGCTGTAAAAAGATCCCCACTATTTATGAAAGTTGCTATTCAAGTGACATTGCTCATTTAATCTAAGTAATCACAGTTCCTAGAGTGAAATTGGAAGTAATATTATACATCTGAAATAGATGAGACTATACACATGGAAGAGCTTTGCAATTTAATAGCATACTTGCATTTCTAACACAATGATAATGCTTCCTAGGTACGGAATAGAAATCAGATTCAAATCATCATGGGTTTGTACATGAACATAATGAACACTGAATATGTTCTTTGAGAAATAAACATAACATCCTCTTGCCAAAAAATAGCAATGCTTTTTAAAATGATTTCCTCTTTAATACAGCCCCTTCTCCATGTGCAGAACAGATCATCTCCTGTTTAAATACCACAATCGTGACTACAAAATACCAGAGTCAGCCAATACTAAAAACACTTACATGCTGTATATGTTCATAATAAAGAACAAAAATACTAAAGCACTTGCAGAAACAGATTATGCACATTAGCTTTAGGGCAGCAGAGACTTGCACAGTGACTGCCTTATCTTGATACTGTGATTTAATTTGCAGTGGCCTTTTTTGCCTAAGAGTAGTACCTGCCCCATCACTTATTTGACACAAAAGAATCGCAAACCGTTTTTGAAAGATGTATAAACCCTAATATGTCATGCCAGTATCACCAGGAATGGCAATGAATATTACTTCCATTCTAATTATTTCTTTCAGATGCCTCTAATTAGCTTTTTATTTGTTTGTTTGTTTAATTATTTAAAGTCAGACAAGTAGGTGAGGCAGATGATAATAGCTACTTACATCACATGTAGGACCCATAATGAGGCCCTAATATTGACTGATGCCTTCTGAAGTCATTGCAATACCAATATTTAAAATTAGTTAATTTCTATTTATACTTTCACCAGTGAATTCAAAATAAATTCTGCTATTTCAGTGAACACCTATGTAGTTCAAATTGCAGATTTAGTACATGATTAGAACAATATTTACCAATCATTCTGAGGCATGGTAATTCTTAACTAAATGGAAAGAATACTTTCAGTGTCTACAATAAATGAAGCATGTGACTCTCCAGAACATTAACAGCAGCACCATACCCAGCAGAAATTGAGTAAAGTATAAAAAAAATAGCATTATATTTGGAAATTTTATGGCTTCAGGATGGGTTCAGTATTTAGTGACATATATATTTTTGTCTACAACTATAAAGGGAGTGCTTATGAAAGGTATTTCACTCATTGCTCTTGCTATTCAATTAGATGTGGCTGATATATTAAGTGTTTTTCAGTAAGAACATAAGACACCAGCATGGATGGCTTTCAACAGCATTAATCAATAATGCAATAACACAGTGGATGATAATGAAAAGGCAGAAGTTACCTGTGGTTATCACTGTGCTCTCTGAGACACTTTTCTTCTCTTGTGTGAGATACTGTGCAGTGATGGTAGCCCTCCACCAGAGCCAGGTAAGCAGGAAAGACTCCAGCAGAAGGACACTTCTCAAAGCCTTTTATCATTGCTCCCCCTCAGCTATTACAGCACTACAGAGCTGCAAAACTAACTAGTACTTTCAGGTCAGGCATTAGATGTACCAATTCAAATAGCCCAGAAATTTCACTGAGTTTTATCTGTGCCATCCATCACTCCAGAATCACAATTAGGCCTTTGACACATGATCACAGTAATCTAAGAACACATTTTTTTCTGCATTTAAAAGGGGGAAAAACCTTAAGCACTGTGCAACTTCCTGTAAAGCTGATCTGCCTCAAACAAAAAGTTCTACCCATGACAAGAAGTTACAACAAAATTCCATCTTGTCATGATCCAATGCCCTTGCTTTTTTTTTTAATTTTAATTTTTTTTTTTATTTACAAAGGTGTTTCCCAGTTTAGACCAACTATACAAACAGAAAGCCAACCAAAAAGCTTTCTCCTGCTTCTACTTGCTCTTACATGTATTAATTTGTGTAATCATAATTCCTCCTTCCATTCCAGATACCCCTGTTCTGGCTGCAGCACACCTTCCAGGGTGCAGCATACAGAGTTATCTATATGTGCTGAGCCTGCCATCGGTGTCAGCATCCCACCTGAGTGAATCATGAGAACAAATATGGGAAAGCTCAAAATGTCTCAGTAACACTGTTTTTTCTCCCCATACGTTAACCAACCTCAGTATCTGAACAATAGCAGCTAAAAAGATTCATCACTAGAAAGTATCTCAAGTGCCAGTAGAAACATGAACCAGAGGACGTGAAGAGGGTGTCTAAAAGTACAAGCACATACTCTGGCAGTGAACAAGGATGCCAGCTGTGATTACCAAGGAGATCCTGGAAGTAATACGACAAAATAGCAAGTTGAAGCAGTAGCTTGCAAAGTCCTAGGCTAGAAATAATGGCAAAACAGACAGCCTGCTTCAAGGCTCTGCAGAAAGAACAGCATCTGCCATCCTCGTGTGACACGTCTCTTCATTCTGTTGGTGCAATTCTGTTTCTTGTGCTTCAAATTTTGCTTTTCATAGCATAGCCTACTGACAAGAAAAACAGCCTTCTGCTGCCCCTTGGTCTTATGCTGTATATCAGAAAAAAATCAGTGCCTATTAAAGGAAAGTAGGCAGTCCTATTTATCTTTTTCTCCTGTTGATAATTTTTTACTGATGTTTCTAACAAGGATTTCAGCACCGCTTCTGGGCAGGAGAAAATCTGCAGTATAGTCTTTCTCCACTTCCATAATTGGTTTAAAGGTCCTGGTGCCAAAAGACTGCTCTGTGGTACAATTCAAAAAATAATGATGCTATATAAATTACAAAGCAGAAATATATTGATTTTTTAGTGCAATCTACATTATATCTGGCAGCAGGCAACATGTAAGTCACCTCTGAACAGAGCCCTTTGACCATGTGCTGCTCCTTTTACATGCTGATTATGTGCCATAGAGCATATGAAACAAGAAGTGGATTGGGGTCAAATGGGCATCTCTGCTAAGTATTAAGATAAAGGACTTCATAATTAAAACTAGAAGATCTAGTCATCTTAACCCAGACTAAAGATTAGGATCAGTGCTTTTACAGGAAGATGAATTATACTTTGAGAAGTAAGGAATCTATCAGAAGGAGAAGCCTGACTCATGAAAGCCATTTAGCAAATGCAATTTCAGCTATGACTGTAAAAATGATTCTACGACATACTAGTAAAAGTCAGGTACTTGAAGCTTATTATTTATTCTATGTTCAACAGAATTGTCTTCATGCTCTGCTTAGAGCAACTGAAAACAAGAATCCATTTGCTGCTATTTTGTAGTAGGTACATGACCCATTACCAACGGCACTTTTCCTTTCAAGAGTTCGAAACATTCCCTAAAATGATAAGCTAAGAGGATAATAGTACTGAACTTCTACAGCTGTTATCAGTTTCTTCAGTAAAAAAAGGGAGGAAAATGGAAAAGAGTTTGTTTTCCTGCCAACAGAAACATGCAAAGTTATTTTTTTATGCTAACACATTAAGTAGGGATATTCTCATTAAGATTGCTATGTTATTTTGCATATTTTAGGAAAATTGCTGGGGAAAATATGTACTTTCTCATATAAAGGAGTGCTTTGAATAAATTTTTTTTGAATGTTTCCCATAACAGCAGTTGCTATAATAACAAAATTTAGATCAGGCATTTGTTAATGAATTTCTAAAGATAAATAATAAGTACTTTGAGACTTCATACTACAGATTTGTTTCTAATGCATTGTAACACATTCAAGCCCACCAACCCTTTTCAGACTGTTAACTTTCTATGATATTTTCCAGTTGTTTCATTGCAAATCCCTGTCATTTGATACAATAATACACATGAAAACATCTCAGCTTAGACTGCAGCTAGTCATGCATGAGATCAGCAACATCTTGGTATTTTTCTCCAGCTACCAGATAAAAAAAATCTATGTCCTTGCATTGCTGTAATGGTCCCTAAAGTCTCTACAGATTCAGAGGAAAAAAGCAGAGGTGAAGGATGTTTCTGTTTTTCCTGAACACATAATCAATCATGTTTAGCCAGCTTGGGTGTGTGTAAACTAAAAACCAGCTAAAGGGCTAAGCTCTTTCTATGAAGTGGTATTCTGGGCATGTAGGTGAAAATCAGAGAGATTTAAAACTTTGAGTCCCAGAAAGTATTAAAAAAGCTATTGGATTAAGTAAATTAAATGTGTGGGATTTGGGGGATGCTTACTTTTCTTGTGGAGTACATACTGCCTGATTCTTCTACTTCAGTATATACCATTCCACTATTCCCTGCCTCAGGTGCTATTTTTCCCCTGAGAAGCAACCAAGGGACGCAATTCTTGTTGAGCAAGCTGACAGATATTACTAATTTGGGGAGTTTTGTTATATTAAATTCTTCAAAGCTCCTGTTCCAACAGTCATCAGGTGATTATACTAGATTTTCAACCTCTCTGGATCTGATCTGATCTGATAGGGACATTGATGCTTTACATGCAATGGCACAGCTGTAGTGGTCAGGCTTCTCTTCTCATGAGAGCATCACAAAGCCATTTCAACCTTCAGCATGGCTGGATCTATAAAACCCAGCGAGTTCTGAGTAACTAAGGAAAGCACAGCCACCAGCAGCTAGCATGGTTTAGGAGATGTAAAACTGAAAACCAATATACAGTGACTAGCAACAAAGCATTTACTCAGCCATTCTACCAGCCTTAGGCTAGATAACAATTTTGCAAAGAACTGCTTGCATACACACCTTACAACTACCATTGCAGGGTTTCCTTCCTGCCCTGGCAGACTTTAAGAAAGCCAGAAAGTGTGCAGACACTGCACGGCATGACTAGCTGGTCACATATTCTGCATACAGCATAACACAGAGCAACCACATGCCATAGCAACCTTAACGTATGGAGAAACAATTGCAGAAATAAACTGATTTTAATTACAGGAGCAAATGTAATTAGCAAGTAAGCTATATGTAAACAATGTAGGAGAAAAGGAAGCTTTTTTAAAAGGGTCTTTCGTTCCTTCAACTGAGAGGTTAATGGGCATTATTATTACTTAGCATGTCCCCAAGGGCAGCTCTGCAGCAACTGAAGAGAACTGAACGGGCAAAGGGTTGTTGGCTACAGTTTTCTCATACCAAATGTTGCTAATATTATATGGTGACCAGAAATAAAATGTGTCTGGTCTAACGCAAGTGTGAACCGGTGAAATGTCTGTGTCTGTTCAGTCACAGTAGGCTCACTTTGTAAGCACTGGAGAAACCACGCATCTTTAGTGGGAAACGCACCTCTCTCTGTGGTAGAAAACTATTTTTTTTCTGCGTGAAGGAGGCCAAGGAGCCTTGCCGAGGCTCGAGACGGCGGATCCATCCCCGCCGCGGCCTCCCGGCCTCCCCTCGGCACACGGGCGGGGATCGCGGGCAGCAGCGCGGGCCGCCCCCTGCCGGACACGCGGCCGAACCGCAGCCGCGGGCCTTCCCTCGTGCGCCCGCCTGCTCCCCACACCGTGCACTGCTGCCACAGGTACGCAAATTGTGTCTCCAGCTTGTAACTTAGCCTGCCGAACCTTGCTCCTGAAGCGGAGAGGCAGGCAATGTGGATTTTTCCCCCCGAAAAGACAATGCCTTTAGGGTTCTTCATTTCCTCTGTGAGTGCGGGCGTTTTGTAAGAAGAAAATACGAACAGTGGTGGCTTCAAACAGAAGAACCTCAGTTTAGGGCTGTGAGGAGCAGAGCCGCCTGCCTTCAGGAAGCGCCTAAGAGTAGATTAAACCAGGAATTCTCTTTTCAGAGTTCCTTTATACTGAGGGTGCTAACTGTTTTTAAGCACCTGGTTTGGCAAATCCTGAGCACTGGAGTCTGGACTTACTTTTTGAGTTTTAATCCTCCTTTATAAAATAAAAATAATTTTAAAAAATCCTTCTGTGGTTTTCAGGGACACTCTTAATATAAACAGATGGATCAGAGATCCTTGGCATTAGGTACTGTGGCAATGTCCTTCAAGTATTTTAAGATTTCATTCTACATCCTTGTATCCCAATGATCTCATGTTCTTGGCCTTTGAGAATGTCTCTTTACAGAGAGAAGAGTATGAAAAGGAAAAGGTCAAT